>VCCN01006882.1:1292438-1305846 GCA_006491835.1 Architeuthis dux | reverse complement strand
TATGATTCCATCTGACATAACCTTTTTATATAGATGTTTATTCCTGTAGATTCCTTGTGGTGCATAGGGCTGCATTGCAGTTTCAGTCTCAAGTAGCTTTGATGGAGGTGGAGTTGCTAGTCCTACGCCCAAGCAGTAGTTTTTTTTTTGTCAGAGTAGCCTTCTCTTACTTAGATGGATTGCTTTACAAGCTAAACGACTCCAACTACCTTAGTATTCACCCTCAGCTGGGGGGAGAAGTGTATTCATGTTGATAACTGTTATGCCACTCTGCACCTTTTTATACAGATAATCACGTGTTAAGTCTGTTCCTTGCTGTTGAGCTTCTAAAAGTGGATACCAGATTGTATCTATTATCAATGTATTTGCTTTTTGAATGTGAAATGCCATTTGTAGATAGAAGACTATTAAATATTGGTGAAGGTGTGTGTTATATTTATTGTGATTTGTCTCTGTAAAAAACTAACGGAATTAGTCTAAATTTGTTCACGTTACCTTTTTAGCAATAATGATTACATTTAATCCTGTTTTTCTGAATTTCTAATCATTTTATCTTTCTACTGCAGATTGTAAAAGCATTGAATTATCTCAAGGAGAGGCATGGTGTAATACACAGAGGTAAGCATTCAAACATTACAATATTAATGCTGAGTTTAATAAAGGCTTTTGTTTAGGTTTGATAACTTGAGATCTTCCTAAACAGATATGAAGTGGATAACATTTGTGTGTGTGGTGGTGGTGTTTTGTAAACCATGTTTACTTACTAATGGCCACTGCTCTTTTTGAATTCATTTTACTTGGTTTTCTGGTCCTATCAGCTTACTTAATATTATTTCATATTGGACTTCATTTTCAAAATGTTTTCCCTTATTTACTTGGGATGCAACATAGCAGCTCAGTCAAAATAATATCTAAATCAGATTCATTTACTACTAGCTGGGGTACCCAGTGTTGGATGGGGAAAAAAATATAACACAGGAAAGCAAATGATATTTTATAGGGATTTCATAAAACTTTTAAAAGGTGGTTGCGCTCATGCACATACCCCCGGTCGGGTATGCACACACACACACACACACACACACCCGGGCAAACCTGCACACTCTAACCTAAACCTTCAAAAGTGTATTTTTCTCAAAACTGAGAATTCCTCTGCTCATTTTTGGCATAAGTAGTTTGCATATCAAAGCGGACCATTGGATTTAAATAGTGCCCTTGTTTTATTGTCGTGTTTGGGGTTTTGCTCAAAGAAAAACATTTTATCATCGGGTTACGGTCAGATTCCTTATAAAAAAAAAAATACTGCCAAACTGGCATAAGCACTAAGAGAAAGAGAAATTCACATCCGTGGATTTCCTATAACGAACTGAAAGTAAGGGTCCAGTTCAGCATTATAGTTATATTGTTAAAAAAAAATAAACATTTAAAAAAAATTTTTCTCACAACTGACAAATTTTTGGTAGGTTTGAAGGTCTAATAGATTGAAAGCACATAAAAATTTATAAAAGTTTTTAATTTTCTCCGTCTGCCAATTACATTGTCCGCGACTCTAATCACTGGACCATTATCGCTACTAATTTTATTTATTTATTTTTTTTTCTTTCAAATAAATGAATCTTTAGATGGAAACTTATAAATTAGGGTGGAAAAAGTAGTTTTGACCCCTCAGGACCTCGGCGGTCAGTGCCACCTATCATATGTTAATCCTGGGGTCAAGTTATCCATATAGACAAATTGTCAGTCCCTAGTGCGCAGCCATTTAGGAGTCTATAAGACAAACATTTGTCAGTTTTATAATATTAGATAAATAGAGGAGTTGAATGAAATTTAATTGCTTTTAACTCTTTGAACATTGGTGGCTGATATACCAGCCACCATTTGAAAGTCCATAAACACTAGCAGCCAGTTTACCTGCCCTGACATATGCGTTTTGTTTACAAACATTGATAACTGGCAACCCTGGTATGGATACACATTGCGTTCCATATATGGATATTTTATTTATTTTTGTGCACGTGTGTTTTTTAGTGGTTCCTTTCAAAAATATAAAAATTTGTAAATTGATAAACTTATTTAATTCTGTAGTTTTTGTGTATTAAAATCTATGAATTTGTATTTTATTCCTAAATTACAAAGATGTGTGCTGTAAAATTTTCACAAGTCCTACTAGCCTAAAATAAAAAAAACTGAAATTGTCTTGTTGCAGACGTGAAGCCCTCCAACATTCTCCTAGATGAAAAAGGCACCGTAAAGCTTTGTGACTTTGGTATCAGTGGCCGATTGGTGGACTCTAAAGCTAAGACCAGAAGTGCAGGATGTGCTGCATATATGGCAGTAAGTATTCGTACATTCACCTGGCCTTAATAGTAGCTGGCACTCTTAACCTTTTCAAGACTAACCTATTAAGGTGCCTAATGCCTGAATTAAAATGTCCCAGTGAACTTCTAAAATATCTACGGGACATATATATATACATCCCAGCAGTCATGGAAACCTATGTCCCAGGAGTCTTGAAAGGGTTAATTAATTCTTGAAAAAATATTTCACCTGCACAATTTGTTACACAAGATACAGGAAACCCTCAATTAACATGGTTCTGATTTGCGTGTTTTCAATTAACACGCTAACAATTTTTTTATCCAAAAAATCGAATAGTGTGCCCTATTATATATTAAAATATTGGAAAGTAGAATGACTTAACCGTCAAAATAGATCATATAAGGACTGATTTGACCGATAACCGCTAAAGAAGCTAACTTTTTTTACTTTTGTACTAAGCTGGCACGGCAATGACTGTTTGAGCTTTAGTAAAAAACGATTATTTATTTCATTTTTCTTTTTATTAAATCAAGTATTGTAAACCATTTTTATTAAGTTTTGACTGCTATTTACCCTCATCTTAATTTTTAGTAGTTTTTTTAAAAAATCACTGTGTAAAATGGTTTACAATAAATGAATAATAGCTTTTTTACTAAACCCAAGTTGAATTGTAATTTTTTTAAAAACTGAAAGTTAAGATGAAGGTAAATCGTGGTTAAAAATGGTTTACAATACAAAAAAAATTAGGTAATAAAATAATCGCTTTTTTTTACTAAAACCAAAACAATAACACGGCCGTGCTGGCCTTGCTGAAATTGTGATTAAACAAACTAAAATTTAGGATGAATGTAAATAGTAGTTAAAAATTAATAAAAATGGTTTACAATACTTCATTTAATAAAAAATCTTTTTAAAATAATCGTTTTTTACTAAAATTCAGTCATTGCCAGCTTAGTCCAAAAGTAAAAAAAATGTTAGCTTTTTTAGTGGTGATCGGTCAAATCAGTCCTTATGATATATTTTTGACAGTTAAGTTGTCCTACTTTGCCAAATACTGTTTTAAAAATCATTTCTAATCTTTTTAAAATTGCATGTTGAGGATTAATTACATTATTTCTCATAGGTTTCAGTTATTTCTCTTAGTTCAATAAACGTGGTTTCGATTAGCACAGCACTTTTTGAGACCGCGTTAATCAGGGATTTCCTGTATATACAGCATTTAGTAATCCTTGTGTAAATAGAAGCAAGAACACCTTTTCTTTTACATATGCTTGTAAATAATAAGAAAAATATCCTGTTAAGCGAGTCCAGGAAAGTTCAACTGAACTTTTGCTTCCAGACTCACTCGATATCCAAATTGGACGCTATTCCAATGCCTGTGTTGGGTAAGTCTCTGTGATATGTTTAATGTTCTCCCTACAGTATTTCTAACGCTTAAAGCTCATTCATTAATGTTTACTAAGAAAATAGCTTGTGGATTTGACGAATTAGTAAGGTTTACTTTATTGAATCTAGTTACCTAAACCGATAGTTACGTGTTTGTACTGGTTGCGGTTGAGACGTCTGGCTTGATAGGCTCCAAAGCATTGAAGCTCATTCGCTGAAGCAGCTCATAGCTATGACGAAACACGTGAGACCAGCTGGCTTTTCAAGCGCATGTCGATGGCAGTCGTCCATGTCAATACATTGTCCATAATGACCGCGGGAACAGACAGTTGTTAAAAAAATCTTTATTGGAGATGTATAGGATAAAATAAGTAATATTTTGATAAAATAAAAATTCTTCTCTTACCTAAAGAGCATCTTACTAATATCAGTCTTTTTAAGTTTACTTTCTTTCTCTTTTTAGCCTGAAAGAATTGACCCACCAGATCCGGAACGTCCAGATTATGACATCCGTGCTGATGTTTGGAGTCTGGGGATCTCTTTAGTAAGTATTTTTTTCTTATCTATTTAAGCCGATTTTGTTGATTTTTTTTTTTTTTTTTTTTTTTTTTTTTTTTTTTTTTTTTTTTTTTTTTAGTCAGTATTATCTCATGTTGTTTTCTTGCTGTTTTAAGTAACTGTCTATTGCTTTTTTAGTATTTATAATGTTCAAGGGTCATGTTGTTTTTTTTTTGTTTTGTTTTTTTAAGGTTACTAGTAAAATCTATTTTATTTTAAATTTTATTTTATTCTGTTAACATCTCAAAATAACCTGTAATTGTATGAGGTCTGTCCGGAAAGTATCCAGGCATTTAATATTAACAAAAATAAATAGCTTACCTAGGGCAATATCGCCTTTGTCCTCTTCGTAGTACTCCCCCTGGGACCTCGTGCATTTATCCTATCATCCCTTCCACTTTTCAAAACCGTCTGCAATGTCCTCTTTCGGGATCGTCATCAGCTGCCTTGCTGCATTCTCTTTAATCTCGTCCAGTCTGAAATCTCTTCACTTTCGATGGTGAAAAGTCATAGGGAGACAAACAGGGACGGGGGGGATCTGACAAACCTGGTTGATGCGATGTTTGTCCAAAGAAATCCTGCATGAGATGCTAAGAATGGACATGCTCGGTCATTGTGAATGCAAGTCACAGCTGACTGAATAACCCCATGGGAGAGTATTCACACATATGCAGTAAGGTTATTTCAACAGTTCCCATGAAAGAGCCTTTATTCAGACCCAAATTTCTTTTGAAGGATAGGTTCCTACATAAATAATTTTCCTTAAAATTCCCCAACATTGTTTTATCACCGCTGACTTGTAAAATCTGTTCATGGTAGGGGTTCTATCATGCCACACTGCTCAGCTTGTGATAAGTTTTGTCATCTTGAGTGTAGTACAAGTCTGATTTGTCTTCAGTTGTTGACCTGATCAGAAAATACAAATTGAATGGGAAGGATTGGCTGGCAATTTGAGGAGACTTACACAAAAAATAAACTCTGCAAAATGAAAATGTCTCGGTTTTCTCATTTACCGCTGCCAACATAGTTGGAGAGGTAAATGCCTTTCTGTCTGTCCACAAGATATCTCCAAAAGTTCTCAGTTAAATTTTGGGGAAGGGTGGGCAATAGGTTATGGAAGAAGTGATTAATGGGGGAGGGGGTTCAATGCAGTGGTATGCGCTCGTGACGCACCCATGATGAAATCATCAATGGTGCCTCAAGACCCTACACTAGGTTAGGGAATGAAAAAAATAAAAAGGATGTCTTAATGTTATTCCAACCAACTAATATTGAAATGATCAATTTGACAGACATCGTTATGACTTCTTAGTCTTATCTTTTGAATATTTAACAAGGTCTTCACTTGTAAATAGATTCAATCATTCATTCTCCAAAGAAGTTTCATAACTCTTGTATTTGTGTACCATTTGAAACTGACAGTGGAACTCTCCAATGAATAACATAAAAATAGTGGAACTCTTCTGTGAATTGAATTGTTGTTTTAATCAGAAGTTATTTCCCTTGAAATTGACATTAACTCTTAAATTCATATAGAAAGATTGAATGTATCAGACTGTATGAAAGGAAAAGTCCTGTTATCTGTACTTACTGAACTTAATTTTTGTGCTTTTGTCTTTAAGGTTGAACTGGCGACTGGTGAATTTCCATACAAGAATTGCAGAACAGATTTTGAGCTTCTTACGAAAGTGTTGCAGGAAGATCCTCCACTTCTTCCACCCAACAATGGATTCTCTATAGACTTTTGTTCATTCGTACGAGATTGGTAAGTTTTCTGTAGCAATGTTGAATCCTGTTACTAAACTTCATCAATAGCTGAAAGAAAAGGTCATGGTAGAATACGAGAAACAGGAAGCGAAGCAAAGTTATCATTTATTACCAGTAACAATTGCTTTAATAAATGAATAACCCTAAATTATTTAATCCTTATTAACCTTAGGTTAATAAGGATTAAACTGCTTGTTATAAGCACAGGGAAGCAATAGATGCAACTCTGATCATTTGAATTTATTACCAGTAACAATTCTTCTAATCAATGAATAACCCTAACTCTAAATTATTTAGTTCATCACCTTCATATAAAACCCTTTTTAAATTACATTCCCTTTGCCTCCCATTGTGTGAAGGAAATGGCATCTTGTGGTGAAGAATTGAGTGATTGTAACAGAAGAAATTGTTCAATGGTGAAGAATTGAGTGATTGTAACAGAAGAAATTGTTCAATGGTGAAGAATTGAGTGATTGTAACAGAAGAAATTGTTCAATGGTGAAGAATTGAGTGATTGTAACAGAAGAAATTGTTCAATGGTGAAGAATTGAGTAATTCTAACAGAAGAAATTGTTCAGCGGTGAAGAATTGAGTAATTCTAACAGAAGAAATTGTTCAGCGGTGAAGAATTGAGTGATTGTAACAGAAGCAATTCTTCAGCGGTGAAGAATTCTGTAATTGTAACAGAAGCAATTCTTCAATCTGCTATATGGTGTGGATCCCTCTGGATTCAGTTTATATGGTTTGATTTGATCTTCTTGAAACCTTTTATCTCTCGTAACTCAATCAGTTAGAGCAGCTATCATGGTAAGATAAGCTTCCCAAGGCAAAAGGGATAAGAGTTTGAGTCTTGCTGAGAGTTTATTCATTATTTCCAATCTGTGCTGTTTACTAATGTCTGTAGAATGACAGTCTGAGTAGTTGCAATGAAAAGCCTTGTATCTATTGTTTGGCTGGTAAATTATTCAGAATTAAAATTGCTAGAAGGAAAATAGAAGTATTTCATATTACAATCCCAAAATGTCATTGTCAGTGCTTTGGACATGCCTCGTGGCTGAGATAGTCGTGCATTTTCCAATGATTGATGTCTGAACCCAGGTATCACACCATTTCCACTTAACAAGAGGTTTCATAGGAGTGCAATATTTTTCGGATATATGGGAAAATCTGTACAGGCCTTTCAAGGCAGAAAGGCTCTCCCCAATTGGAAGTCTTCCTCTTCTACCATCCATTTGGCCTTGGACCAGAGTAAACCAAGCTCCATAAATACCAATTTCTATTTCTAAACTGACAGGGTAAAGGGTACCATTGAGTGTGTACATTGTTTAGGGTGATGTTGCATGGTTGAATAAACAGGCATAACTGTCTTCTAATGATTGACTACAAAGGCTGATTGTGGGGTTTACTAAGTGCTAGTCTTCTCTCAAAGAGAATGGTCATTGGTTGGAGAGAGGAGAGATGGCTTTCAACAGTATGTGATATCCTGTGGTTTAATGAACAAACTGTCTTCTCATTGTGAAAACTATTTTTCACTATACATGTACTTGAAATAGGCTTTTTTGACAGCAGTTAATTGCGTCATTAAGCCAGCTTCAGTTTAGTTGGTGGGATTAAACTAATAAGAAAATTAGTAGTTAAATTTGGTATGTCCGATATCAGAATAAAGATTATTTTTTTGAATATTAATATTCTTGGATGTGACTGTCTTTTCACTTAGGCTGTTCCATGCATTTGCTACTTGCTGAGAATTTTTTTTCTGACACCAGTTTATGGCAGTGTCCTCTGCTTTTACTGCACATAGATGAAGTCAGCATTTTTTTTTTTTTTTTTCAGAGCAGTTTGAGCAATGAGCATCAGTATCCACTCTGTGTTGTATAGACTTCCAATAGGTCAGGACGAATGTAAAGTGGACAAACAGTTTAAATATTTTGCTTTATGAAATTCAGTCATACATGTAACAGAATGAACTTGGGAGGAAAACAAGATATTGTCTATAATCTTGAGATGGGTCACTAACATTCAAAGAGTTTTTCAGACAATTGAACTCCTTCTTCTTGTCATTTTTGTTGTTCCCACAAAGTTTCAGCTAATCCATTCTACAGCCTTCTTTACATGCACTATCTGTATGTAAAAAGATGTAGATTTTTTTCCTTTTTTGTTAGCACCAACGTTTGTAACGTAGGTTGCAGATGTTTTTAACTCCTTTCTTTGTTAAACAAAGGATTTCATACCATGTCCCTGTTGAGTAGCCAAAGCCACACCAAATTGAAATCCACACTGGTCTGACTCCTACATTTAACCAACACGTTGATGTATGCTGCTAACAAAAGAAAAAAAATAATTAAAAAATTCATGTTTGCTAACTTTTTTTACTTGGCACTACTGAAAATGAGTCCCTCTCTTTACATACAGATAGTACACCTGAAGAAGGCTGTATAATAGATTGGCTGAAACATGGGAACAACAAAAATTACTAAGAATGAGTTCAATTGTCTGAAAATCTCTTTCAATATTGGAAAAAATGTATAACTTATGCTTAATTTACTTAATTGTACATACATCTGTCACTAGCTACAATAAATGCCATCCACATGACAATGTATGGTAATTGTTTGGATACGGTTCAGAAAAAAAAGGGGAGGTAATTATTATAGATTGCGTAATTACAGACAATTTGGAACAAATAGAAATACTGTTAGAAATGGCAAAGAAAATTTATTTGTATATTTTCTTCATATTTGTAACTCTAAAATGAATATACAATTGAAATTAATATGAAAAAGGATTAATCTTTTTTGTTAATTGCACCCCAACCCTACCACTAACCCTAACCACAAACTATGTTTTGTAGTTAAATTTAATCAAATACCATTTTAAATGGACAAGTATTCTGCTTTCATTTCTTCTGTAATAAGTTAACAGCTTAAATAATTGTCTGTTATTCCTTCCTTTTTGTGAACCTTATTCAAACAATTACCCAATGCATTGTATTGTACCATAGCCATGCATATTCTGCACCTGCTGTGCATTCCATGGACATCTCGGCTGCCTTTGTTGATTGTTTTCGCGGTGACGCCAACGCATGGGAATTGGCGACCAAATTAATAGCGCCTGTTGTGTGACATGGGTGTTGATTAAGGGTTGATTATTGTCCTTATTGTTGTAATGCTTAAATGGATCTGGGTCCTTATGCTTAATCTACTCTTTTGTCTAAGTTTCCCAAATAGCTTAAAGAATGCCTAGATTATTTCTAGTGGGGATATTAAAAGGACGTGGATTCAAGCAAGATTTAAAAGACCATTTAAACAAACTCTTTAATGGTAACATATGAATGTTGTCTTACATGACTTTATGGTTAAAATCATCTCTGTGTGTTTGTTTTTTGTTTTTTAGTTTGTTTTTTTTGTTGTTTTTTTTTGTTGTTGTTTTTCCCTCTCTTTATGAAATCCGAGCTTTAGCTCTGGGTGAAGCAACTTGGAAATCTATGGAGGGGGGGCAGGGTGTTAACTATTTCATTACATTTCTTTTTTTTTTTTTCTTTTCAGCCTAACTAAAGACTACAAGAAAAGGCCCAAATACAAGAAATTACTGGTAAGTTGTCACAGTCCCAAATAATAATATTGTTCTGTTTTTGTCGTTAGATGGCATTAGGAGAATTTAGTTTTCTAACTACATTCAAGAAGATTATTTTTGATCGTATTGTGACAGATGCATATCGGTGTGCATTTTTAAAAAGGATTTTTGGCATAATTTTTGTTTATTGGTTTCAACATTAAAGATGGAAGAAAATAAGTAACATTTTTGGCATATTATGCTTTATTTTATTTTAAGGTAAAAATGCTTCTCAAACATAAAAACAAATTTGTCCAGTGGCGAGGTACTGTAAATGAGCAAATATGTCAAAAATGGTTTGTGAGGTTTTGTACTAGATTTCTTGCTGAATGCTGCTCTACATTCAGATATACCAGTTGAGGTTGATAGCAATCAAATGAAGACATTACTTGAGAATAATCACTGTTATATGATGTGGGAGATAGCCAACATATTCAAACTATCCAAATCAAGTGTTGAAAGTCATTTGAACCAGCTTGGTTATGTTAGTCACTATGATGTGTGATTTCCACATAAGTTAAGCAAAAGAAACCCTACTGGACCCCATTTAAATGGGTTTGGGGGGGGGGGGGTTAACAAATTGTGATGAGCAATGAAAAGTGGATACTTAACAGCAATGTGAAATGAACCACCACTAACCATACCAAAGGCTGGTCTTCATCCAAAGAAGATAATGCTGTGTATATGATGGGATGGGTTTTGGAGTCCTCCAATGAGCTCTTGAAGTTTTTTGGATCAGTGATTCTCAAGAAATCTAATAAAAAAATTTTTTAAATTAAAGATTAATAAATCTTTCAGTTTCAATAAATTATCTCCTTTGACTTCTGCTCTTTAGAATTTATCTAAATTTAGACATAAAATATCTAAATTGGCAACACTGAAGAGAAGTAACGAATATACTTCGAGGCCGTAGTTTCATATGACGTACAGAAAATTATTTTACATGATAATTTTGGCAGGCTGCTCCACATCATGAAGTCCTTGCGCCTGAAGGAACAGACATTACCCTAGTTTGTTATAAATGAGAACCATTAACTCCAACGTGTTTGCAGTAAATCAATTATAAATCATAATGAGTGTCTGTATAACAGCAATATGCAAGTTTCAACAGCTCGTTAGTAGTTATTAATTTGCTGTATATCTTGAAGATATTTAAGTGTTTTTTTTTGTTTTTTTTTGTTTTTTTTTATAATTAAGTTTGTAAGTACAATACAAGTACAGCTCAGATTTTTTGGCACCTGTGGTTCCTAAAAATCTTGATGGATTAATGATTTTGACAGGTAAACTGAGGTCAAGTAAATGCTAATTCAATAAATTTTCTCAAAGCTAAAATTGTTTAAAGGATGATTTCAGACTGAGGATGAGATTAAGGAGAACGCATGAGGTCAAGTAGATGCTAATTCAATAACGAACCTTTCACCTGGTTTGACCTTCTTTTGGATTGACAGAATGTCATACTTTATATCTCTGCTCACAAAGACAATGAAACAAATTTTAAATCCAGCCATTTTGAATATCTCGAGAACCGGTTGCGTGGCCTTGAAGTAACTTGGAAACCAATCAGGGGGGACCTTACTGTGCATATGTGAACACACTCTCCCTTGGGGTTACTCAGTCGACAGTGAGACGACATTGAGTGAGCTTTTGTACTGTGTGGCCATTGCATTCACAATGAACAGGCCTGCTCATTCTTCACGTTTCTTGCAAAACTTTGCATTGCCCAGCTTTCAGCCCATGCAATTGCTATTTAAAGGAAGATTTCAGGCCGTGGATGAGATTAAGGAGAACGCGACAAGGCAGACTGTTTTGAAAAGGGTGTGAGGTTCCAAGGAAAGCACTTTGAAGTGGACTAAGGTGTCATTGCCCTAGGGAGGCTTTTTTTTTCTCGTTAATATTAAATGGCTGGATACTTTCTAGACAGACATCGTAGATGAAATAACTAAAAATTGAGATTATCCTAATCTATTTGCTGCCATGCAACCTAGTTGTGCAATTGTTGGAATTTCAAGTCACAACTTGTAATTTCTTCAGACTAAAGGAGACGTCCGGTCATCATTGTTTGTGTTAAAGGAGACGTCCGGTCATCATTGTTTGTGTTAAAGGAGATGTCCGGTCATTGTTATTCGGGCCAAAGGAGACGTCCGACATCATTGTTGTTGAAATATAAGTGATGTACCTGTACTTGAAAGCTTGTGGCTTAGAAAGCTTAGGCACTTTGTTTATATTGAATACAACAAAGCTTGTTTTTTTTTTTTCTTACAGGAACATCCCTTCATCAAGCGATACGAGACCTTAAATGTGGATGTAGCAGCCTGGTTTGCAGATGTGTCTCAGATGATGAATTCTTCATAGGCTTCAATCTTACTCCATGTGTGTATGCATGGGTGTGTGTTTGTGTGAGGATGAGAGAAAGAGAAACATAGAGAATGCCTGGTTGATGCTGAGGAGGAGGAGAAGGAGGTAGTGTAGGTGAGGATGAGAGCAAATGCTCTGGCTGCCGTAGGAACAGCATTACATCACTGGGAAGTCATGGGACTTGGAAACCTTGTAAGGCACTCTGCAATAACTAATTTTTATATATTGTCCAGATTTGTACATTTAAGTGTCCGTCTTAAAATTTACTTTTTTTTTAAATTTTTTTTTTTTTTTAAATTTTTTTTTATTGCCTTTATTCAATCAATCGTAACTTTCTCATTTATCTATCCGTGTAAATGGATATTACCATCACTGTGTAAAATATATATCTGTCTTCTGTAGATGACATATTTCTTATAAATACTTCAGTTGGGTTCAGAGTCTAAGCACTTCTATAGCTTTTCAGCAGTTTTAGAACTTTAAATGCAAAGTTTTCTTTCTAGGGATGCGTATGTATGAGTGTATATAACTGGGCATACTCTAGAAAATGAACCATCAGAATAACCATATATAGTGTAAAAATGGTAAGAATTCTCTATTTCAAAAGTAAAGTATTTAAAATTTCTTTCCAGTGTTACCAGATTTGGAAAGAAAGGGAGACAATCTGAGCTTTATCTCCAGAGACTTAACCCAACACAGACATTGGAATAGCGTCGAATTTGGAGGCAGAGGTTCACCTGCCTCAAGAGGCTGGTATTGAACCTCTGCCTCCAGACTTGCACGATTTCCAAATTTGACGCTATTCCAATGCCTGTGTTGGTTTGTAATCCAAGCTTTCTCAGAGATTTACCCTCCAAATTGCCTCCAAATCTGACGCTATTCCAATGCCTGTGTTGGGTAAGTCTGAGATAAAGCTCAGATTAAAAATCTGGCAAACTTGTTTTCTGATTAGGTTTTATGCTAGATGATGGAAAGCAGCTGATGCTGATAGCAAAGGCAACCGCGTAGGAACCGCGGCCGAACTTATCAGTTCTGTGCCTGTTGGAACCCTCCACCTTGCAATAATCATAAAAATTGCCCCAAAACAGGAGTTGAAAACAGCCAAGTATCCTTATTTTATTTTTTGAGTTGAAAGAAAGAACTGTAGTGTATATATAGATATAAATAAGAGGATAGTTGAATTCCACAAGAACAGTCCAATAAATTTCAGGTAAAAAGTAAGGAAAAGCCACATTGGTTGGAAGTTTTTAGGTGTTTTAATAATATCCGATATTATATGGAATAAGATGTTAGGTTCGTGACTTCAACCGGTTTCTGATCTTTTCTTCAAGAAGTCTCCCTAATATTATATTTAAAGTGTATGTATGTGTGCCGAAACATCGTGTTTACAACACAAATAACAAGGAGTTCA
>VCCN01006882.1:1160536-1186616 GCA_006491835.1 Architeuthis dux | reverse complement strand
TTATAAAGACATTTATTAATTGGGAACCCATATCAGCCCATTAGCGATTGATAAACGAGCGGCCTAGATCGTAAAAATAGAGAAACGAATGCTGAGCTGTGATTGAACCCACGTCCACCCTGGAAGCAGCCTATACGTGGGTCTGCTCTTAACCACTGAGCTAACAGTGCTCGTTTCTTTATTTATATGATCTAGGCTGCTCGTTTATCAATCGCTAACACCAGTGCTGGGCTGATATGGGTTCACAATTAATAAATGTCTTTGTAATCACATCAGTAAAAAAGAATCACATATATATCAGTAGTAAAGTAGCCTAATGATGAAAAAAAGCATTTATTTTACACAACAAATATTTGTTTTTCAACATGATCTCTTTCCTTGTCAAGGCAGTTCATTCTGTGGTGAATATTACTGTATTTACTTGTGTACACTGAGAGAAATTTAATATAAAAAATTTGGGTCAAAATTGATGGGTAGCATTCTACTCGAGTTTGAAAAAATGCTGACATCTATTAATGATTGTTAGCTACAAAAAGTGGGGTCGCATGATATTTAAGATTGCATTGCACTTGAATAAATTCGGTACATAGATCAAAGATTATACTGTGAAAATTTCAGATAAAATTCAGCTAATAACTACATGTCAGGCTACAAACTTATTGATCCACCCTTGTGTGTGTGATTGTCATTTTCATGTGACTATTTGCTTGCTTGTTCGTAATTTTCTGATTAGATGTGTGTGCACTTATATTGAACACTATCACATAGATAAAGCAACCCTTGAAAACAGTAAAGAAAAAAGAAAAATCTGTTATGGGATTCGCTACAGATTGACAGTCCGTTTTAATTGCTGCAGGCAACTCATCAGACGAATGGTTCAAAATCATTTTCTAAAAAAATCTTTTTTTTTTTTTTTTTTGCACACATATTTTGTCCATGTTCAGCTCCTTCCACTTTTATATGTATCCATTTTTCTCTCATAATATTTATTAGCATCTGTTTTTACAGGAAGTATTATTTGTATATTATTCAACATATTGTGTTTCTTTAAATACACACACACACACATATATATATATGTATATGTATATGTATATATGTCTGTCTGTCTGTCTGTAGAAACTGTTTAAAGATTCCCCCCCACAAAAAAAACCCAGCCAATAATGCATGATAAATCTCCCGCTCTGCCTTCCCCATTCCGAAAAACATACGCGATCCCACTTGCAATATACCAGCCCTGATCCCCCCCTCCCCCATCAATGTACTGTCTACGTGGAAAAAAAAAACAAACTTTTGGTTTGTTCATTTCAAATTAACTACAATTTCTGTAAATGTTATATTATAATTAGCTAATGTAGATCACACTTAATATAAGGAATCATCAGCTGTCTTTCCAGGGAATTTATATATATATATGCTCTATTTAAAAAGAATTGAGCTTTATTATTATAAGCCTGAAGTTCCTCTCTCCAAATATATACGTCACATAATTACATGCCTTGTGTTTGTTTGTATTTATTAAGTTCTCATGTAGCTTTATCACATGCACTGCCACATGATGCACATGTGCATCATGTGGCATGTTGCATAACGTCTCTGGCTTCATTTAAGATAACATAAACAGCTACAGCAATGTGTTTGGCTCAGCTCCTGCCTTGCGGCACTGACCAAAGGACTTGCTTTATTTTGTTGTTGGACTGTATATTACCCAAAATAGCAGTGAACGTATGTGTGCAAACCTCCCTCCTTCTGGTGTACATGAATGTCTTCCTGCTCATTATTTATATTAATTAATTGCCTTGTCTTCCTCGTTACTGATTATCTTAATGATCTGATTATTCAGGATTAATTGATCAATAATTGTCCATTTCTTTTTCATCTTGCAATTTTTCCCATTACTCCTTAACTGGACGACTGCAATTATCTCTTGCTAACTACAGCCTCTATCTTGCTGCTGTTGCCCTGTGTGTGTGTGTGTGTGTGTGTGCATTGGGTATTATGTTATATATTTATACCTCCACATATAAACATACTAGCAAAATGTCTGGCGTTACACGGGCTGAAAAAAAGCTATAAATGACCCAAAATTGTTGTTAAATTGTGGATGCTTGTGTGTTGAGTGTCAGAAGTCGAATATTCATTGTTTCTGTGATGTGTACAAAATAAAAAGACAGAAAGAAACAGTTTAACAAAGAAGAAACAGAAGCTTGTTAACCCTTTATAGGGCTCCCATAAAAATATTTTAGATATCGAAACAACATTTTTGTATGTTAAACTAGACCTAATTACAAGATATTTTCAGTTGCAAGTTTTCTGAAATATTTTTGTTTATGGGGGCAAAACCCCCTCTGATGAAGTGGTCATATATGGTGCCTTACCCAAAAAGTGACCGAAAATATAATATAAAAAAATTAATAATTAAAGTAGAAAGTTAAATATAACATAGAATTAAAGAATAACATTCAATATAATGAATAGATACAAAAAAATTTATATTGACAAAAAAAATAACACCTTGATTTTAAAATTTTATTGTGCAGGCCAAAAACATGCTAATTTAATGGTGTAGTATGTCTCAAAACAGTTTCTGTCTTTGTTCAAGAACAAGTGTACTTTGCAAAGCTTGCAGACCACATTGTTGCGGATTATGTTGTCTTTGTGGCTACAATATTTGCATGTGGCTCACGGGTTCTCAGGTGATCATATATAGTTACTTGCCACATAAAGGGTTAATATTCCCTGCTGAAATAAGGGGTTTCTTATATGCCAGCAAATACAGTATATTTAGGGACAACTTTAACCCTATTTTGAAGGCAGGAAGATATTGAAATGAAAAGAATATTTCTAATAAAACATTTTATTGAATCTATATATAAAATTTCATAAGACATGGACTCTTAATAAAAAAACTAAACAATATGTTCCATCAACTGTAATCACCCTGTGTTTTGCTGCAAAAAAAGGTGATAGTCACTTGCCCCATAAAGGGTTAATGAAGGCATATTCAGCATTGAAGAAGATGAGGTACTTTAAACAAACAGTCATGGAGTGAGAACTGTTCAAACTTTGGGTTTTCTCAGATTTCCCCCCTGGCCCCTGAATTTCCGCATTTTCTTGGATTTTTTGGCAGTTTATTTTTCAATGAACACTAGGTTAAAACGATTGGCTTTGGTTAAATTTAAAACACTTTAGGGTGTAGATTAAGAAAAAAAACCAATCAAGCCATGTAACAATAGGCCATGTCCAATTTGAAGCCCCTAAAATCAGAAGAATCACAAATATCACAAATTTTTGAAAACCACCTAAAACTTTAAACGACCGTAAAATCAGACTGATAAAAGCTTAGGGGCTGAAATTTTCAGGATTCGCTTCTCTAGCGGATACAAACAAATGGTGAAAATTTGAAAAAAATCTGAGGACCCTCAGTGAAGTTGGATTCCCAGTGATAAGTTATTTTCCATACATTTATAGCAGTCTGGTGTCTAATGCATTCTTCAAGTTAACACATTTAGGGATACATTAATACAATACCTCTGGCCATGATGCACCATTTGGAAGGAGGAGATGGACATACCCAGAAACTTTCTCAAATATTTATTAGATTCTATAGATAGATAGAAATCAGATGATTATTATCAGGGTTGGGGCGAATGCTGACCCTACTCTATTATAATTGTTGCAAATAACCCAGATTTTTTGTTTGCATTCTTTAAGTTACCACATTTTAGGGGTACATTAATTTATTAGTTGAGAACCTTTATTTGGCCTGCACTGGTGAGTGACTGCTAAATGAGTGGCCTAAATCTTAAATGTGAATAAAGAAACAAACTGTGCAGGGATCAAACACGCCTCCACCCTTATACGCAGGTACTGCTCTACCGACTGAGCTAACAAAGTTCTCATGGTAGGCAGGAGTCTTTTAATCCTACACTTTGTTGGCTTCTCTACTCTCACATTCGTATTTTAGGCACGAATATAATGTGGTTTTGTTGACAGTCCAGGCACGTTTAATTGGTTAAAATCACTAACCAAAACTTTCTCACTTTTATAAAAATTTACTTTTTATAGAATTTCTCAGTTTTTATAAAATGTGTGAGAATTTTACACTTTAATTAAATTAATTAAATTTCATCTTTCTGTAAAAATGTATACTTCTTAAAAGTCCACAACCATTAAATTTCATGTCATTTTTCTATCTCTCTCTCTCTCTCACTAAGATAGGCAGCTAACAATTGAATTCTTTCTTTTAGTAATTTGTGAATTTTATGATAGGTTGATGAAAAAAAACCTCCATCTACAGACCTACCAAGTCTCCTGCATTTTGAAGCCAAGTGCTGTCTCCCCCACCCCATGTAATGGATTTGTATGAATCTCCTGCATTGAAAAAAATATGCCTGTAAAGGTTTTTCCCTCCTGTTTGCAGACCTACCAAGTCTCCCGCATTATCTTGGTTTAAAATTATGTTAAGATAGGTTTTCAATACACTGAAATAGCTGTTTTAGAGCTTCTAGAATTATGTTAAGATAGGTTTTCAATACACTGAAATAGCTGTTTTAGAGCTTCTAGAATTGAAAATTTTCTTTGCCTCCCCCCAATCCTGATAATTTCTAAACCTTGTCAGGTATGCATTTATTTCTGCAAATAATTTTCCTTTTCTTAGATTCATAGTAACCAGTAGCGTTTAAGGAGCCGTGTTTAGCTAACAACATTGAATGGACTAATGATCTTCAGTCCAGTAATCTAACCACTGAGCTGTTATTCTTCTAGACTAAAACCATCTGTTGCTAAAGTGTCTTTGTATCTATTTTTAAATCCCATAACCCATTCAGTTGTTTGGACATCTCCAATAATCAACTGATTGGGTTGGGCATTTATCAGGAGATGCACATTGTGTATTTGTTTGCCTTGTATGTCTGCTCTTAAGTCCTTATTTTTGAATGTGCTATTTTGGAAGGCAGTTTTAAGGAGAGTAAGAACTACAAAGAAACTATTGCTAACAATAAGCAAAGAGACGGTTGGAATTTTGAGGACACATAATGAGGAAGGAAGACTTGTAGAACTTAAGGCTCACGGGGCGCAGAGAAGCAGGCAGCAGATAACCTACTTGAAAAGTTTGTGTGTAATGTATATAAACATTATACACAAACTTTTCAAGTATGTCTATATATGTACGTATAAATTTTTTACGATTAATAATAAATAAACACGCTGAAGCAAACTACCAGCAGCCCCCATTCCTTTTCCGGTCCCAGAAACGCGGGCCGGAAGTGAGAACAGGGAAGACTCTCTGGTCCAGGCAGTCGCCCTGCAAACATGTGTCTTTGTTTCTCTCCGCTTCTTTTTCTTAAACACAGCTAAATACAGTTATGAACCGAATGCGTTCAAACTAAACACTGCTAAACAGATAAGAACAAACCAACAACAAAGGCACTAATATCAGACGACATTACAGATGGCAGAATGAGTATCAGAAAGCATACAGGAGCAAGAATTGTTGAAAGTGATGAAAGAAAGGAAACTGTGGAGAACCATGATCGCCCACGTCCTGAAGGGACATGACACATAGAGAGAGAGAGAGAGCTATTTTGGAGAGACTCACTGCCAATGATTTACTCTTACCCTATGATAAATTTCCGACTTACTTCCTGGTGTTATTATCAATAAATTTGGTTTCTCCAGAAATTATTCTTCCTTTAGACTTCAGCATAAAAGCAGAATCTGACGTGAGTTTGACCCAAGTCAAATACAGATTAGTTTTGATTGCTATTTACCTTCATCTTAATTTTTAGTTGTATATTTTTAATCACAACTCAACACAGTGCTGATTGGAAGTTGTAGTAAAGGACACAACTGGACCTTTTTTATTATCTCTGCTCTCCCCTGTCTTTTTTAGATTTTGGGGTGACCCGTTGGAATTTTTTCCTTCCTCATTTCGATGTCTTCAACAATAATACCATTCAGCCTGGTTCTAGTGACGCGGGGGGTGGGGGTGATAAGGATTTCTCTATGTCTCTGTGAAACTGCTATGTATTGTTAGGTTGTATGTATGCTTTTCCTTAATTCCTCATTATATATTTGGGATTTAGAATTTTAATGTTTTATAGGCTTATATGACCTACAATTTTCTCTTGGCTAAGAGCGCCTGTAAATATTTATAGTAACATTAACTAAGGAATTCCTGCAGTCTGTCATTAAGCAATATGTAATCTTTAGCTAGGTGTTGAGGTATTATGTTGGTTTAAGTTTCAAATTGTCCTTATGCCTGCAACAGGAAATTAGCCCATCTCTCTGATTTAGCAAATCCTATACTTTTCCTCTAAGCAGATCAGACATTTTCCCCTAAAACTTGTAGGTGGGGCTGTTCTAGTGAGTATTTCCCAACTAATTGTGAGGTGTGAGCCCCTTTTCCTTTACTTCCCAGACATATTTTGACAGAGTGGTGCTAAACTTATACTTAATGTGTTTAAAACTCATGGTATGGTTATATAATCTATTCTTCCATTTCAATTTGAGGCACCTAAATAATATTTGACTATTGTTTATTCACCAGAAACTTTTCTGGGGTCTTACAGTTGCAATTAAGTTAGTTTTTACTAGTTCTGTTGGATAATGCTGGTAGTTTTTCTTCTGGTTGCCGTGAGAGATGAGAGAGATGATGAAGACGTCTTGTTCCAGGGCTGCGGGTTGACGGGTGCTGAAATTTCTTTGGGGAGAAATAAATTCGGAGGAAAGGCTCTCCCACATGGGTGGAGAGAAAGACGACAAAATCCTGTATTTCAATTGAAAATCTGCGGTTTCTTTATTCCGTCGATATAGCTTTTTTTCCCAGGCTGGTTCGCGGATTACTTGAAGTCTTTTTCAGCTACTATTCTACACCAGTCGTCACGTTGCTGAATTACTACTAGTCATGGTAGTAATACAAAAATCAAGGGTTCTTCCTGCTCTTACTCCCCCTTCCCTCCTTCCTTCACCCACCCAGGTGAAAGAGGGAACTACTTTGCTGTCGCCTGTCGGTCGAATTCTAAACTGCCCCTGATCTGAAAATCAGGGCCCCTTAAAAAGTCCTTGGGTAATCTAATATGGGCCCCTGGTCATGTTCAGCATGGGCCCCTGGTCACATATGCATTTCGTTACAGTTCTATCATCAGTGTTTAATAGTTTTCTGTTGTGAGTGCTTATTTTTGGCCATATTGTTAGTGCAGCTAATTGTTATAGTGTTTCAATTAAATATCTTAAGTGGGTTACTTCTCGGAAAGTGTTTGTCTATTAGTCTCAAGAAAATTTTACCATTAACTGTTTTATAAATAGGGTAGGTTGAACCAGATACTTTCTTTTGTGGGGGTCCTGTACTAGTTGTCACTGACCGGGCTTGTCCGTGTTTCTTTCTTTTTATAAGATATATATATATATATAATATTAATCTTTCATTCTGAATGCAGGAAGACACATGGGTTGTTTTTAATTATCTTATATATGCATTCTTTCCCCGATCTGCTTTGAACATGGTTGTTTCTTTTGTATATCCAGTAGCGGTCATTGATTGATTGGTTCTGATTGTATCAGGTTATCAATTCATATCTGTCATAGATCAATGCCGTTCTGTATTGATTATTTGTATTTTATTGACACCACCATACATTCTATGATTCTTTTCATACTCTTCCCTTCAATGGAGCATATAAAATACCAAAAACAGATTCGGTACAACTGGTACAAGAGAAGACTGTAGCATAACGGGTGATCAAACTTCTCTGGTCGAAGTTGAGGGAAAGAGATGTTGAGGGAGAGAGAAACAGAGATGATAATATTCAGAGAAAGTCGGGGTGAGATAGACAGAGACGATCATTTCCTCCGCGGGCTGCGGACTGCGATGATGATGATGATGTCTCTCTGTCTGGGTCTGCTGACGGAGCCAAATTTCTCTGTGGAGGGAAAATCATTCCGGACAAAAAAACTCTCCCACGTGTGTGGAGAGAAAAGACGACAAAATCCACGGATCTTCAACTTTCAATCTGAGGTTTTATTTCCGCACTACGCAGGTCAATTTCTGGGCTGGTCTGCGGATTTCGTTGAGGTACGGAAATTCTGTTGCATGCATTGTCTAAAAGAGTTGGTCACTTTTCAGGGCTGCTACTACTACGGATTCAAATTTCCCACTGGTGACTGCTTCTAACAGGGGCGGGGACGCCGTCTCAGGCCCTCGACCCCCAACTGCCTCCCGATCCCAACTGCCTCCCTTCTGTTTCTATCTAGCCTTTATACCTGCTGATGGTCATACGCTCATCCCTCTTTTCAAATCCTCAACGTTTTTTTGGTAACCCGATCCTCTAATTTGGTCACGTAGCAGTTTAACACAAATTCAACTTTAGCCAGCAACGGCTACCGGTAACCTGATCTGGGTCTATTTCGTTACAAGACTAAATGTTGAAACTTTTGAGGCTTGCATTTAATAAATCACTGAATATAAACTGTCATGAGACCAACGTCTTTTGGCAGCATGCCATGTTGGGGGTGATCAATGGAAAAAGTGGTGATCAATAAATAAGTTACTTCTCTCAGCATTTGTTGGGTAGCGATCACTAAAAAAAAAAAAAAAAAGTCTGAATTTTCAAAAAACAAGCATGAATGCTGCTTGGACACAAACTAAGGGACCAATTTAGCATAAACTTACATTGCAAATTGAACACCCCACTAAAAACCTATTTAAGGGGGAATTTTCAAAAAACAAACAAAACATTTTTTCTAGATATAATAAGGAGTGAATGTTTAAATTTTCAGCCCTCTAGCTTCATCGGTGTGGCCTGTACGTGTGATACATACATATATAGCCAGCCAGACCAACTTGAAAACTGAAGAAACCTATGTTGACAGTTTCTAATTTTGGTTATGATCTTCACTAACTCATTTACAGTAAACTTGTCTGTACTGTAAACGCCAAATATGGCCAATGGCAGACAGGGGCAAGTAGAGACCTCATAACTGTAGAATATAAATACAATACTCTGCTTAGCACTGAATTTGCTATAACACTGATATACAATGATAATGATAGTGCTGTTTTTTAAATGTAGTAGGGAAAAACCAGACACAAGATGGATGGATGAGATAGGAAAATTTGAAAGGACATAGCAGAGATTAGCACAATCTAGGTTGCCATGGAAGGAGATGGGAATGTCCAGCAGTGGACACATGATGATGATAATGATAGTGCTGTTTTTTAAACGCAGTAGGGAAAGCCCAGGCACAAGATGGAGGGATGAGATAGAAAAGTTTGAAAAGACATGGCAGAGATTAGCACAATCTAGGTCGTCATGGAAGGAGATGGTAATTGCCTTTGTCCAGCAGTGGACACATGATGATGATGATGATAATGCTGTTCTGTCTAGTGCTGCATTTATTAGGAATGTATCTATAGCACTAAACGAGGTATAACTGTAAATGTATCTATAGCGCTAACCGAGGTATTACTGTAAATGTATCTATAGCGCTAACCGAGGTATACTGTAAATGTATCTATAGCGCTAACCGAGGTATTATTGTAAATGTATCTATAGCGCTAACCGAGGTATTATTGTAAATGTATATATAGCGCTAACCGAGGTATTATTGTAAATGAATCTATAGCGCTAACCGAGGTATTAATGTAAATGAATCTATAGCGCTAACCGAGGTATTACTGTAAATGTATCTATAGTGCTAACCGAGGTACTACTGTAAATGTATCTATAGCGCTAACCAAGGTATTACTGTAAATGTATCTTGAAACTAAGCTTTTAGGGACCAGTGAATTGTCACACATTTACATTACAATGTTGAAAGGCACTGCTAAATTTACTCAAGTTTCACAGGTTAAAACCAAGTATGCATGCACACAGATTCTTTCTCACATGCCATAAGAAATATTCCCAAAATATTTATTGGTTCAATGATTTAATGGAATGAAGAGATACCTGAAGCCCACACCCCAATTTTGACTTGAGAAAATTTAAAAAAAAAAAAACATAGGATAGGCCTATGGAAAAAGTAACGTGTAGGATACAGAGTTAAATTTTCAAGGCTTATTTCGGGGGGGCAAAAAGTGTCCTCGGTGTCAGGAAATACAGTATACGTTTTCTATTCATTAATCCAAGTAAAAAAGCACATGTGCTGAAGGAAAAGTCAGAAAGTGAAACACTCTAAAAACAGGTCTGGTGAGTCGCTCTATATAAACCGTCATGTGACCAACATCTTTTGGCAGCATGCTGTGTTGGGGATGATCAATTAGAAAAAGGGGTGATCAATGAATAAGTTACTTCTCTCACCTTTTGTTGGGCAGTGATCACTAAAAAAGTCTGAATTTTCAAAAAAACAAGTGTGAATGCTGCTGGACACAAACTAATGGACCAATTTAGCATAAACTTATATTGCAAATTGACCCCCCCCCACTGAAAACCTATTTGGGGTTGGGAATATTCAAAAAGCAATAAAAAAGTTTTTTTTCTAGACATAATAAATAGTAAATGCTTACATTTTCAGCCCTCTAGCTCCATTAGTGTACAAGTGATACACACATAACCCAGCCAGACTGGCTTAAACACTGAAGAAACCTATGTTGATAGTTTTGGCTGATGGTTTTTAATTGATCTCGATTGAAAAAAGAAAAACTACAATATATGAAAGTCAGGTAGAGTCCTGTACAGGTACGGGTGAGCCTGTGTCTGTCCCGGCCCACAGGCGGTCCATGTCATGTTTATAAAAATTGGCAGGTGGGTACGGCCGGGCCGAATCAGGTTTAGAAAAGAGAGCTGTGCCTTTGTGCAATCTCACTTGATTGATTTTGAGTACAAAATTAAATAATTTTACTATCTATTTAATTTACATAGGTATATCTTACTTATACTTACAAACTACTGGTCGTGCGTATACCAGGTAGGTTTACGTTCCAAAACAAAATAAATCACAAGCTGCGGTTCCAAAGCATGTAATAAATTACGGGCCGGGTACATTGAAGACAATGGTGGTACGGGCGGGTTATATAAAAAGCTTACGGGCCGCAAAAAATCGGCCCTGCGTATCTAACGTACGGTTACCATATGATATCCAAAAGAAGGTCCTCCTTTTTCAATTGTCCTCCTTTCACCTTAAAATGTCCCCTTTTATAATTGAAATATAATATCTCCCTTTCACCTTAAAATGTCCCCCTTTTTCAATTGAAATATAATGTCTCCTTTTCACCTTAAAATGTCCCCCTTTTCAATTGAAATATAATGTCTCCCTTTCACCTTAAATTGTCCCCCTTTTTCAATTGAAATATAATCTCCCCCATTCACCTTAAAATGTCCCCCTTTTTCAATTGAAATATAATCTCCCCCATTCATTTTAAAATGTCCCCCTTTTTCAATTGAAATATAATCTCCCCCTATTTATTGCTTTTCAGAACTTCATAAAATATGCAAATTTTATTTTTGTATTTCTGCTTATAATGCAAATGCTGAGTGTTTTTTTGCTGATAAATGCTTGGTGGACCAACGAGTGGAATAGACTTGTGGATTTTTCAAAAATAGCCAGCTCTGAAAAGTATGCCTAAATAGGTAAAGTAAAGCGTCCGTCTCTTAAGAGACAACTCCTAATGGAGTATACACCCGGTGACAAAGATCCGGTTTTTGTTCCATGCGTCAGCTTAGGGATCCTTGCAAGTTTCAAGTCTGGTTGAGACCAGGACTTTATTCCTACAAGTTTTTATGAGCACCCCTTTGGCAGGATGCAAGTCCACCGAAGGGATACCTCCATCCTAATCACACAGCAGCTAATTGAGTACACTCTAAGCTGAGTGCACAGGGAAATTTGTCCTAATGAAGAGTTTTCCACACTCTTCGCTCCATACAGGGAATCGAACCCAGGACCTTCTGCGTGTGAGGCAATCATTATAAGTACAATGAAATTGCAAAACTACTTAATTATAGCCATTATTTTTTGACGGCAATGGTGAACTAGTAGTTTTATATTATACTAACAAAATTAGCAAGTTTTTGAAGTTACAGAACACAGACTAAAAAAATACCATTTGAACATAAGGAGGTGCATTAGCTTGTATAGTCATCAGTAGGGCATTGTCCGCTCTTCCACAAAATTTCATTGAGAACTTTTGGAGATATCATGTGGACAGACAGACGGACATACATCTGCCAATGTTGTACACTAACTAAAAACTGAATGAAAATAAAATATTAAAAAACAAGGGAGGGAACTCTAAATATACATATATTGAGTTACTTCCCTTGAAATTGAAATTTAGCCCTTTTTATTAACTGTTCGTTTTTTAACCTTCTCCTGCAGAATAATAAAAGTATCTCTCAATTGAAAACAGATTCCTGGATCCGCCCCAAAAATTTGATTACTTCTCCCATTGCCCATTGCACGCTCTTCCACAAAATTTTTCTCTTATTATAAAACCCCAGATTTCAAATTGAAGACCGTTGAATGTTGTCATCTTTTCTCTCCACACACGTGGGAGAATTTTCCTCCAAAATGAATTTGCCCCCACAGAGAGATCAGCTCCCGTCAGCAGACCTAGACAGAGAGTCGACATCATCATCATCATCATCATCGCAGCACGCAGCCTCGGAAGAAATGATCGTCTCTCTTTCTTTGAATCTCTCTCTCTCGGCGACCAGAAGAAGTACAGGTGGCCATTATGCTACAATAGCATAGTGTAATGAAATACACTCTGATTGTGTGTTCGAATTTGGGGTGATAGTATTGGCACTGGCACCAAAATGCCATATCATGTTCTCTGGGCTAGGATTTGGGTCAAACGGTTGACTGGGTCACATGGAAGTCACAACAAAGAAAATGTGTTCGAACAACCAGAGTGGTTTAAGGGTGCAACGTGATTTCAAATCGGCCGGGTGTTAGAATAGGAGCTTCCGTCTTCACCCCTGAGGGGGGAGGAGGAGGAAACCAAGTGCCTTGGTTTGAACTGCTACAATCACTGTCAGTCATTTAGTAAAGAAACCACTCGTTAGAATTTTAACAGAAAAACAGAATTCAATACCCCAAGTGATCCGCAAACCGGCCAGGCATCGAAGCTATCAACGGAAATAAAACGAACCCGTGTTTTCAATTGAAAATAATGAATTTTGTCGTCTTTCTATCCAGCCACGTGGGAGCGCGTTTTCTCCGGTATGGACAAAATGTTTTATTTCCCTCCACATAATTTTCAGCCCCGTAAATATACAACCTTGCGACGGGACGTCTCATGTTGGCAGAAGAAATGCGGATTCTTCTACAACGGTGCTCGAATGAACATCTTTAAAAATGAAAAGAAAATACTACTGCTGATACTACCTATTTAGGCATCCTTTTTGAGCTGGCTATTTTTGATAAAAGCTCTGTTTCTTAAAACTCTTTCCTTGCTGATAATGCCTCTAGGCTTGATAATTGATATTGAAAATAAAGAACAAAATGCAAATCAATCGGTAATAATAAATTTTTCAATTAACTGTTCCATGGTTTTATTTCACCGGACTTGGAAGTGATACATTGCAAATAATCACTGAAAATTTAGTAAGTGTACATTTAATATTAAGTTATAGCAATTTATTTACTGCCCATTGTATCTTTTTGTTCAGCAACAGGCTGTTAAATTAGTTTCAGGGCACAAGACACATTGTTAGAGAAGGCAGTCGGCCAAATAATCAAACATGGCTGCCAGGAAGGAAACTGTTAAAATTCATGCATATTGTAGGCATAAGATTTTACTGCATTAGGGCCTTCACTGACTCCACATAAAGTCTATTCTGCTCATTGGTTCACTGAGCATTTGGAAATCTGAGTTGGGTGTTTTAGAGCAGTGTAAAAAGTATATCTTAGGGTGAAAGGAGGACATTATACAGCCATACGTCAACTTGATTCCAGGTTATGCTCTGGTAGTATGGACACAGCTCGATCTGGGCGTAAATTGACCATTATAGGGTGAAGAGAAATATATGCACTGCACAACATAAGATACCATGACACATACACATTTACTTGATCTTCTATTTTGTACATAGGTCTTTCTTGCCTTTCCAAAGAGGAAGGAACAAATGTCATCCATTATGTTTCTTTCACTAAGTCATTAGCTCAATCCAACAAGGTGTCTGCTCTTCTACTTTCTCCTTCTCACTTTCCCTGTCTGGAGACCCAGAAACAAACATAACATATACACTCTGTTCTCTTTAGTAAGCTCACAATAACATGACGGGAATTTTCATCATTCGCAGTTGAGCCATAGAAGTCGGTTGGGTTTAAGTCAACATATGACTGTATTTCAGTTGGAAAAAGAGGACATGTCCTCCTTTCGGATACCATATGGGGGATCCGGCAAGTTCATCCCCAACCATTCATAGCCATATACAATTCATCCCCAACCTTCCATAGCCATATACAATTCATCCCCAACCATCCATAGCCATATACAATTCATCCCCAACCTGGTTTAACAATATTAATACCAGCTATAGAGAAATTTATATTAAATCTAAAATGTTCATCTGACTCTGATTTAATGTCCTAAAATTTTTTTAGCAATTATAATTATTATTGATCACAATCTTCTAATTTTATCAACATCTCTTATTTTATTGTTGTTGTTGTTATCGTCAGGATCGACTAAGTAATGCAAGCTACGTCTCCTTGATATTCTTTCTCCAGTCATTGTCATCGGGGGATGTGCCGATTAATACAATAAACAAAGGTGATCTCATAGTTTAGCATCCCAAATTATCATGGTTGTTGGAAGGGAACTTGGCCAGTTACAACAAAATACTAACTAACCAGACATCAAATCTACAAGAAAAAGAAATGGACAATTGTTTTATTTATTTTTAATTTCTACAGAGAAATATTTCTCAGAGAATTAATCTTCCAAGCAAAACTGTTCAGCAGCAACTAGCTTGCATTTATATGGCAAGAAGAGTAGTGTAATTTAGTTTATTGCAATGAATATAGTAATTTTACGATTAATTTATAGCTGATATAAATAATGTTAAACTAGGTTGGAGATGAATTGTTGGGAATGAATGTACTGTAATCCACGGCTATGAATTGTTGGGGGTGAATTGTATATGACTATGACTTGTTGGGAATGAATGTTCCGTAAACCACCATATGGTAACTCGGAATCTAGGACAATTTAGCCGCAGACAAGTTGTCCTGTATAAGTCATCCACGGTCAACTCAGCCGCCAATATTTCAAATCCAGACATTTCGGCTGTTTCATTTTTAAAGGCGGAAATGACTATCTAGACAGGATTTAAAACGGAATAGAATCAAAATATATAAATCTAATGCAATTTACAATAATAAAAAGTTAATTCATGTTTGTTGTTTAGTGTTTTATATATCTTTTTTTCAACTTTTTATAGCTAGTTTTTGTTTATTATCTCGAGTAATGTCACGATGGAGAAATTAAATGGCTGCAATTCTGATGAAAGTTTTTAAAACAAATTTATACTAATATTTAAGCTTTCTGTTTATTTGTTGCAATCAACTATGTTCCCTTGCATTTATTTTTGCCTATTTTGTTCAGCTGTCAAATATTCGATCAGTAAGATCGTAAACATAAAACATTTTAATTAAATAAAACAAAAATTAAATACCATTACTCGAGAAAATAAACGAAAACTAGCTATAAAAAGTTGAAAAAAAGATAGACTTGTCCAGTTACTGGTAACTCTAGTTAAACGGATCACTGAGCTCCAGCTACCACTTGATACACACTTGACCTTTTAGATACAAAGTCAAGTCTGAACTCATATTTCCTGCTGAGAAAGACTTTCTTCTAGTGACACTGCGGCTGTCAGCCTGGCCGCTAATTATCTTCTGCTTGTAACTTGAAAAACACTTCCTTGCTTATCTGTCCGTGGGGGCAAGGTTAACTATGAGTGGGAGAGAGAAATATGCATCAATACTTGATAAATGGAATAGTTATTTAATTTTTTTACTAGATTTTCCTTTATTATCTCTTCCAACTTCGTTGGCAGAAGTATGTATTCACTTGGTGAGTGGCTGTCACTAAGATTTGTTTCATTCTAATTTATTCATTTAATTATTTAAATAAGCAAATTTAAAAAAAAAACAAAGGTTTTCCTTCTGATTCTTTTACTTTCATTCATGTTTTAGTTAGTGTATGACAGGGATTCTCAACCTTTTTGGTGTCACCGCCCACTTTCACATTAAATATCTTTCCACCTAGTAAATATTCAAAAGGATACTAAAGATTTTTAACTCTTACAAAACAATATAAATGAACAGCTTTCAGGTTACAAGATTCTTTAATGAAAGTAGTAACATCAAATGTTTGGCACACACATACCGTTTTCAGATATCACCAATGCGATCTGTGTCTGGTGCGATGCAGCTAGTGCAGACACATTGGGTTTAAAATTAGTAATCTTTAACCGCAAGACACCTCCCTTGGCTATATCCAGCCTACTTCTACTTTTTGATAGCAAGGTATTGACTGACGTGGCTGAAACCAGCTTCTACCAAGTAGGAGATTGGGAAGGCAAGCAACATCAACTTTAAATGCTTCCATAGATTGGGGTAGGAATTAAATTATTACAAGCCTTGTTTTCCGTGAAACCAATACTGCTTTATGGCACCATTGTCATTTTGTTACTCTATTAATTCTCTCGTCTTCACAATCGACTACTTGGACTTCAAACGGGTTGCTATACCCAACTGGAACAGACAATGCAATAATATCTTGGAATCGCTGTCAGAATGGGACGATTTGGTGAAGCCGATTTGGCGTGGGTGTTCTGGTGTGAGCATTTAGGGTCATTTGATTTGGCGTAAGCCCATTTGGCAATGGATGTTTTGGCTTAAGAAAAATAAATGCTGATTGATTGATCATCATCCCAAGGTGAAACTTTAAAAAGCCTCAAGACTGTAAATTTAACTTTATTGAAAACAATTTTTTTTTTTCAGTTCTATTTACATAAGATGGGTCTGATTTCTTTTTTTTTTGTCATATTTATTAGTTTGTTTCTCCACTCGATATGAGTTTGAAAACAAACAAACTATATTATTTATTTATTACAAAAATTAAATTATTTTTTGTGTTTACAGTCAGTACTGTATTTAGTACCTGCAAACACAGTCAAAACGCTCACCATTTTCTGCACTGTTGTTCACTGCTCACCCAAGAGTTGAAATTGCCCACTGGTGGGCGATATCACCCAGGTTGATCGAGAACTGAATGGGACACAGAATTTAGGTTCTCCAATTTATTTGTTCTTAATTCTGTGGGTTTTTTTACAGTTTATTAGTGCAACAACTAACAATTCTCTTCATTATCGATTAATCTGTTGGTTATTTTCTCGATTAATCGATTGGTTGTTTATAAAATATGAAAATTGTCTATCACTATTATGAAAGCATACAAAAATATTAGAAACAGGAACAGTTAATAATAATAAAATTATGTAGTTATTTTTTTTTACAAAAAATAGATGAATATGTAGTTTTAATTTGATCAAGTTTTTTGCCCACCATTTTCTGCACAGTTGTTCATCGCCCAGGTTGAGAAACCCTGGTGTACAGTGTTGTTAAGAGGTATGCTCTCTCTGAGTCCTTTCTAGTTTTAAAGTTGTCTGGTATGAATAAGATTTTAAAATAATTTTCTTTTTCTTTGAAAAGAAGGCAGACTTGTCACCTTCGTCTGCCTTCAAGCAGGTCCTCTGGTGTCACCAGGTTTTTACCTGCACTAATGATGCTTTGTGAAAAGATTTAACAAAGGCATTTGTATGGAGGTCACCAAACAAGCTTTATTAACCCCTTTATAGGGCAGCCCTAAAAATATTTTAGATATCAAAACAACCTGTTTGTATGTTAAACTAGACCTAAAGATATTTTCAGTTGCAAGTTTTCTGAAATATTTTTGTTTATGGGGACAAAAGCCCCTTTGATGAAGTGATCATATATGGTGCCTCGCCTAAAAAGTGACCAAAAATGGAAAATATTTAAAAAATTAAAAATTTAAGTAGAAAGTTAAAGAAAACATAGAATTAAAAAATGACATTCAATATAATGAATAGATAGAGGAAGGATCGTACGACCAGTAGCAGTTAAAAGGGGCTAGATTTGAAAATAGGGTTGAGATCTGATGCCGTTAGTGACAGGTCGCATGCAGAGGCTCCTTTGCCCATCAGGGGGGAGGGAGGAGGAAACCGGTTAGAAGCAGTAGGGCAGTTGGAGATTTGAATCCGGAGCAACAGGTCAGAGACGAGATAGAATTAAAGAATGACATTCAATATAATGAATAGATACAAAAACATTGATATTAACAAAAACATTTCTTCAAAAAGGTTCCGTTTTTCTTAGATGAAATTTTAATAAAACTTTATTTTCCTCGTGGAATTAAGCGTGCCATTCAGAAAGTCAAAAGGGCCGCATCCTGCCCACGGCTGCCCTAGACATTGTGTAAATATGATTGTTATGATGTGTGCTTGTAGATACAAATTGTATACTTTTTTTATCACACTAAAAGGTTTAAGGCCCTAGATATTGTGTAAATATGATTGTTTTTTTCACACTAAAATAAAATGCTGGTAGAGGTAAAAGAAACTGTATATTGAGTCTTTGTCAACAAGGATGCACTGTAGCTCCAATTTCTCCTTTTTGTGTTAGTGTTAGTGTCAGTGTTAGTGTTAGTGTTAGTGTTATGAGCTCTTATCAATATCAGTGTTATTGAAAAGTCTCCATTTGTCTTGTGTACTTGACACACTTGGTATCAAATGATTCCATCTAATCTTTTTCGTATTAAAGACTTCTTGTTCCTGGCTGTAACATAACACTTAGGATTTAATAGCAATTGATTTACTTTCTACAATGAAAGACAAAGAAAACAGATGTGGGGAGGGGGTGGATCATGTTCACAGATTTGATCAGTTTTCAGATCTCAGTGAATGGCTACATTGATCGGCTAAATCAATGCTTACGTTTGTAGATTTTGCAGATGTCGTCGCTCAGGCGTGAGGCATTGTTTGGGAGACTAACAAATCTGTCTCTCTGGATTGCTTGGTTTGTTGAAAACTGATTTCAATCCAAAAGAAAACCCCTTTCTACAAGTGGTCAATCTGTCTCTAGTACTTGCACCCCCCCCCCCCCCAGCAATGCATTTGTTCTTTTCTCTCTAAAGGGTTTTATACATGCTTTCACATCAAACAGAAAAATCCTGCTAAATAAAAGTTTTTTCTGATCTTTTTTAACCATAATCGACTACTATAAAACAGTGTTTTGTTTCCTTGTCTGTAACAATGGACTCTTTCACTTAAAGGTAACAATTTCCACTTAAACGGAATCAGTCACTTTTGAATAAAACCTCAGTTGAAATTGTTCAAATGTTATGCTTTCTCGCTTTATTTATTTGTTTTTCTTTTGTTTTTTTTTTCATTTTGGGAGAGGTGATGCTCGTGCAGTATTCTGATCTAGGAGCATTACCTTTTAGTTTTTCATTTGTTCAATTAGAAAATATTTGTCACATTGTGGGAAAGAGTGGTTACAAAAGAGCAAGGCAGAGTTTGTCAATGAAGAATATATTAGAAGAGAAAAAAAATCATAAAAAGGTTTAGATATAGATATGTGGTTGTTTTTATATTTAGTGAAAATTGATTTGATGCTAGATTTTAAGTCCAAATCGTGATAGGCTAAGTAGATCAATCCTAAGTTTTCTTTTAAAATTATTCTAATCAGTAATGCATTTTTTGGTGATTGAATTTAATCCAGTTGTTATGCAAGATGGAACATAGAGGCATCTGTAACGAAATACACCCAGATTGTGTTACCGGTAGCCATTGGAAGTGGCCAGATTTGAAAATAGGGAGTTGTGTTAAATTGCGTGCATGACAAACTGGACAGATCGGGTTATAGGAGGGAGGAAGGATCGTACGACCAGTAGCAGTTAAAAGGGGCTAGATTTGAAAATGGTAGAAGTTGAGATCTGATGCCGTTAGTGACAGGTCGCATACAGAGGCTCCCTTGCCCATCAGGGGGGAGGGAGGAGTTAACCGGTTAGAAGCAGTAGGGCAGTTGGAGATTTGAATCTGGAGCAACAGGTCAGAGACGAGATGGCTTCTTCCACCCGGCTGGGTGGAAGAGGGAGGAACCCTTGATTTTCGTAGTAGTAACTCTGAAAAGTGACCAACTCTTTTAGAAAACCAAATGCAACAGAAATCCGCAAACCGGCCCAGAAATGAACCTGTATATCTGGAAATAAAACCCCAGATTTCAAATTGAAATAAATAAAAAAATAAAATTTGAGACATGTTGTATAATGGCGATGTGTACTTCTTCTGGTCGCCGTGAGAGAAAGATATTGAGAGAGAGAGAGAGAGAGAGAGAGAGAGGGGATTGATTTCTTCCGGGGCTGTGGGTTGATGATGATGATGACTCTCTGTCCGGGTCTGCTGACGGGAGCTGATCTTTCTGTGGAGGGAAATTCATTCGGAGGAAAGACACTCTCATGTGTGTGGAAAGAAAAGACGACAAAATTCAAGGATCTTCAATTTTATTTCCGTCAATAAGTGTCTCCTCTTGGCCAGTTTGCGTATTACATCGAGGTACTGAATCCTGTTGCATTTGGTTTTCTAAATGTGTTGGTCGCTTTTCCGAGTTACTACTATGAAAATAAAGGGTTCCTCCCTCGTCCACCCAGCCGGGTGGATTCAAATCTCCAACTTGTAGCTGCTTCTAACTGGCTCTCACCTCCTTCCCCCTGATGGGGAGCGGAGCCCTTTGCCGACCTGTTGCTAACCGCTTCAGATCTCAACTCCAACTGCCTCTATTTTCCAATCTAGCCCCTTTTAACTGCTACTGGTCATACAATCTTTCCTTTCTCCTATTTTCAAATCTAGCCCCTTTTAACGGTTTCCGGTAACCGATCTGTCCAGTTTGTCATGTAAGCAGTTTAACACAGCCCCCTCCTATTTTCAAATCTGGACACTTTCAACGGCTACCGGTAACACAATCCGGGTGTATTTTGTTACACAACCCAGTTTGGAGTCTTTTGTACTTAATGAATGAATTTCTTTTGTTTGTCTAAAATACTTTTGTAGACAAGGTGGGAATACCTTATTTAATGTGTCATGTACAAGTAAACAATTTTGCAGTGCTGTTTGATTTTCAAGTTTGAGGATGTTGAGACTAGCATATAAAGGGTTACAATTGGCATGAAAATCAGAAAAAGATATAGTACGAATGGCCCTATTTTGCAATTTAAAAATCATTTTGTTATAGATATTTGAGCTTTGTCCCCATATCTGGCAACCATAGGTAAGATGAGATGAGAAAATAGCATAATCTGAAATCCCTGTATTATGCTATTTTCTCCTCATCTCATTTTACCTATGATTAGACAGATATTTATTTACACAACAGCTTTGGAGTAGTGAACTATTAAGTCTCTTAAAGTAAGTAAAAGATAATAGCTTTTACATATTATAGGCTAGTTATCTGAAAAGAGACCTTTTTGGAACTGATTTTAATCTAATTACTCGACCATCTCATTTCATGTAACTTATATTTAGTCAATATATCACTGACATAAATAAGTTCACAAAGAGAGACAGAAAAAGAAAGGGGACGACAGTGTGAATATATTGCCTGTCTGTACCCTCAACAACACTTGGCCTTGGAGGGACTTGTCTGTCGGCTGTCGCCACGACCTGTGGGCTTGCCCTAGCTGGGACAGATCTTTCCACATTGAGTGCAGGGGAAGGACTGGAGTGTTACTAGATACACTTTATAACACACTTAATATCTACCATATGATGTTCCAATCTATGCTGCTATCCTATCTTTAAAACAGATAAAAAAAAACAATATTAATAATGGAAAATAAAAATCTTACTTCTGCAGGCGGACTCTATCGAAAAATAACAATCTTTTGTATCTTATATCGATCAATAGATACCATGCAGTAATTAGACCGACGTTGGTTCCTTTCTACCAATTTTTTCCCAGCTCCTCATCTTTTATGATGAGCGTGGGTTACATAGTTTAGAAGGTGTAGCAATATTATATCTTATTATTAATAATTAAGAAAATATGAAGTTACAGTTAAAAAAAAGAATATATAATATAAGATAATCTTATATCTTTTTTAAAACTGTAATTTTCCTAATTGTTGTTTCCACCAAACTAAAAGGTTTTTAAAAAATGACTCCACATTATATAACAGACTTGACTAAAATTTGCAACATGTCCAAACTGTTGGTCTTGAAATCCCAAAACACATTGTATAGGCGTCCCCCGATATAACGCGGTGCGCTATAGCGTGGGAGGTGGGGTAAATGTCTCTGCAGAGGTTGAGTGCTATTTTTTAAGCCCATTATTTGATGAGGAGAGAGGTGACACCTGTAGCATAACAGGCGATCAAACTTCTTCTTCTCTGGTCGCCGTGAGGGAAAAAGATGTTGAGGGAGAGAGAAATAGAGATGATAATATTCAGAGAAAGTCAGGGTGAGATAGAAAGAGACAGAGACGATCATTTCCTCCTCGGGCTGCGGACTGCGGACTGCGATGATGATGTCTCTCTGTCTGGGTCTGCTGACGGGAGCCGATCTTTTTATAGAGGGAAATTCATTTTCGGACAAAAAACACTCCCATGTATCTTCAAATTTAAATCTGAGGTCAATTTCTGGTCTGGTCTGCGGATTTCGTTGAGGTACGGAAATTCTGTTGCATGTCGTTGTCTAAAAGAGTTGGTCACTTTTCAGGGCTGCTACTACTACGGATTTAAATTTCCCACTGGTCACTGCTTCTAACAGGCTTTCACCCCGTCGTCTCAGGCCCTAGACCCCCAGGTTGCAACCCCATCTGCTTCCCGTCCCCAACTGCTTCTAACCATTTCGATCTAGCCTTTATCTATGCTTCATGGTCATATGCTCCTCCCTCTTTTCAAATCTTCAAAGGTTTTTTGGTAACCCGATCTCTCTAGTTTATCACGTAGGCAGTTTAACACAAATTCAACTCTAGCCAGCAACGGCTACAGGTAACATGATCTGGGTCTATTTCGTTACACACAACTCTCACCTCCACTAAAAAATATATTTGGCAAATTCACTGTAGAAATTAAATGAATTAGACAAAAACATTTCAGTAGTCAATGAACGAAACCTTACCAATTTGAGCTTTTCCACCGGTACAGGGTATCTGAAGGTGCGGGGAGTTGGAGTGCAAAGGGTTAAGTCATTGATTTAAATAAATATGTAAATATTTTGTTTTTAAATAATTTAAATTTTATTTTGGTGGTATTATTTAATAAGAAACAAACAATAATTTGTTCAAATCTAACTTAGTTTTTATACGATAGACGATGTTGTCGTCTTTCATCTATCGCCCACCTTTGAATATTGTCCATACCCACCTCACAGTTATTGTGACTTGTTTATAACGCGGGTGGCTTTGTTGGACCCCGACACCTGTATTGCTAAATGACAGCAATGTTAAAACTGCTTGAATGATAGTTTTGTTTTGTGGGCTCTGACATGTTATTCTGATTAATAATCAGAAGAAAAGTTTTTAACAAAAATTAATATAATCATCATTATAGTATCAGTAGCAGCCATCAACCCATCTCCCTTCCTACCCTCTTATTAAACTTTTCTCCACAATCCACAGTCAGAAAAGTAGGATAAGTTTTATATTAGGATTTATTCTCAAAATATTTTGTATCTCACACAAGCTTGAACTTGAAGTTGCTAAATAAAGGTATATATTGTCGGCCTCTCTCTCTCCACCCCTTCTCTCTCCCTTAGAGACACACACTTTACTCTCTCTATCATATATATTTATATTTACATAGCCCCACACATTCATTCCCAGTTGTTTCAAACTAACCAGCTTACGGTGGGAGGTGGGGTAAATGTCTCCACAGAGGTTTGTAATTAGCCTAGTGGGCTGCCAGGTGGGGAAAGGTGTCCTCACTGGCCTACCATACAAGTGTCTCGTAATCCCTCCAGAGACGAACAACTGTTAAATCCATACATCTGTTCCTCTGTCTTAGGAACAGCAATTAGCCGGCTGGGACAATTGGGGTGGGCAGGTGGGGACCTACTTAACCCTAATTAATTAATAATCTCTTTGACAGTGAAACCTGAACTCCTGCTGAGATAGATGAAAGCGAAAGAGAGGTAAATAATCTCACTGTATACCTGTAGTCAATATTTGTCTAGAGACAATGTCAATATTTGTCTAGAGACAATGTCTCTAGACAAATATTGACTACAGTTTACAGATCCTGTTTAAGCTAGTGTGAGGCCTCCAGTTATAAAGGGGCCCCAAATTAAGAAAATACACATAAATATTAAATACATATACATTTTTTACTTACAAAGTAATTAATTTTTTTTCATTTGCTATACAGACAGATAATACTACAAATGTCTGACATTTCAGCACTAGTATTACATTCAAATCGTTCTTCGGACGATTGAACTTGTAGCATAACGGGCGATCAAACTTCTCCTCTGGTCGCCGTGAGGGAAAGAGATGTTGAGGGAGAGAGAAATAGAGATGATAATATTCAGAGAAAGTCAGGGTGAGATAGAAAGAGACAGAGACGATCATTTCCTCCGCGGGCTGCAGACTCTGATGATGATGATGTCTCTCTGTCCGGGTCTGCTGACGGGAGCCAAATTTCTCTGTGGAGGGAAAATCATTCCGGACAAAAAAACTATCCCACGTGTGTGGAGAGAAAAGACGACAAAATCCACGGATCTTCAACTTTCAATCTGAGGTTTTATTTCCGCACTGGTCTGCGGATTTCGTTGAGGTACGGAAATTCTGTTGCATGTTGTTGTCTAAAAGAGTTGGTCACTTTTCAGGGCAGCTACTACTACGGATTCAAATTTCCCACTGGTCGCTTTCACCCCCAGCCTCCCTGGCGGCCGTCTCAGGCCCTCGACCCCCAACTGCCTCCTGATACCAACTGCCTTCTCTTTCGATCTAGCCTTTATATATTGCTAATGGTCATACGCTCCTCCCTCTTTTCAAATCTTCAACGTAACCTGATCCTCTAGTTTATCACGTATGCCATTTGATACAGATTTAAAATCTGACCAAGTTCCTATCCCAAATGGCTACCGGTAACATGATCTGGGTCTATTTCGTTACAAACTCTTTCTTGTTGTTTGTGTTGTTAACACAATGTTTCATCCGATCCATTCTTCGCCTTTTTCAGGTGTAATATCCGAGTGTGATGGGGTAAACAGAAGTTTTTTAATTTCAAGGGGGGTAACCCTTATAATGTGGCGAAGAGGTGGAAATGGACTTGCCTATAGGAAGTGGCCTGCCGACTGTCTTGTGGAGGGTCCGGGAAGCAAAAGCTGAATGAACGAGTCGTCGACAGATGTAGATGAGGTGGAGCTGTGGTGAGCTGTATGTTGAGTGCGAGCAACCCGATGTGGCGAGCTTTTGATTATAAAAGGCCAGGTGGCGACGGCTTGTCAGTTCGTTCTTGGCTCGCCACCAGAAGCCACGTTGGAGTGTACTTGTACACTGAATTATGTTGCCCGGAGTTCGTGACAGTGGTTATAGCTTACTGGTGATAAGCGAGGAAGTGTCCCTTGAAGGAATCATTCCAGTGCTGCGACATTGATGTGCTGTTTGACTGTGTGTGTCTATGAAGCTTTTATAACTTCCACTACTAACAATGTTACTAAGAAAAATAAATTTTACTTGCTTCTTGGAGCATCGATGTGACCATGTGTTTGTCGATGTAGTCAGTGACCTAAGCCTCATTTCCCAATCCTTTACCACTGTTACCTCTTTCTAAATTTCTATGTTCAGTTTCCCGATTTTTCTAATGACACACATCTTCCTTAGAAGGAAATATATATATTAATTTTACAAAGAGGAAGAAATAATTTCTACAGCTACTAGGAAAAGGTACTCAGAAAGGCAATATTTTATACACTGAAATTACAAATGTATTTAACTCAAAAGATCATTGCATACTTACCAAGGCCAACAGTTTCGGGGTAATTTAAAAGCAATACCGTTTAACTTGCCCTGGCTCCCCAGCAGTTTCGATCAAAAACCACCTCTTTGAGTT
>VCCN01006882.1:1121576-1134579 GCA_006491835.1 Architeuthis dux | reverse complement strand
CCACCCCTAAAATGTTTTGATTATTTAGTTGCGACTTTTCTTGCTATTATGTTTTTAGGTAACGCTACATTGTGACTTTGGTTCCGTGACTTTTCTTCCTGTGACTTTTCTTCTGGGATCTTTTTTTGAATATATTTTAGACTTTGCGGTTGTGAAAAAAAGATTAAATATTTTAAAAGTTTCTTTTCAAAAGACTTGTGAGCGCAAAGATGTTGTGTTATGCAACTTTTTTTCCTGTGACAAAAGTATGTGCGCACTTTTGAATTAGACATCGCCGGTATTTCAGGCCAAAGCAATTTTTGCGCCCATTCATACTTGCACCTGGAGCCGACTGCCCTCCTTCACTCCCTTCTTGCTACGCCACTGGGGGAGGGCGAAACCATCTAGTATACTGCTGTCTCTAATTTTTGGGCACTTCAGATTATATAAAGGATTTCAGTCTGTTATGAATAAACCCTTCTCTGAATTACAATGCTATCAGCTCATTTAGTTGATTTGAATTCAACAAAGGATAACAGAGGGATGAGCAGATTTTTTTCAAAATCAATAACTGCTGATTTTCTTACTGTTTTTTGGAGCTGAGATTCCAGCAACCATTATTGATTTTTCTTCATCTTGATCTTCATCACCATTAATGAATCTTGGATCTCCAGATTCTGGATCTTTGAAACCAAATAACTGTTTTTAAAATTTTTTTTTATTAGAAACCGTCAAGATAGGTTTCTTCATCTTTTAGGTTGGTCTGGCTGGCTATCTACAGTATTGCTCATAAATGAGTACCCCCCTACCACTTTTTTATAGAAAGTTAATTTTCTTCCAAACCAAACATAGCAGTATTTTATTATTTCTAGTGGAACATTACACAATCAAAACAGATCAGGTATTGTTTATGATCAAACTTTACAGCATTGAAATATTTTTTTGTAGGGTGTACTCATTTTTGGACGGCAACATATTTATATTTTTGGCAACAGTTTCAATGATGTAGAGTTTGGTCATAAATAATATCTGATAATATCCGTTTTGATTGAAATAATAAAAAAGTGGTAGGGATGTACTCATTTATGGGCGATACTGTATCTATGTGTATGTATCATGCGTACAGACGGCACCAATGGAACTAGAGGGCTAGACATTTCAACATTTACTACTTATTATGTCTATATTTTTTTTTTGCAATCTAAGTTCATGCTAAATTAATCCCTTAGTTTGTGTCCGGCAACATTCACGCTTGTTTTTTGAAAATTCAGACGTTTTTGGTGATCATAGCCCAACAAAAGGCAAGAGAAGTAACTTATTCATTGATCACCCCTTTTTACAATTTTTTAATTGATCACCTCCAACACAGCATACTACCAAAAGAAGTTGGTCATGCGATGGTTTCTATTGAGTGGCTAACCAGACTTATTTTTCTACTAATAGCTCCGACTTCAAAATTGACATCTTTTCTGTCAAATTCATTATTTTCTCGAGGTCGAAGGGACAATAAAATCAAAGATCAATTAACCGTAAAATGATAAAGAACCACTTTATCACAAAAAATTTGATTCCTATTTTGATGCAAGCTGATAAAATTACAAAATTATTTTTATTAGCTGAATATCTTGCCCGGATGGAAAGTCTAATGGGGCTTTTGGCCCCAATAAGAGATCAGAACTGCTTCTTTTTTTTTTGGGGGGGGGGGGTTAGTGGTTTTTTAATTCAATACCTCTGGCACAATGCACCGTTTTGATCACATGCAGAGAATAATACTATTAGACAGGCATAAAGACAGATGGAAATCATATCATTATTATTCAGTTGCAAATAACCTGGACTTTTTCTCCATCCTTTAAGTTAGTGCATTTTAGGGGTACCTTAATTCAATACATCTGGCTACAATGTACCGGTTCAGTTTACATACAGATAAATAGAATCATACATTTATTATATAGATAGATAGTTGGATAGAACTCAGATCATTATTATCAAAATCCACACTATTATTCGAACGGGACAATCTTCAAAAACTAACTTGCTAAAAACATACCTGGGGGTCCTATTAGTACACACAGAAAATTTCATGGGGATATGTTAAGTGGTTCTTGAGTTGTGCTGTCACAGACAGAGAAATGAGAAATTTTTAATACACTTTTGACATGAGCAAAATTAGAAAAATATTTTTTAAATCAACTGGTTCATAGAACAATCTTTTCTGCATTGCCGTGGGGCAGGGGTTAGCAAACTCTTTCTCATAGACCATTACTGTAGTGAGTTTGATCCTCATTAGGTGCTCCACACTTTTGCCTTGTGCCATACAAGTTAAACTTGATAAATTATCATACATATGATGAGTGTCTGTCACACTTATAGTATCAGTAGCAGCCACCAGTATTGATTTTGATACTCGGTGACCAAGTACATGGATGGGGCCCGAGATAATCAAATGCGTGCAAAGCTCTCTCTCTTTTTCAACCATTTTCTTCCAGGGACCTTTTATACTTTTAAGATTTTTGACTAATAATTACTGTAATCTTAATTTTTTAGTTGTTTTTCATTGCAACTTTACTCAGGCTGTCAATCCACAGCAACGAGTAAACAGCAGTTGCGATAAAAAGCAACTGAAAAATTAAGATGAAAGTAAATAATAGTAAAAAATTACCGGGATCTACTGTAAGATCGCCCAGGGCGGCAAAACAGAAAAACATCCAAATTTGGGTGGAAAAAATGGACCAAATAATATCCCAGGGCCATTATTCAAAAGTTCTAAATTGAACATAATAAAACAATAAAAGTTACAACATGTTTTTATTCACTTCACTATCAATCAGCAACTTGTTTTAATCGTATTTGGTACTTCTTTGGACAGTGTTTTCTTTTTAAGTTGTAACAACTTAAAAAGAAAACACCGAAGAGAGCCGAAGATATATATATACTAAATGCAGTCTATATATTATATAGACTGTATTTAGTACCTGCAAACACAAAAATAATTTAATTTTTGTAATAAATAAATAATATAACTTGTTTGTTTTCAAACTCATTCAGCAATAGTGAAGAAGTATTGAGCAAATTAATTTCTTTGAAGCAACTTTTTGTTTATAAAAGTTATAAAACGAATTGACAGATATTTTGGACTTGATGTCTTAATTATTATATGTGTATTCAAGTGGTCCAGTTTTTTTTACACTAAAACATAGATGCTTTCAAATTTTCATATACAAAAACTTGACCCCCAAATAAACACCCACCTAAAATAACTGCCCGTGGGCGATCTACTGGGTGGGCGATCTTACGGTAGATCCTGGTAATAATGGTTTACAATACTTCATCTAAAATAATTGCTTTACTGATACTGGTACTAATAATTTAAAAAACATGGCGCTGAGAGATCGGGTTAGAGGGTAGGTTTAAAAATTATGATTTGAACTTCTGCTAGCCAGCTTTGTTCTCGTAGCTCAGTTGATAAAAGCGGATGTGAGTTCTGTTGTATAGCCATCTTAGTCTGCTGGAGGAAAATCTCGAACTTGGAGAAAAAGGAAGACTCAAAACTTGGTTTATAAAAATAGGATGATATATTTTTATTTCATCAAATACATTGTGCCGTGATGGAGAATGAAGAGTGGGAGTGAGATAATGAGAACCGACAGACTATTCTTAACAGGGACATTGGTCTTGTGTTTTCCCAGGCCTGGGCGCTCTGTGTCTCTATATCTGGCTTCCGAGGGAACTCTGTGTCTCTCTCTCTCTCTCTCTCTCTCTCCTGAGGGCCTCTGTGTCACTTTTATCGGGTTCAAATGTCCATGCTGATTCTCCAGCCACCACCTGCAAGTTCAGTTGATATCCTAATTATGACTTTTGAACACCTGGTGTGTCATCCGGTACCTTGCAGTTTGGGGTTTTCGCCGATATCCTGTTTATAACTTTCAACACATGTGGGAGTCAAATCTGTGACCCCCATCGACGGCTGCCTAAATATACAACTGTTTATTCACTGCTTATGTACCATAGCGTCTGTATCTGCTGCACATGCTGTGCACTCAGTGCCTTCTGTGGCCATCTCCGCTACCTCTGCGTTTTGCCGATCGTTTTTTGTGGATATGCTGACGCATGGGAATTGGTGACCAAATCCATAGTGCCTGTTGCGTAACGTGTGCTATTCATTGGGAGAGAACAGACGACATGCATGGTTGTTGGGTGCATTGTGCACCGAAGAAAGAAGGAGTCAAACGCCGATTGAAAACGAGCAGAAATCATTTACTAACACAAAACACGTTGGCAACGCAGAAAAGCAACAGAAAGATTAGGATGAACTGAAATGGTAGTAACAAAAATTAATAATAATGATTTATCTCTGGTTGATAATTTTTGTTGTTCCAGCTCTTGACCTATCACCCAAGAGGAGGAGCAACACCCTCCTATCCCTGGGGCTCAGCTCTTCGTTTATGATCTCATTGGACAAAGTCTAGAACAAAAGAATTTGCTAGGCATAAAAATTATTTTAATAAAAACCGGAACATTTCATTACAGCATGAAAACTTATATGTAAGTTGATTTGTTTTTTCCCTACAATTTACCTCTACCAATTGAATTTCAATGACATTTTGTGGAAGGGTAGGCCGTTGGCTAAGGAAGAATTGACTAAATTCAGGGGCGGATCCAGGAATTATTTTTACAGTTACCTCCCCTTCATCGTAGCTATATGTCTCTCCATACAATATCTTCAAAAGGTCAATGAACTTTTCTGGATGTGTAAATTCAGGGGCGGATCCAGGAATCTTTTTACAGTTACCTCCCCTGCATCGTAGTTATATGTCTCTCCATAAACCTTTCTGGTAGGCCATTGGCTAAGGAAGAATTGACTAAATTCAGGGGCGGATCCAGGAATTATTTTTACAGTTACCTCCCCTGCATCGTAGCTATATGTCTCTCCATAAACTTTTCTGGATGGGTAAATTTAGAGGTGGATCCAGGAATTTTGTTACAGTTACCTCCCCCTGCATCGTAGCTATATATCTCTCCCTATACAATATCTCCAAAAGTTCAATGAACTTTTCTGGATGGGTAGGCCCTTGGCTAAGGAAGAATTGGTTAAATTTGGTCAGATCCAGTAATTTATTACTGTAACTTCCCCGTCATCATAGCTATATATGAACTGATTTTCATTCAGTTTTTAGTGACAATGGTGATTTCTCTGTTTACTAATGTTGAGACTAATATTTTCCTGCTTTTCCTGGATTTCTGGCAGCAAAAATGGTAGAAATAGAAGTCTGCGATGTAAGCTCTTAATTTCAGAAGTATTTAAATGAATTCCAATGTGCATACATAATCCCAACACGTTCTTTAATTAGAAAATCTTAAAGTCAACAATAAGGAGAAATATAAGATTTCAATATAAAGCATACAGGTTAAATTTCCCAAACTTGGCAAGGTCGAAATGAGCGCTGATCCGACTTTTGGAATTTGCCAACTTTTAGAAAATCAGCCTCTACCTCATTTATATAAAAATACTCTGCGTGTACAAAGTGCGACACACAAAACCCATGTGAGTTCAAAACAAAACATCACAAGCGCCACCAAAACAGAGTGGCAGGTCTGTGAACTAAAGCCAACACAAACATGGGCTGCCACTGAGTATCGGTGGTTTTTAGCTATCGTCTTAAATAAGCCAAGGCAACATTTTTTTCAATGTTGCTGGAGTTTTACATTTGAATGAAAAGTAGAATTTCACGTGTCATTTCTGTAAATTTGAAAATGAAAAGATACAAATCATTTGACCAACTCACGATTGCCTCAAACAAATTATAAAAATAAAAAATTTTTTTTTTAATTGCTACTCCTTTTCATCCACTTTATTCATTTGAGGATCCACAGGGCCTCCTTCTGTCTTGATAGACATTGTAACAACACTAAAGTGACCTCTCCAGGGTGCAAGTCAGGGCGATGTGTATGAAGATCCTGGGATGTCCAGTCGACAGAATCCTCTTCTCGGACTCGCTGATGTAGTCCAAAGGAAAGAGGAGCGTGATATGTTTGGCATCAACTTGGCTGCACATTAAAGTTGGCATCCAACCGTCTTAAGGGGGCTCCACTCACTGGTTTGGAATCAGAGCTGTCCTTCTCCTTGTGTAACGTCATCACCTTCTTGGAGGTTGGCGACAAACGTTCAATAACAATTGGTTGGTTTCGTCACTCCGTGTTGTGGACTGTGTCAAGGTGCACAATGTGTCCGGACTTTGGGAAGACGGATGTTGGTCTCTGGAAAGAATTCTCCTGGAATGTAACAAAGGATCCAGACAGAGATGATTTTTCTTGGAAAAGAATTTACTGTTTATTTATAATTCCACCGAAATCTTTGTCAAGTCAAACACAGACATTCCCATAAAATTGAGAGAGTGAGTGTCGAGGCGGCTTCAGAGGTTGTTTATAGTTTCTAAAGGCTAAATTAATTCATCTTGTTTAGTCTGTATATTTTGAATTTTGGCTATTTTAAATTCACCTGTACTCATTTATTAAACAGATTTCTATTTTTTGGTATTTCCTGTTGATGTTTTGACTCCTATTTCCTTTTCTCCTGAGTTACCCTTTGATGTTATCAAACATACCACTGTTGTTTACCAAAGGTGTCAAGTCGATTGTTTTAGTTAGTGTCAATCTGTATATTTTGAACTTTGGTTATTTTCTTTTCGTTTATCTATCTATCTATCAATCTATTTTCATTTATGCATCCCTTCGCTATGGTACACTTAACTGGTTGCCTTCCCAAGGCTAAAGAGCCCAGTCTGCCTTGCTATTTTACCCCTAGCTGAGGGTATTCATGCCTTCCCCAATTAGTGCAAAGTGAAATGTAAACAGCCTTGACTGGACTTGGCGCAGACAATGGAATCGGCAAGCTGTTAACCGCTACGCCACTCACACCTCAAAAGGGTCCATATAAAATCCTAGGAACCTTAGGGGCAACATTCTTCAGTTTTCCATCTATATTATACTGATCTGATTTCTGTATGTTTTTTTTGTATGTTTGTTATAACACAACAAAAATTGCACATCGTAGCAATATTTTGATTAGTGCAATACCGTTAACAGGATGAAAAATAGAGCTATTTTCTGTCCAATTTGTAAACTGCTAACAATAGAGTTCTGTGTTTACGCTTACCCCGTTAATCTATTTTATAATGACCCTATTTCTCAAGGGAGATAACACCTGGTATATCAAATGCTAATTATATAGAAGTTTCTCTTATTTATATATTTATTTGCAAATAAGGTAAAGATCTACTTACGTTAACCAAGTAAAAAAAAAATAGAAACAATTTTTTTTCGCCAGTAATTTTTTTGTGCATTTTATCCGTTAGCCCCTAACAATCTTCCTGGGAAGTAAGTCTTTGAAGTATTCGGTTACTTCCCTTGTAAGGCTTCTTTGATATCTTGACGATTTTTCTGTGCTTTCATTAAGGTTAAGATTCAGAGAAATCGTCATTAAAATATCAAAGAAACCTAGTTAACCTGAGTAAGTAACAACATGCTTCAAAGCCTCACTTCCATATAGCGGACTGAAAGTAACGGTCCTGTTTGCCATACGGTTACATTATAAATAGAACCTATCTATTTTTTTTCGACTTGGTTAACAAAAGTAGATATTTACCACAAATAATTATAATGTAAATAAATAGGAAGTTAGATGATATTGAGTTTAATGGCTGCAGAAGGTGACCTTTAAGTAAGTGTGAAAACCCCCCCCAAAACAAATATAGACTTGTGTTTGTGAGAGTTTAATGTGTTTCTTTAACTTTGTATCATTTTAGGTTAATGAACAGGCGAGCAGGGCCTGGCCAAGCTTACATACCAACAGATGTGGAGCACCTTGCAAATATGGTCACCCATGGGGTGAGTTAAATTGTTTTTTTAAATTTTTATTTGATATGAAAAATGTGTTCTGTTAGTGCGCATGCTGATATGTTACAGTAAAATTGTGAAACTAAGGATTTTGTGAAATCAGTGTAGTAATGGTTAACAAGCTTGAAATGCTGACCATTACTACTGTAATGAGTTTGATCCTCACTGGGTGCCTCACTACTGTGGCCTTGTGTCAAACTAACCTAAACTCAGTAAATATCAAGTATATTCTGCTTCAGTATTTACAGTGTATATACACTTAACAAGTTTGAAATGCTGACCATTACTACTGTAATGAATTTGATCCTCACTGAGTGCCTCACTACTGTGGCCTTGTGTCAAACTAAGCTTGTATATACACTGTAAATATTGAAGTACAATATACTTGATATTTACTAAGTTTAGCTTAGTTTGTCATTAACTATGGAAGGTGACAAGTGTAATAGTTATCCATTGCAAGATAAAAGCCCCTGTCCATTGCAAGATAAAAGCCCCTGTCCATTGCAAGATATAAGCCTTTGTGCATTGCAAGATAAACGCCCTTGTCCATTGCATATTAAAATCACATCAATTTCATCAATACAGGAGGAGGACATTCCAGAGAAATGTTAATGTTTTGATAGTTTCATTTGAAAAAGAAAAAAGATTTGCCACAGCATGAGTTTAATAATTGAAGGGAGGCAACTCCTCGTCTCCGTAATTTTTAATGAACTAGCATCTTTATACAATTCGAGGAATTTAACATTAAAACACAAAAAAGATGATCCCGATTATAAAAAGTTTCAAATAGAAAAGTTAAATTGTGATTCCATTTTTGGGATACCCAACATTTTCAGGAGTAATTTTAAGAGTAATATTTTTCTATTAGCAATACTTTTTTTTAATGAAAATAGTAAATGATTTTTCTTCTAGATAGAATTAGGTATTTTTTGCCACAGAAATTAACACTGATCATTTAGATGTGCTGCTATGGCATAATCAAACTAGATAGATAAAGGAATTTAGGAAAATACTACTAAACTTTTCTCATGTCTTTCACTTTAAAAAAAATAGAGCCCAATTTATCTTATTATTTGACAGAAATCAAGTCAGATGTCTGCAATGAAAATCCAGATTTATTTCCTGACTTCTAAATCATAAGTTAACAAAAGCGAATTCTTATATAACAATTAGCAATGTGTGTTTGTACCCTGTCATGCTAAGGGACTCAACTGATGTAGTAAAATAGAATTTTATGTTCTGATGATGTAATAAAAATGCTGAATTTAAAGAACATTAAAAAAAACAGAGTAATAAACACAAAAAAAAATAAAAATCCATTTGTGTTTAACAGAATGCTATTCTCCAAGCTCACTGCAATGCAAATCTCTATTATCCACGTATATAAAATGCAATGTGTATCCATATATTCTCCAAGCTCACTGCAATGCAAATCCCTATTATCCACGTATATAAAATGCAATGTGTATCCATATATTCTCCAAGCTCACTGTAATGCAAATCTCTATTATCCAAATGCAATGTGTTGATCCATATATTTCATATATGCCATCTCTTTGATGGCACGGGTAAACTAGTGTTGTATTATTTCCATTCCGTATTGACCTGTTCACTGCCAAGTATATTTTTTCATGTAACTCCTGTGCTGGGTGTGATACTATTGGTAGCAGGGTTTTAGAAGTAAGTAAAATATACCCTGGATTTTACAAATGCATGAAAAACTACCTGAGGAAGGATTTCAAATAATGTTGTAACTCCTGTGCTGGGTATTTCTCATAAGAATTGATGAAAATAGGAAGACTTCATTGCATGTTTAAAACAGTTTTATTAAAATAAAAATCAACGAATATGTACAAAAGAATCTGTATATATAAGTGAGAAGTGTCACACTGTGTGATGCTATAGAAACCACCTAAACATGTGTACAGCCTAACCAAACTTGGCATGCATACTCAATGGACCTAGGGGAAGGTTTTAAAGTAAAATGTTTGAGGAAAAGAATTCTAAGGGTTTTAGAGGTGTGGTTCTATTTACTATGTAACTATAATGCTAAAGTAGAACCTTACTTTCTGTTCAATATATATACATACATACATACATACATATATCTTATTTTATATGTTTATATATAATTCTTTAAGGTGTCAAATGACTTTTCACCTTTTTAAGGGGTCAAAACTGAAGGGAAACTTTTACTTTTTTGTAAGAAAGAAAATATTTTTAAATTGTAAAACTACTCATCTCGTCTGTGGCAATGGACAGGTGACTTGCTAAGACGAGTTATCTCGTCCGTGGCACAGGACTGGTGACTTGCTAAGACGAGTTATCTCATCCGTGGCACTGGACTGGTGACTTGCAAAGACATGTTATCTCATCCGTGGCAGTGAATGGGTTAAACATCAACATTTATATATTTGCATTTTCTTCTAGAAAAGCTTTTTTCTCATATTTTTCTTTCTTTTTCAGCTTTGGATTTTGCCGAGCCTTGGTGGCCTGTTGTGGTTGCTCTATTGGTCAGTAACTGACCACCAATTCCTCAGTGCCTGGGTCTTTGGTCTGGCTCTACTCACTCTCTTTACCACATCCACCATTTATCATGCTCTCTCCTACTCAGGGAAGTTGAAGTGAGTAGACAGGCCTCCTGCAACACTCTCTCTTGTCTCCTCTTTATTTCTACAATCTTTTATTCTAACCTTACTAATTACTCCCCATGAAAAAAGTTCATGAATACAGGAATACCTTGAACAGTGCGGGTTTTTATGTAGTACGGTCAAGGTATTGATGTACAAATTAATGTAACTAAGTATAAGCTGAAAAACCAAACACATTAAATTGTAATAAGACCTTGAACAGTGTGGTTTTGATGTAGTACGGTCAAAAAGAAGTTTTTTAATTCCAAAGGCGGTAACCTTTATAATATAGGATTCGGGTGTTTCTTTTTTCGTATTTGGGCGTGTTGAGCAGCGGAAGCCACATCGGGTTGAACTCTGCACTTGTCTGACTAATGCATTCAGTTGACAGTCGAAATAAAATACTTCTGTTTACCTCATTCGGATATTACATCTGAAGAAGGCCGAAGAATGGATCTGGCGAAACGTTGGGTTAACAACACAAACAAGGAGTTCAATCGCCTGAAGAACTATTTGAATGTTAATGAGCCTTCTCAAAACTATAGAAAATAACATATTTTGTAATATTTATATAGGAATGGTTCCATATTGTTATTTGTGTTGTAAACATTACATTTCGGCCGATCCATTCTTCGGCCTTCTTCAGGTGTAAAATCCGAGTCTGATGGGTTAAACAGAAGTTATGTTTAAAGGGGATAACCCTTATAGCACATGGCCTGTGTCTTTGTCTTGTCAGGTTTAGGTTTGTTGAGAAGTGGAAGCCACATCGGGTTGAAATCTGCACTTGTCTGGCTAATACATTTAGTCACCATTATGTTGTGAGTTGCCTCTTTGATTTTTCTCTGCTTCCAACATTGTTCTCTGTCAATAATCTGGACTTCCTCCCAGAGAGGAAGATGGTTGCCGTTCTATCTCAAGATGTGGTCGGCCATAGCTGATTTATTTATCTCGGCCGAAATGTCGTGTTTACAACACAAATAACAAGGAGTTAAATCGTCCGAAGAAGAACCATTTGAATATTAATGACCCTCCTCAAAGCTTTAGAAAATATGTATATAGCTTACTTTTCTATTACAGGTATGCAGTCTCTTATCCGAATTCTGTTAACAACACAAGCAACAAGACTCTGAAAAGTTGTATTCCTGTATTGAAGCCTGTAGAAAGATCAAAATTCCAGCAATTTGATCTCAATTCTCCACTGAAACCCTACAATTGCCCACTGGTTGAGAACTTCTCTACTAAGTCTTGCCATAGAACAATGGTTATCAGGGTAGCTTTGCAATGACACTATTGAGTTAGGTCCTCACAGGGTTCCCTAATTTTGACTTTGTGCAAAACTAAAATTTCGTAAAAGAATTGACTATTATTGCAATCGGTTGCTCGTGTATTAAATTTCTGTGAGTGTCCCATTACTGTGTCGGTGTGCCAAACTAGAATAAGTTCAATCATCCAAAGAACTATTTGAACAAAATATGTTGTTTCGTTTCTGTTTTGTTTGTTTTATTCGACTGAAGAGTTCTTCTTTAATTTGCATTCATTGTTTTGTAGATCATTGAAAGATGTTTTCCACATGGGAGATCGTGCAGTCATCTACATTTTTATTGCTGCCTCGTATACTCCATGGTAAGTGTGCAATACTCTTCATCTAAATCCTTGTACTTATGTATTGAAAAGTAAGTGAAAACAACAAGATAGACATACTTACAAAGTACAACTGTAAAACCTTTAGGAAAAAGTTAACAGTTAATAATTCTTTGTTTTTTTTATTTACCTGTACCAAGTTGGGAGTGGTATATGTATACACTTGTCTGCCTGCCAGTGTGCATAAGAGGTTTGAGGCTGTTACTGGCATGGAGAATGGGATCTGTGAACTGAGTTTGGGTTTCGACCAAGGCTCTCTTGCGTTCACTTTTCACAAATGCCCATGGGAAAGGCATGAATCCACCTCCCCCAGCTGTGTGTACATAGCAGGAGTCCAACTTAAGCCAGGCTCAAGATGAGGTTGGCATGGGGCTAGCAACTCCACCTCATAAAACCTATTAGCTACAGAAACTGCAGCAGCCTTACCCCAGCTACTGTACGCTAGTGTGGTGTGGTTACAGATGCTCCAAAAGGATATTTTTTCTGTTTCTCTGTCTTTAACAATGGACCCTTCCACTTAAAGGTAACAATGTTGCTGATAGAAATATCTCCTAACCCACCATTTGAAACAATGGACTCTTCCACTGAAACGAATTCTGTAGTTTGTTTTCTTAAAAAGAATTATCTCAAAGAAATTCAAATATATCTGTGAATTTTTTACATAGATCAACTAGTAAGTTGTTAACACTTTGCACTGTAAATTCTCATGTTGTCAATAAAGGATAATGGTGCAGTACAATTGTTTTATGCATGCCCAACTTTATTGTACCCATATAAAAAGACAGTATTATTATTTACTGGTACCAGGATCTACCGTAAGATCGGGCAGTAAAACGGAAAAACAGCCAAATTTGGGT
>VCCN01006882.1:948708-959546 GCA_006491835.1 Architeuthis dux | reverse complement strand
AAACTGCAAGGTGTCAATTTTGACCTCTACAATGCCCATCGTTTAAGAAGGCTAGCGGACCTGTTACGCTAGGCTGTTGAGGAAGAACCCCGTCAAACCATTAAAGAATTATCAGAAAAACATGAACTCAAGATGATCTACTGTACAAGAGTACCGGGAAGGTCAACAGACAAAGAGTTTGGGTTCTACACAAACATACAGCTGAAATCAGAGCACAACGTTCAGCAATTGACAGGAAAGGGAAGCATTTCTTCATTGAATTGTTACTGGGGACGAAAAATGGGTTGTGTATGTTTGAAGAAAGCGGACCAACCAATAGCTATCTTTAGATCAGACACCAGGCCCTATGTTGTATACTGGGATGAAAGTCCTGAATTTGGACAATCAAAAAGGAAAGACTCGAAAGTTGAGAACATATTTTTATTTCATAAAATACATTTTGTCGGCCGGGGAATGAAAAGTGGGAATGAGAACCGACAGTCTGTCCCCAACAGGGACACCGGTCTCGTGCCTTCCAGCCCATCCTGTTTTTGGACACCCACGCATATGCATATTTCCTAATGGGTCACTTCCACTTCCACGCAGGTGTTGGCCTGGAAATGGCAGTATATCATAACACCTACACCAAAATATTGATGCGGTCAAACATGGACTTCTCCTCATCAAAGCCAACTACCTTTTTACAAAGAAGGGATTGCAAAGTTGATTTCAAGATGGACAAATGTTCTGAATAACGATGGCGATTATGTAATTGATTAGAATATATATGTTATCTAAGAAAATAAGTTTGTTTTTTACTAGCACACAATCGCCATTACTTTCCGGTACACCTAATATTATTCGTAGGAGTTACAAAGAGACTCTCTAGAATTGTCTGTATTTTTCCTTTTAAATCTTGCTGTTGTACTGGAGGTGACGTGGGGCGGTGGAGACGGTAGTTGCATTATTCCGTCCGTCTGTTCTTACTTGACCAATTTATTATAATCCACTTCCGGCTTGCTAGACCCATTGAAGCTTCACCAGAGCCCTGTTAACCGTATATATCGGGAAGACATCCCCAACTCTATCCGTTGCCAGTCTCCCACGACACTGTATGAACGGTTTGGATTCAGAGTGGTTTGTGTATTAGACTGGTTGACAACCAAGGCTGAAGAGTCCATTCTGCCCTGCTATTTATTAGCCCTGCTATTTATTAGCTGGAGGAGGAGAGATGGATTCATGCCTTTCCCAGGGGCATTAGTGTAAAGTGGATGCAAACTGCCCCAGCCGTAGTTCGAACTTGGTTCACCGATTCCATTTCTCGTGTTGCTAACCGTTAGGCTACCCTCACCTCCCAAAGTCTGTGTGATGAAGCATATTCAGTGTTGGAAGTATCCCATAGAAAAATAACAAATGAGTTTTGTATTGAAATCATTAGAAGTATTTATAAATATGTAAATATTTGTTACAGTCGTTCGGGTTTAATAATCACATACCCACGAAAGAATAATTCTTCACAGAATATTTATTTAAATACCATTCGAAATTCGTTTCATCTCCATTAAAAAAGAAAAAAGACTACAGTACGGAGGACCATATGTGACACGTTTGAAACCTTATTCTCTTGGATAACAGAGACATTTACATACTAATAGAAGATCATGTGGGATAAGGAGTTTTCTTCTTTGAAGCCTTTCATATAAAAACAAAGGAATTTAAATACAAATGGCGACCATTAAATTCGATGTCCTTTAGAATTAGCTGAAAATCCGACCGGGATTTTCAGCTAATTCTTGCGGAAGGCCTAATTCTTTTGCTTGTTCCTACCTGAGATAAGAGATTATGGATTTAGCTTACCCTAGGTCCATCGAGTATGCATGCCAAATTTAATTAGGGGGATTAAACTTATAGTATTATATACAAATAGATAGAAATCAGATCATTATTATCGGGGTGAGCGCAAACGCACATTTTATGTTAGTGTGAAAAAAAGTATACAATTTGTATCTACAAGCACACATCATAACAATCATAATTACACAATATCTAGGGCCTTAAACCTTTGCGGTGGTGTAATAAACATCATAATTCTTTTTAAAATCATTTGATAGCACTACATATCCCGGTAATCTATTCCAAAGTCGTACCACTCTATTGCTAAAAAAGAATTTTCTGATATTCAATCCCACTTCTATTTGCTTCTACCGTATATGTGTGGCATCTCAGTCCCTTCTACCCCCTTCTAGTAAAACATACATCAGGGTTTACTACTTCTAAACCACGCATAATCTTGAACATTTCTATTAAGTCTCCCCGATCTCTCCTATTTTCTAGCGATGTTAATCCTAACACTTTTAGCCTATCCTCATAACTCGTACTTTTCAATTCCGGTACTAACTTAGTTGCTCGTCTCTGGACTTTTACTAAAAGATTTGTATCTCTCTCCAAGTACGGTGACCAGGACTGTGCACAGTACCCGAGGTGTGGATGGACATAAGTCTTATCTCCACAATCTTTTCAAAAATCCCATAACTTCTTATTTTAAAACATTCCCCTAGTTCCATTGGGTCTGTATAGTGCGAACGGAGACACCACACGATTATTATTAAGTTGCATATTGGACTGGAAATTGCTTTATTCTCCAAGTTAGAGAATTTTAACTGTATTGCGCTAGCAAAAACTCGATACGACTTGCTGTTTTTACTGTGTTACGAAAATAAACATACAAACATACAGACATCGGATCATTATAATATACAGTATGTCCCAAAAGTAACGCACAATCTGTCCCAACCGTAATGCCAGTTCTAAGGGAAGTAACAATTTAATGTAATGCTCAGCACGCCAGTACGCCAAAAAATACAAATAAAATTGAAGACTCCTGCTAATTAATTGGACGAGGAAATTTTCTTTTCAATTCCGTTGTAGCTTGCTCATACGATTAATTGGCCACAGTCTTCAATTATACTAATAATCTTTGGCGTACTGGCGTGCCGAACACTACATTAAATAAACTTCCCTGGCATTACTGTTGCGTTACTGTTGGGACACCCTGTAGATTACTTTTGGGACACCCTGTAGATTACTTCTGGGACACCATGTAGATTACTTTTGGGACACCCTGTAGATTGAAACCTATAATGATGATCGTAACAAAACGGAAATGTAGTGAATCTGTAACCTTGAAAGGATCACAAAACTCGCCGTCAGAGAAAACTGTGCTAAAAGTGATTTAAATCCGGATAAAGGCAACAGCAGTCGCATTTGGTCAATGGGTAATTAACGTGACAACAACCAAGGCTTGGTGAAAATGGCTTATTAATTAGCTATTCACGTGAGTTCTCCAACGACAGGTGGAAATCTGAAGTTCATGTTGAATACTCAGTGTGGCCTTGGAGAAATGTATTCACGGCCAACTGGCTTTTGATTTGTCAGGAGGGTACACCTGTACTTTTTATGATCTGGTCTACTTTAAAGCCGGGATCTTTTTTCTTTCGTTCAGATGCCCAGATATTGTGCTTCAATATTTACAGTGTATATACAGATAAGTTTGGCATAAGGTCAGTGTAGTAATGTACTCAGTGAGGATCGAATTCATTACAGTAGTAATGGTTAGCATCACAAGCTTGTTAACCATTACTAAACTGATTGTGAAACTAGGGATTCTTTAGTGATGTCACAAATCACTAGATTCACAATATTACTGTGACAGATGTTTATTAAGCTGATTTTAGTACGAGACAAGGTCAAATGGAGGGAAATAGCAGTGAGAAGATTGTGCAGCATCAATCTTACAAGCTATGTGTACCCGTTTGTCTTGTCAAAATTAGCATTCGGAATCCTGGATTTTAGTTGGGTGCGAAGGCCGAACACGTACACGTTATATTTTAATATTGGAAATACAATCAGTAAAAAGTTGCCTCCTCTAAATATGTGTTGTTACTGAAATTTGACAATAATTTATTGGTATTTTTGGAGAAAAAAAGGTTATTTCTCTTATCGAGGGGGGATGATCGCTTCGCGGCCTTTTGGCTAAGATCAAAGTGTAGTATATGTTCTTTGAAACCGCCATGGCCTCGAAGTTTGGAGAAACGCGGCCCTTCGGGGGACCTGTGGCATGCTCGGGTATTGTCCTGGGAGAAGTTGCGCAGGATATCTTGGCTGCGGCTGAGGACGCACTAGGATCAAAGTGGATTATCTGTGCTTCTGAGAAACACGGCCCTTCGGGGGTCCTCGTGGCATGCTCGGGTATCTTCGTCTCTAGTCACGGGGACATGGGATCCCCACCCCTAACCTTATCTCAGTCCTCGTGTCATTTGTCTCAGTAACAGGGATTTGGGACCCCCCGCCTCAGGTCTCTAGTCACGGGGACATGGGATCTCCACCCCTCTGCCTGCATGTTAGCGTGCAGGACCCCACCCTAAAAGAGACTTCATGTCATAATTTGCCGCCGGGGGAGGTGAATAAAGAGAATATTGGCTGCGCCCGAGAAGTTCAGAGAAACACGGCCCTTCGAGGGTCCTGTAGCATGCTCGGGTATCTTCGGATACCTGGGGAAAGTTGCACAGGGTATCTTGGTCAGCTGGTCGCGATCACCATTAGCACGCTCGGGATTCGTCCTGAGAAGCTTTTGGAATCCCTCGTTCGCGTGCAGGACCCCATTTTAAAAATGACTTCATGTCAAATTTTGAGGCGAATAAATAAGATCAACATGTAGTACCTATTCTTCGAAATCGCCATGGCCTCGAAGTTCAGAGAACCACGGCCCTTCGTGGGTCCTCGTGGCAAGCTCGGGTATCTTCGGATATCTGGGAGAAGTTGCACAGGATATCTTGGTCAGCTGGTCGGGAGGCGATCATCATTAGCACGCTCGGGATTCGTCCTGAGGACCTTTTGACCCATGCCGGTCCTCGTGGAATTTGTCTCAGTGACAGGGATTTGGGATTCTACCCCCTCAGGTCTCTAGTCACGGGGACATGGGATCCCCACCCCTTACTTTATGCCGGTCCTCGTGGCATTTGTCCCCCTTCAAGTCCCTAGTAACGGGGACATGGGAACCCCCCTACTGAATTCGGCACTAAATGACCCACCAAGGGCCGATGTGCCGTTAAACAAAACAATCAATCAATTAATCTTACCGAGGGCTTCTTCTTTGTTCCAATGGAGTTTCTTTCTTGAATCCGACGGGGCACGGGCACTGGAGGCGTATTGGATCAAAGCACCATCTTGTGTGCATCTGTGACACTCAGAATGTGACCCGTACACGTTATCTCCAAGGCCCGGGAGCCAGACGAACGTCACCGAATCTAATGTTGCCGCAACTACCTACAGTAAAAAAGAACAACAACATTTAAAAAAATAATTATTTAAAACGTGCAGCAAGAAAACTACACTGTGCAACGCGATTTTTGTTCCTGGGTAATGAGTGTTATTTTATAATTGCTTATGTGTAAAAAGGATAGAACATGACTATTATTCCCGTCAAACTTCGTGGTGCCAAGAGATTAGGGGGGAACTAAAGGATAGGTTTAATAGTCAGATTTGATCTGGTAACCGTCAGAGTTGAAGTAGCTCAATTGGTAAAGCAGTTGGCCAACATAGGCAAATTTCCTGAAGTAAACGTGATGCGAGTTCGAGTCTCATCTAGAGCTGATTCTTTATTTTCAATCTTCGCTGTAGACTGACTGTCGGAGAAGTTGTGATGTAAATTAACTAAAATGAAAGAAAATGCTAGTCAAAAATTAATAATTGTTGATATTAAATCTACTGTCAAAACTTACCTAACAGCCCCCAGATCCACTAATAATTTTATTGGTATGAAAGAAAAAACTATGCTATTCAATGAGAATAAATAAGGCCCAATCCCAAACGTTCAACAATGTTGGAATATTCTTGCCACAACCGGGTATTTATTTGCTGCTCCACAAAAGGGGAATTTGTATATCCACCCAATAATGTATACAACTCACGGTTGCATGGTGGGTCACTAAGAAATTGCCTGATTCCCTTGGCCTTTGCCGAAGATATCAGGGAGTTTCCCCTTGTTCTCTTAGTGTAATGGGAAGGTGCGGTCAGGGAGATAGAATATAATTTTGTTTCTCGAAAATTGGAAACTTTCAAATGAACTTTGTTTTCTGCTCAGCAACTTAATGTTATACTTGAAACCAGACGAATATACTGAGAGGACACAGTATTGCATATGAATCAGTCAAATCTTAATAGGTCTAGGAATATTTGGGGCGCTAGTAGCCGAGCGGTTAACGTCACGGAAAATAGGATCGGGGAGCCGAGGTCAAACTTTGGAAGAGACTGTTTGCGTTCACTTTGCGCTAATGCCCTTGGGAAAGGCATGTATCCATCTCTCCTCCCCTTCCAACACGTCATTGGCCAACGTGGCCGGGTAAGCCGGTTGTGAATTCAATCCCTGGGTCAGGTGTTGTCGAAAAATCATATAGGCTGGGTCAATAGAAGAGGTAGGCAAGCGACACTGCAAGAACGAATTTGATTAGGAAGAATAACCGATACGAGATACCACTCCTCCTGGGTGGCATGGACAGCGGAATGAGAACAATCTACTCCTGTGGATTGAATAAAGGGTTCGGTTTGAAATTTCCAGAAGGTTACCAAGTACAACAGACACCTGAAGAAGGCCGGAGGGTAAAATGGCCGAAACGTTGTGACTATAACAACCAAGATGAGGTGACTAGTCCGAATAAATCAGTGAATAATAATGATAATTCCACATCCCAGAAATTCAAAACCAAAAAAATATTACATCTGTTAGATGTATCTTCAGTTTGTACTATTTATGATAACTTTATTGTGGTCATTTCAGAAACTTGTATTGACTTAGCCATACAAAAATATTCATCAAGATGCCCAACAAAGAGGAAAATAAGACAAGTGTAGTAGAAAAGGTTTCTTTGAAACGAGAGGACCGCAAATCACTCTCCCATAATTATCTACTTTATCAAAGGTAGCAGTTGTAAAAGATATATTAACGTGCATTACCGATCAGGTGCTCAATTTGGAACCGTAATTCTAGTTTTAAATTTGACTAGTTTTGAAGTAGAAAGGTCTCTTTAAAACGTGGGGGGGGGGACAGCAGGGCTCAACGTCTCTTTCACAGGACACCTCTTCGGAGGGAACTTCTTTCAGCACGACACCGGAAAACACACTGGTTTCTCTCGAATCACTCTACACAGCAACAACGTTCTTCTGACCGCTGCCAAAAGCGAATTGTTTCAACTCCTCACAATCGGCCACTTATATCATGCTAAGAAATGATTCAAGTCCCCGTATGCGAAGCAGGAAGCCCGAATGTTCCAACGGTGCTGCCACATGAAGTCTCTTCGGCTGTGGTTGGGCAGAGGTCTCCGGTTCGATCTCGTGGTCGGCACCGTCGTCACAGAAACATAACGACTATCAACACGGAAAACGAAATATGCGAACAGCGAGTTTGAATGTTTACGTTAATTTGCGCACAAATGCTCTTGGGAAAGACATGAATTCACTTATCCCTGTGCTATTTCCTATAACCGGATATCTTAGTAGAATGCCTCGTCACTGGTATGCCATGATGGTTGGCAGAGTAGAGAATTAGTGAGTGAGAACTTAGGCAAATCACTCTCCCATAATTATCTACTTTATCAAAAGTAGCAGTAGTAAAAGATCTGTTAACGTGCATTATCGATCAGGTGCTTAATTTGGAACCGTAATTCTAGTTTTAGATTTGACTAGTTTTGAAGTAGAAAGGTCTCTTTAAAACGGGGGGTGGGGGGGGGACCGCAGGGCACAACGTCTCTTTCACAGGACACCTCTACGGAGGGAACTTCTTTCAGCACGACACCGGAAAACACACAGTTTTCTCTTGAATCACTCTACACACCAACAACGTTCTTCTGACCGCTGCCAAAAGCTTTTTTTCCACACTCCTCATACCGGCCACTTATATTCTACTAAGGAATATTTACGATGATTTTTGAATTGTCTTGTAACCAAAACTACATCGAATAACTTTTCTTGTTGATAAAAATACAGGTGCGGAAAATGAAATTACCTGGAAATTATGTAGGCGGACAGGTGAATGGATGGGATTTGTGGTGATTATAGGTTTCACATTCGCAAGGAATTAGTGACGTCCTTTCACTTATTCGTATTTTTGGGTGGTCTGCCTGAGGTGTCAAACACGAAGGCGTCGCAATGACGATGCCAAATATTATAGCGGTCAGTCTTTTCATTCTATAGCACTTCCAACACGCAAATCTTTCACACACACATAGATCTTCTCTAATAACGTGATTTTGTTGGTTCGCTATCCGTAACGCTGGACTATTCCACCGGCTGGTGGGTTCAAAGTTTTGTTGAAAAAAAACTCCCAAAACTACCTGCCCACTGTTTCAAACTAAGCACTATCCCCGGTAAACGAATTCAGTATTTCTTTCTATAAAAAACCCATCTCAATCCAAATATATCCGTGCTTTTTTTCCATGTGGAAAAAACACTGATCAGGCCAGACGTCATATAGCAATGAGCATCACGCTAACATTGCTGGCTGTTGTTAGTGGGTTCGATCCTCATCAGATCTCCCAGTATAGGTGGTCATACCAATTCATGCTAACTTACTATACTTATATAATGAACAATGTGATCTTTTTGGTTTGCTGTCCGTAACACTTGACTCTCCCACTCAGGAGTACAATCTTTGTTGATAAAAGTATCTATAACCCACCTTTTGAAAGTATGGACTCTTCAACTGAAACAAATAGTTTCATAGAAATTCAATTTTTTCACGGGTATTAACTAGTTTTTATATAATAGACACTAGAATCACGTTCGTTTTTTCGGGTCCTTATTTAAAAAAAATTGAAGTCTGTCCGAAAGTATCCAGCCATTATGAATATCTCGAGAACCAGTTGCGTGGTGTTGGTCTAACTTTGCAACCAATCAGATTGGACCTTATTGCGTATGCGTGAATAAAAACTCTCCCGCGTGGTAACTCAGTTGACAGTGAGACGTCATTGAGTGAGCTTGTTTACTCTGTGACCGTAGCATTCACAATGACTGAGCTGGCCCATCTTTCACGTCTCATGCAATTTTGTTTTTGTGCAAAATCTGGAATCCAAAAAAATATGAGCTGAAAAACAGGAGTACTGGCAACATTCACTGTAGGTCGGGTTAGAACAGCACCAAGAGCTCGCAGGCAGATACACCGGATGTTACATGTATGAGAAGGAATGCGCATGTCCCATCAGAACGAGGTTTAACATTTTAAAAATAAAACAGACACTCGAGGAAGGTCGGAGAGTTCAGCGTAATAAAGAAATCACGAGGAAATTAATCCGAACAATCAATAAAATGAGTGTCTTATAAAATTCAAACAGAAATTATCAGACCTGTTTGGTGGTTCTCAGAGTCCTATGTCACATAACTCCTCTAGTGATCCCGGGTTTCCTCAATTGTTCCACTTTTTTGAATTGCCAACTAGAATGTTTTCGCTCTTACACTTTCAATAATAAGCTCCAACCTGACTGAAATCCCCTCCCACCAATTCCTCCGCTGTCTAAAATCCCTCCCCTTAGGAATCTCCTCCACTGGGAGTCAACTGCCTCCAGTTTGAGAATCATTGCTTTGATAGAATTGTATAATCGAAGTCTTCAGTCTCTTTCTACATAGGTATCAACGTATGCATTGATATCGGGATTTTTACTTCTGAATATGATCTCCCTGAAATGGTCGAATTTCCGAGTAGCATTAATTTGACTCTCTGCATCCCAACCAAAACCTAATCTTTCTATGACTACTTATATAACTTCTAAAGAAGTTGTCCGAGATTCTGGAATGAACTATATTCAGTACACCACACATTTTAACCACAAGGCTGTTCAACATGAACATCCCATTTTCCCTAAACTTGACATTTTTCTTTTCAAAATCAATAACATCTTTTAATTGTCTTTTTAAATATCTGAGATGGAGTATTTTCATTATCCCATAGAGTTTTTGGACAATGTTTTCGTCTTTATTGTTTTTAATACCTGGCCCCTTCTCTACGGATGACCGTTTTTTCAAATATTTCTCTGAATTTATCGGTTCTTTGAATGAAGAATTCTTTAAAAACGGAACTGGCGACTCGCTACCAAGATGTAATTAAATTGGAAAAACCGAGTAGAAATATTTTGATTGAATATAAATGACAGGTCTGGTTAGTCACTCAATAGAAACCGTCGCGAGACCAACGTTTTTGGCAGCATGTTGTGTTGAGGGTGTTCACTTAAAAAATTGGAAAAAGGAGTGATCAATGACTAAATTACTTCTTACGCGTTTTGTTAGGCAGTGATCACTAAAACATTCTGACTTTTTCAAAAACAAACGTGAATGCTGCTGGACTGGAGTTTTGAATGTGCAATTAATGTTCCACTGGAAATAATAAAATCTTGGTATGTTTGGTTTATAAGAAAAGTAGGGATGTACTCATTTATGGGCGACACTGTATGTATTGTTACATAACATAACACACTCTTATGGTATGTTGTGCGAGTTAGAGTCTGTCCCAAAATGGGTTTGACATGAGGTCACAGTAGTGGTACATCCAGTGGATCGAACTCATTACGGTAGTAATGGCCAGCGTCACAAGATTGTTAACCATGAAATTACAGAAATTTTCAGGGATTTCACAAAATCCCTAGGGATTTCACGAAATCACGAGTACACACTTTACTTTACTTACAGAGATTGTGAAACTAGGGATTTCATGAAATTACTGAAGTGTTCAGTGATTTCACAAAATCCCTAGAGATTTCGAGAAATCCCTAGTGTTAATCTAACACACACACACACACACACACACACACACACAC
>VCCN01006882.1:904937-917329 GCA_006491835.1 Architeuthis dux | reverse complement strand
TTGTCCAAACTAAACTCATACTCTTTTTGTAATGCAAGATAATATAGTAATTATAGGGCGTTCAACCAAAGTTTCACCAGAGTATGAGTTTAGTTTGGACAAGCAGTTACTGTTATTACTCTACACGAAAATACATTTCTTCATTTAGATGAACCATCTAAATGAACAGGTGAAACTTTGGTTAAACGCCCTATAATTTATCTTGCATTACAAAAAGAGTATGAGTTTAGTTTGGACAAGAAGTTACTGTTATTACTCTACACGAAAATACATTTCTTTGGCTAACAGGTCTCAGGTCTTTAATACAACTAGGTCTGTGCCCTTTCGAAAGGTGCATATTTGGAAAGGACCGGACGTTATGGTGTGTTGAGCAGCCTGCCATTAATAGTCATGTAAATAATATTCTGTGCGTCATACAATTCTACGACTTCGAAGTATTTTAGTTACTTCCCTTCAGTGTTGACTGTTTATATATCTTATATCTAAATTTAGATCTATTGAAAATGTAGATATTTTATATCTAGATCTAGATCTATAATTTTAGATAAAAGATCTTTAATCAAATGAAGAGTAAGTTTAAATGGTTAGATTTGATCTTCTGCCAACCATAAGGCTCTTGTAGCTCAAGTGGTAGTGCAGCTGTTATGGAGAAACAGGCTTCCCAAGGTAAAATGTATGCAAGTTCAAGTCTCACTGAAAGTTTATTCTTTATTTCCTAACAACTTTAAGTACTCTTTGTCTGAATTTCTGACCACAGCAGTGCCCGTTCCAAAGGTGCATGTTTGGAAGGGGTCGGACTTTATGGTGTGTTGAGCAGCCTGCCATGATTGTCATGTAAAATAATTTTCCGTCGGTTGAACGAAACTACGGCTTCGAAGTATTTCGGTTACTTCTGATCAGTGTTGCCAATTTAGATATTTTATATCTATATTTAGATATCTTATATCTATATCTAGATAGTTTATATCTAGATTTAGATAGTTTATATCTAAATTTAGATTAGGTAGTTTATATCTAAATCTAGATAGTTTATATATAAATTTAGATATTTTATATATACATTTAGATAGTTTATATATAAATTTAGATCTATTGCCAATTTAGATATTTTATATATAATTTAGATCTATAGTTTTAGATAAAAGATCTATAATCTGTAATTTCTTTATTTCTTTTTATTAGATTTCCCGAGAACCGCTGATCCAAACAACTTCAAACTCGACACTGTAATGCCTGCTGTGCTGACGAATATCAACTTCGTACAATGACCAGTTGTCGAGTTATCTCGGTGCATACACCCACCCACAGAGATCTCTTATAGTTAGATAAAAAAAACGGAGTGCAGTAGATGTAGTTAGATTAAAAGGCTTAAGGATTTGATCTGTGGAAATATTCGCAAATTGAATGTAGGGTGCGAATTGAGTAAAATGCAAATCCAGATCCAGACCCTTTTATAATAGATACTTTTCATAGGGCGTCGATTAAACTTTCAATGTGCGAAATAAATCTAACTTATATAATGAGCAATGTGATTTTCTTGGTTCTCTGTCCGTAACCATAGACTCTTCCACTTTCCAAAGGTAACAAGTTTGCCGATGAAAACATCTCCTACCTACCATTTTAAACAATGGACTCTTCCACTGAAACGAGTTTTTTTTAGTTAAAAGAAAATCATCTAATTAAATTCAAATACAGGCAGTCCCCGCTTTTCGAAAGTTCGCTCTATGCCACTTTTTCGCTTTTACGAAAACAGGTGGAAAGTCAAAATAGCGTTCAGCGAGCCATTATAGAGGCAGCGCACACTCTCTGTTTCTCTCTTCTACACCCCAGTCTCGTGTGCCCCCCCCCCCCAACACTACGACACCCGATTTACTCTGATAAGCCTGACATACCATCCTAACCATTTTTTGGTCTGGGAACGCTCAACGATTTTTCACATGTAAATTAATAGTAATTTATTCTTCGTTTTACGCCATTTCGGATTACGAAAATCTTTATAACAACGCTCTACTTTCGGATAGCGGGAGAAACCTGGATATCTGTGAATTTATTTCATGGGGATTGACTAGTAAACAAATAAAGAACAGTATTTTTACCTTGAGATAACTATTAACATTCTATAGTTACCTTCGGACATGAGATTATAAAACAAACAGTAACCCGCTGACTGCATAGCACCTCATAAGAGCGGTAGGATCAGGTGTATGTCCTGACGTCTGCGGAGAAGACCACAAAAGTTAGGTATTTTTGACCTTTTTTTCATCTTCCACTTGTATTGTAAGTATCGCGGGGAGGTGGAGACGGTGGTCGCAATATTTCATACACCATTTTTATTCTCCTTTATTTTACTTTGAGCAATGTATTATAATCCACTTCCGTCTTTCTAGGCCTCTTGAAGCTTCACCAAAGCTTCATTAACCGTATATAACAGGGACACGCCCTCTACTCTCTCCGTTGGCCGCTTCTCACGACGCTGGACCAAGGTTTGGACTTTCCCGGTTTGAATTCAGAGTTGTCCGTCTCCTGGACTGGTTGCCAACCAGGGCTGAAGAGCCCAGTCTGCACTGCTATTTACCCATAGCTTGGGGAAAATGATTCATGTCTTTCCCAAGTACATTAGTGCGAAGTGAACGCAAACTGTCTTAGTTTAAACTCGGTTCGACGATTCCATTCCTCGTGTTGCTAACCGTTATCCTCTTTTTGACAATTGCCTAAAGAAAAAAAGACCTTGTGTCATATTTTGCACGTCGTGGAGGTGTAAAATAAACAGTGACCTAAAAATCAACCAGAACGTCTTAATTGATTAAACACATACCATCTATTCAAATGATTGAACGATTGAACCCCTTCTTGTTATTTGTGTTGTAAACATGACGTCTCGGCCGATTCATTCTTCGGCCTTCTTCGGTGTAAAATCCGAGTGTGATGGGTTAAACAGAAGTTATGTCTAAAGGGGGGGGCATAACCCTTATAGCAAAGGGCCCGCGTGTTTCTGTGTTTTTGTCTTTGTCGGGTTTAAGTTTGTTGAGAAGTGGAAGCCACATCGGGTTGAAATCCGCGCTTGGCTGGCTAATGCATTTAGTCGACATTACCCCCACCCCCTTTAAACATAACTTCTGTTTAACCCATCACACTCGAATTTTACACCTGAAGAAGGCCGAATAATGGATCGGCCGAAACGTCGTGTTTACAACACAAATAACAAAAAGGAGTTCAATCGTCCGAAGAACCATTTGTATATTAATGACCCTTCTCAAAACTATAGAAAAAACCATTTGAATATTAATGACCCTTCTCAAAACTATAGAAAAGAACCATTTGAATATTAATGACCCATCTCAAAACTATAGAAAAGAACCATTTGAATATTAACGACCCTTCTCAAAACTATAGAAAATATCTTTGCATACAATCTAATTCGCTAGTTTACCTTTGCCGTCAGAAAATGACGGCGATAATTAAGTAATTTTGAAAATTGCATTGTACTTATAAATATCAAAAACATTATGTTCCGCAGCATTTTCTTGTTTATGTTCAATATTTCCTGAATATTAAACTAATATTAATGTAAAATTGGCACGCTCGGATGGTGTAATGGTTAGCACGTCTGCCACGCAGAAGGTTCCGGGTTCGATTCCCGGTATGAGTGAAGAGTGTGGAAAACTCTATATTAGGACAACTTTCCCTGTGCACTCAGCAGCTAATTGAGTACACCCTAAGCTGTGTGATTAGGGTGGAGATATCCCTTCGGTGGACTTGCAAAGATCACTGACGCATGCAACAGAAACCGGGTCTTCGTCACCGGGCTCCATATTCCATTGGGAGTTGTCTCTTAAGAGGCGGGGTTTAAGTAAAGATAGAATTTATCAAGCTTTTCATATTCTGCTCGCATTTTAAAAAATGAGGATGTTGAAGAAGGAAATAATGACGTCACTTTAATTCCAATGGAAAGTTAAACATTGACGCGTGATTTTTTGCGATCACATACTTATTTTCTTTTTATTTTCTTTGTTTACAAATACATTGTTCGATTTATCAAGTTTAACGTAGCATAACATTCTATTTCTACAAAGTTATGTCACCGGACGTCACAGATGACGTAAGCGTGACAGAAGAAATCGTTTGAACCTCGATTTATTGATTGATTTTAGTAGCATATAGTCACTTGATGGGTCATTTAATGCCGAAATCAGTTTATAATCCCCAAAATAGTGACTTTGGTAAACGGTTATTTTTTTTTCTTTTATTAGAATCTTGCGACATTGGTGGGATCTTACCCCTCTGCTGGGCATGCAGTCAGCGTATTCTAGGCCCCAGCCGACAGGGCCGGTTTGAACCCCGAGAAAACTCTTCATTTCAATAGTAACCAAAAAAAGAGCTACAAAAAATAGTAACAATCAATAAAAATCATCATCATCATCATCATCATCATCATCATCATCATCATCATCATCATCATCATCATCATCAGCAGCAGCAGCAGCAGCAGCAGAAGCCTTTTAACGTCCATCGTTGGCCATAGACCTTCCCCAAGATTCGTCAGATCCCTCTATCGTTGGCGTCGTGGCGCCAATATCTCCTGAACCTGTCTAAATCGTAACGCCATCTTGTTTTCTGTCGGCCACAATTTAGCATATGATCTCTGGGGATTCTTGCAACATTAAAAACAGCAAAGCAATGATCTAAAATGTACTGTTCAGTTGTCGAAAAGAAAAGACGATGTTGAAAGAGAAAACATAGAAAATGTCTTGCCAGTTTCAGCAGAGACATAAACAATTGCTTCAGTCGTCATTCGTCTGAGTTTATACTTTTTAACTATTCGGCTATGTAAAAACAATATAAGCGTTTTATAGATTTCTACTGTTTATCCGTGTAGATTTTTGAATAATCTTCCTTCTCAGTTATTTCGACTTTAATCTAAAACTTCTTAATCCTAATCTCAAAATAAGTGAATTATGTGGCGATTACTACATTTTTACTACTAAGAACCAATAAATTACTTTTCATAAATACTTCGTTAAGTTGTCACCAAAAATGGCTGCTGTAATTTGCATCGATCATGAAAGACGCATACGAAGATAAGCAAGAAATATTATACTGTACAACGCAATTTGGGGTAGCGAGTGTTATTTTCTGATTGATTATGTCTAAAAAGTATAGAAAATGGCTTTTATTCCATTCATACTTAGCTTTTGTGAACAGGACAGTGATATCCATATGTAATTGTTTTTCTTACTTTTATGTGTGAATTCGCCCGTTGTCCAATTGGAAATAAGTAGATTTCAAATTATCACTGTCCTGGTCACAAAAGCAAAGTTTGAAGGGACTAATTGACATTCTCTATACTTTTTAGACATAATCAATCAGAAAATAATATGTATTACTCAGGAACAAAGTTGCACAGTGTTATAGACAACGGGGTGGAGATGGCGGGTGCCAAAGATCTGCATAGAAATCGTAAATGCAGAAACAATGTCAATTGTATTTATATTTACTAGGTTGACTTTAGTAGCAGTAACAAGATGAAGAGTATATTCACAAAGAACGCAAAATTATAACTTTTTTGTCTGTAAGTGTACAATATAGTACATTTGGAATTTGAGTAACAGAACAGAATGATTATTTGTTTATTTATCTATTATTTACTTGGAGCCGATATCGTCTGACAATAAAAGAAAACGGACGTCATTTTTGAAGTTTTTTTAACGGATGTAATCAATAAGCTTGCGTGCAGTGAAAAATTCTTGGACTGTACCGAGTACATTGTACGTTGTCCAGGTGGCTAAGCCTGAGCTGCCAGACTAAAATCACCCAACACCTGCCAACACGCCATGGGCAACCGTAGCAGGGTAACGCCCATCAATCCCCATCTCATACACTAGCATCAATAGATCTTGGGGAAGGCCCATGTTCAACAGCGGAATGTTTTGTCAGTTGATTCAAATCTGGGTTAGGAAACCTTCATTTAATTACAATCAGTTCACGACGTGATGAATGTTAAATATGATGCATTCGATTAGCGTAATATTTACTGATTCAGGGTTATGACACCTACATTTCATTACAATCAGTTCTCGGCGTGATGAATGTTAAATATGATACATTCGATTAGCGTAATATTTACTGATTCAGGTTTATGACACCTACATTTCATTATAATCAGTTCTCGACGTGATGAATGTTAAATATGATGCATTCGATTAGCGTAATATTTACTGATTCAGGTTTATGACACCTACATTTCATTGCAATCAGTTCTCGACGTGATGAATGTTAAATATGATGCATTCGATTAGCGTAATATTTAGTGATTCAGGGTTATCACACCTACATTTCATTACAATCAGTTCTCGATGTGATGAATGTTAAATATGATGCATTCGATTAGCGTAATAGTTACTGATTCAGGTTTATGACACTTACATTTCATTACAATCAGTTCTCGACGTGATGAATGTTAAATATGATACATTCGATTAGCGTAATATTTACTGATTCAGGGTTATCACACCTACATTTCATTACAATCAGTTCACGACGTGATGAATGTTAAATATGATGCATTCGATTATCGTAATATTTAGTGATTCAGGGTTATGACACCTACATTTGATTATAATCAATACACGACGTGATGAAAGTTAAATATAATACATTCGATTAGCGTAATATTTACGGATTCAGGGTTATGACACCTACATTTCATTACAATCAATTCTCGACATGATGAACGTTAAATATAATACATTCGATTAGCGTAATATTTACGGATTCAGGGTTATGATACCTACATTTCATTACAATCAGTTCTCGACGTGATGAATGTTAAATATGATACATTCGATTAGCGTAATATTTACGGATTCAGGTTTATGACACCTACATTTCATTGCAATCGGTTCTCGAGGTGATGAAAGTTAAATATGATGCATTCGATTAGCGTAATATTTAGTGATCCAGGGTTATCACACCTACATTTCATTATAATCAGTTCTCGACGTGATGAATGTTAAATATGATGCATTCGATTAGCGTAATATTTACTGATTCAGGTTTATGATACCTACATTTCATTGCAATCAGTTCTCGACGTGATGAATGTTAAATATGATGCATTCGATTAGCGTATTATTTACTGATTCAGGGTTATCACACCTACATATCATTACAATCAGTTCTCGACGTGATGTATGTTAAATATGATATATTCGATTAGCGTAATAGTTACTGATTCAGGGTTATGACACCTACATTGCATTACAATCAGTTCACGACGTGATAAATGTTAAATATAATACATTCGATTAGCGTAATATTTACTGATTCGGGGTTATGATACCTACATTTCATTATAATCAGTTCTCGACGTGATGAATGTTAAATATGATGCATTCGATTAGCGTAATAGTTACTGATTCAGGTTTATGACACTTACATTTCATTATAATCAGTTCTCGACGTGATGAAAGTTAAATATAATACATTCAATTAGCGTAATATTTACGGATTTTAGGGTTATGACATATACATTTCATTATAATCAATACGCGACGTGATGAAAGTTAAATATAATACATTCGATTAGCGTAATATTTACGGATTTTAGGGTTATGTCATCTACATTTCATTATAATCAATACGTTTCATTATAATCAATACGCGACATGATAAAAGTTAAATATAATACATTCGATTAACGTAATATTTACGGATTTTAGTGTTATGACACCTACATGTCATTATAATCAATACGCGACATGATAAAAGTTAAATATAATACATTCGATTAGCGTAATATTTACCGATTTTAGTGTTATGACACCTACATGTCATTATAATCAATACGCGACATGATGAAAGTTAAATATAATACATTCGATTAGCGTAATATTTACGGATTTTGGTTGGAAAATATCCAATCCTTTTTGGGTTTTTTTTACCGCCCGTTTTATACTTCAAAGTTGCTAAACGAAAGAGAACGAAGCAAATAGTCTGTCTATTGTTGCCAATATTTTTTCATCAGACAGAAACACAAGGGTGCCAATGTTTTGCTAACATCTGCTCGGAAATTACACACCCAAAAAGAACCGACAGGCGTTGTCTTCACCTCGTCGACTCCACTAGACATTCTATTTGGTTGTTACATATGAAATGTCGTTTTTTAAAAATAGTAAAATGAAGTACTGATGTAAACAAAACAACAACAAACATTAACAAAAATATGACTCATTTGAAGCGATAACCTTTGCCCAAACATCATCTGATGATAATATTTCAATTCTATAAACAAATTCCTGTGGTTTAGTGGTCACACATTCAGTAAAAGCACGAATTATGGCTACCCTATTATTGAACAATTTATTACGGATATGTAGTTCATAATGCTTGAAAAGATGATAATATGTATGTGAATATGGAGGATTCTGCAAGACCTCATATCACAATTCTCGAAGCTTAAGCAGTCAGCTGAGAGGTGTGTGGTATGTCACTGTCATGGAGCATTTCATTTAGTTCGTGCGGGACCGATTTTTAAAACTGTTTAATCTTTCCTATTGCCTTTAGAGTGCATCATATGGTTACTTGTTCGTTGACCACTGCTGCCGATAATCTTTCATCATTAAAAATAGCTTTGGGCCTTCCACCAGGTTTATTATTTATATCTATTTTTCTAGACCAAAACCTATTGAACAAACGCTGAACAGTTAGCCCGTTAGTAGTTTTCACTCCAAGTGCTTTGTTGATCTTATCAGCAGCTTGAGTAGCATAATGTCCTAATTTGAATTCGTACTTGAAATTTAGTCTAACTTCTTGTTCTAACGAGCTGTTGATAACATCAACAAAGCACTTGGAGTGAAAACTACTAACGGGCTAAACTGTTCAGCGTTGGTTCAATAGGTTTTGGTCTAGAAAAATAGATATAAATAATAAACTGCTGTCAAGGGCTCAAAAACCTCCAATAATAACAAATTATATCTCTATTTACATTGAATCTACAAAGAAATTCAATTGCATGAGTAAATCTTTCACTTTTAGCATTATTTTCTATGAGGTAAAAAACGACTATTCATGTGCAACAACATAATATTTACCATAGATTGCTTCCAATAAATGCGTTAAATACAATACTCCGAGAATTAGAGAGACCACTGTCATTCTCTTTTTGTAGTGTTCGTTTATTTACTTGCCTTCCCACGATGACCATGGTCGGTTTAACGTAGGGCCCCATCACGCGTACGTGGGGGCAGGAAGAAAAATCGCTCAGTCCATGCGAATAGTGTCGCGAAGGCCTCAGTCCGTTTGTTACTATTGAAACAATTCTTTACATAAAAATTATCCTGTTGATATTATCGGAGGACAAGTGATACTAAATCCAGAACTCCTGTTCCTTTTCCCAATATCTCCGTCTTGGCAGTTATTGAGCACCTTTTGTGTCAATTCTTCATAATTGTCTTCTTTGTGGTTACACAAGAAGTTCCTGACAACTGAGACATAACTGCACCAGGCAGAAGTCTCAGGTTCATTCATAGATTTTGTGAAATTGGGATCTTTCATGAATTTACGTATCTGAGGACCATCAAATATTCCTGCTTTTAGTTTGTCCATAGTCACTCCGAGGAACGATCTACAAATGTATTTGCAGCAATCACCATCTTTCTTCAAGGCCTTAACAAATTGCTTCATCAGTCCAATCAGTTATTATTTGAAAAACGGACGATATTAAACCTTTCAGAACTTTTTTTCAATATCTCCGTCTTGGCAGTTCCGTAGCTTTACAGGCTTCTATATTTCGTTGAGTTCCTATTTATTCTAAATTGAGCTGTATTATTGGTATGATGAAAAGTAACGGGGGTAAGGGACAGGGTTACCATTTCGGTACTTTTCAAGACCAACATTGAATAAATTTGCTACTGAATAAAGCTATTTGGTTCCGATAATAAACATTTGGTACTGAAGAAAATTCACAAAATATAACAATCCCTTAGACACGAATGATATGATACGACATACATATACATGAACAATAGATAAACAAATATGTATTTAAATTCATTTTTTCTGCAAGCTTAGTCTTATAATGGATTCTAATTTATTATTTTGGTACTTAAGCTTTTGGTACTTAAGCTTTTGGTACTTAAGATTTTGGTACTTAAGCTACTTAATTTGGTCACAAGACTATAGAGATTTGGTCTTGTGTAGCAAAAAAACCCTGGAAACCCTAATAAGGAGTCTCCTTAAAGACTACAGAAGAACAATCTCCGGAAAGGGATTGAACACCTGCAGTTGATTCTATATTCAAATTCTCCATTGCATTTGAATTTCACTACCTGTTCTGAAATGTTTAATATCGTCCGTTTTCAAATAATAACTGATTGGACTGATGAAGAAAGATGGTAATTGCTTCAAATACATTTGTAAATCGTTCCTTGGAGTGACTATGGACAAACTAAAAGCAGGAATATTTGATGGTCCTCAGATACGTAAACTGACGAAAGATTACAATTTCACAAAATCTATGAATGAACCGGAGACTTCAGCAGTTATGTCTCAGTTGTCAAGAACTTCTTGTGTAACCACAAAGCAGACAATTATGAAGAATTGACACAAAGGGTGCTCAATAACTTTTAAAATGTGGATGTTAATACGAGCATAAAAGGCACACTTTCTCCATAGCCACTCGGGCAGATTTCCAGAGAATCCTGGTGATTTTAGTGAGGAAAAAGGGGAGAGGTTCCATCAAGATATAAAGGTGATGGAGTAAAGGTATCTAAGCAGATGTGACAGACACATGATGGCAGACTACTGCTGGGGCCCCCAACATGATTGTCCTGATGACCAACACAAAAGAAAATCGTGCAAACACCGTCTTTCTATCCATTAATTAAGATTACCTGAATGAACTTACTTTGTTTTTATGTTATTGTACTAAATACAACGTCCTTATGTACTTCATGTTTACTTTTGTATAATTTGAGACAGTTTTCATGTGATTTGCCGGTAGGCTAACATCTGGCCATTACATCTTTTGCATGTTTAAATTCTTTTAATAATGTCATGAAACCTTATGATAAAAATGAAAGTAAAATTAATTCCAGCACTAAATCTGAAATCAGTTAGGTAACCAAATACCTAAAGATGAATTTAGCAACAAATGTATATAGGTGAAACTGACAGTGGCTCTGAATGCTGGGCGAGCTGAATTATCAAATACGGGGAAATCTATTATCTGACCAAATACCTAAAGATGAATTCAGCAACACATGTAAATAGGTGAAACTGACAGTGGCTATGAACGCTGAGCGAGCTGAATTATCAAATACGGGGAAATCTATTATCTGACCAAATACCTAAAGATGAATTCAGCAACACATGTATATAGGTGAAACTGACAGTGTCTTTGAATGCTGAGCGAGCTGAATTATCAAATACGGGACATCTATTATCTGACCAAATACCTAAAGATGAATTTTTTTTAGATGAAGTATTATAAATCCTTATTATTTATATTTGTATGACTACTTTTTAGCTTCATCTTAAATTTTATTAGTTGCTTTCTATCGCAGCATTTGCTCAGATCGATTCCCCTCCAGCAGTGAGCAAATAGCGTTGATCGGAAAATTAAAGAAATAAGCCTCGAACCCACATCCCTTAGCCAGGGGAAGCACCGTTTAATCGGGCCTGCTTTACCAATTACGCCACCGAGCTTAACTGGGAACGGAAGCTCGAAATCACACCCTTAAGCCTATCATTCTTTCCGATCGTGTGTTTACCTTTCTGGTAGTTACAGTATTTAATACATTTCTCCGCATTATTCGTTTCTTTCTGACTCCTTAAAACCTTGTTTTATTCTATCATTTGTTTCTTATGGAATCAGCGAACTGACTTTAAACTCTGCCCTTGGGAAAGGCATGAATTCACTTCCTCGAGCTATGGGTGAATAGCAGGGCATTTAGAGCCATTTAGCTTTGTAAGGCAGTTCATTTTGGGCGTCGGGCTAGCACCCCAGACGCGTAAAAATCCACAATTGCTACAAACATTGATCGGGTCTCCATGGATCTTTCGAGAAAATGGAGACAAAACCATTGCCTCATGTATTGTGCGACACGGGAGGCAATGGTTCTTTTTTACTTGCATCCCTTGTTTTTCGCTTTTAATATCCCTTTCTTTTCTTCGCTTTCCTCCAGTTTTATTCTTTTACTTCTTCTTCTTCTTCTTCTTCTTTTCTTCTCTTCTTCTTCTCTCTCTTTCCCTTTATCCTATTTTCCGATTCTTTCTTTCTTTCTTTTTATCCTCTGTAGTCTATTTCCACTTCTTTCTTTCTTTCTTTTTATTCGCTCCATTCTATTTCTTTCAACTTCTTCCTTTCTTTCCTTCCTTCTTTCTTTCTTTCTTTC
>VCCN01006882.1:885925-897061 GCA_006491835.1 Architeuthis dux | reverse complement strand
TCGTAATGGAAGGAGATGGGAAAGGCCTTTGTCCAACAGTGGTCGAGCTTTGATTCACTGGCGCCGACAGAATTATTTTGAATGCTGATTTGTATTGCAGGTTGGCCTCCTTCAATTGCGTGGGGAGATCGGGTGTGTTTTTTAAAAACAGGGTCATCAGAAATTTTGAAGACATTAAATTGGAAGCTAACATCAAAAACATTCTTATATTTACCGTAAATAATCTTCTATTAAGGCGTGTACGCATGATTTCTCCATTGATCGATTTCACCCATACTAACCTATATTTTCAAAGATCAAATACGCAATGAAAGGAATGGACGTAGAATTTAGTTCAGTTACCCATACTGACCTATATTTTTTAAAGAGGAAAGACACAATGAAAGAAACGGACCTAGAATTTAGTACAGCAAATCACGGCCATTTCCTTTGATTATCATTGAACATAGCATGGATCAAAGGGTCTTAGTATATAACTATTTCTTTCTGGATTAATCTCAGATACAATATTTGTCCATTTGATCGTAGCCCCCCCCCCCTTTACAAAAGAACAGCTTTTATTCTACTTTATCCGCGGCTCGTTTCACACGCACTTTCCTGCTTGCTTGACCAGATTCATTCATTTGTTGTCGCTCGCAGCCAAGCCAGTCAGAGGGTGGGGAGTGGGGAGTGGGTGGTCTTTTTGGCTTGCAGTATTGAGATCGGTCTCCTCCTAGGGGGATTAACAATCGCGGTACTGACCAGGATGACGTTGCTTAACTTTGGTGGACAGACAGATAGATAGACATGAATGAATACATATAACTTGGCATAGACAAATAATCCACAGCAACATAACAAATCTTTTAAACAATTCATCCAATTCAAGCCAGATCATATTCAACTATCTTAAATAAAGACAATAAAATCTCTCAGACCATAAAACAAAAGTGAATAATTGTAAATATCTGGAGCTTGGCAAATAACATCAAAATAGTGAAAGATAAAGGTAACGATTGTACTCGTCCTTATTGGAGCCCTAGACTTGATAAAAGGTTTGTAGAATTGGAAGTCCCCCCCAAATCAAATCCATCCAGATGACAGAATTACTAAAATCAGCTGAAATACTGAAGAAACCCTGTAATATTTGGCGTACTGGCGTGCTGAACATTAAATAATTGTTTCCCTTAAAACTGGCATTACCGTTGGGATAAATCGGGCTTTACCTTTGGAACAGCCTGTATTTTATTAAATATCCTTTTCATCCAATTCAATAGACTTCCTTGTGCCCCAACAGAAAAAAACAAAAAAGTAAAGTAGTACCATTACTGGCTACGGAATCAACCGTCCTTGCCCAGGCTTCACATATCACACGTTTATCTGTCTCGGCTAGTTCTTCGAGGTTTACGATACATGAAATAGACTTAGGAGCGACAAGACTCCGAAGTGGCGTCACTCACTTCAGTTAGAATTCGTCTGGCCCAGTCCATTTTCCGCGCTGTTAACCAATCGGCCACTGGCCCTTCCCCAAAAAGAAATGGTTTCGGACTTACCTTAGGCGGAAGCGGAACAGGAGACGGTTTCATGATCGTCTGCCAAGGTTGGTAAACCAAATCTAAATAACAATGCATTCGAGCAACTTGTTGTGGAGTGAAATGATTCGTGCAGTTGCCACCTGCAAAACAAAATGGAAGAAGTCTTTTCATGAAGAAGAAAACTAACGAACAAGAAATATAAAAGCCTTTCAATAATAGCCAGTCTATATATACATTCTTTAAAAGGTTTTGGTAATTCTGTTAGATAAAGAAGTAATTAACACAGCTTAAAGTATACATCACACGTGGCCTACCTAAATGTTCAAGGGTAATTGCGCGTGTGTATATATATATATATATATATATATATATATATATATATATATGAATAAATTGTCCTTGCATCGCTTTGTTAATGAATATTACAAAGTCTACAAGATATCAGCGAACATCCGATCATTCGCGATTGATAAGTATCTAGATACACTCCCCCTTGGCCCGATAGTCATCAATTTGTTTCTTCCTTTGACAATACAGACTTCCTCTTCGTCAACACCTTTCTGGTCCAGGGCTTATCTCTCCACTTGTCAAACTGCCAACCTCCATCTTAATTTATGGTCGCGTCAGAACCTGCGCTTTTGTCTGTTTGCGGAGGTGTCGGGTGGCTGGGTGGTTTACGGCTCGGAGAATCGACTCTGGCTCGGTCGTCGTCCTTCGTTTAGTATTTTCTGATTAATGAATAGCAGATCACTCTGGTTCTCTTTCGACATCCTTTCTGTTCCTCAGAGAAGCGTCCCCGGTTTTCTAACGAGTAATATATTTCATTAGCTATCTGTGCGATTAGGATTTTCCACATCATAGGTAGGCATGGTATTGGTCTGTTGTTATTTGGAGTTGCTCCTTTTTGTGGGTCTTAATGGCTCAGTGTAGTTTTTACCCCCGTAATTTATTCAGGCGTGAATTTCTTAAACCAGAAACCGTGAATCCAATCGAGGCTTGGTTCTTTCTAGTTCTTGGCTGTTTCTATCAAACTCTTACTATTGTTGGAGTTGACTTTATTTTCCTATCTAACAATAATGACCTCAAGTTCAGACTAAAAAAGTGAAACGGTTATAACATTTAAATAATGAATAGAAGGGAGAGAAGAGAGACAGATTCTATTCCTACATCATCAATCAGCGAAAGGAAGAAAGAAAGAAAGAAAGAAAGAAAGAAAAAGAGAAAGAAAGAGAATGGCTCGGAGAATGGACTTTGGCTCGATCGTCGTCGTCGTCGTCGTCGTCGTCCCCCTCCTCCTCCTTTTAACGTCCGTCATTGGACATAGACCTTCCCCAATATTCGCCAGACCTCTCTATCATGGGCGTCGCGGAGCCAATATGTTCTGAACTCACGCCATCTTATTTTTTGCCGGTCAGTTTCGCATATGATCTCCACGTTGTGAGTCGTGATGTCCAGCGGTTGTTTACATTCTTACAACATGACCAGTCCATTGCCATTTGAGTTTTCTAATGGATTCTATGTTTTTCCCCCTAATATACTATGCTGTCGTGTGATCTCTCCCTGTGCACGTTGCATGGTTAGATTCCATGTTTCTGCTCAATGGAATGAATCGACCACTCCCCCAAGCTATGTGTAAAATAGTGCAGTAAGTAGTGATATGATATTTGGAACCTAAGCCGTAGCCAGCGTAAGGGCACTACTTACTTACTGTTTTTGCATATGTTAGTCTGTCTACCTGGGCCCCAGAAAGAAGCGTTCTCAACGTCACAACCCTACTAACATAATCAATAAGTCAAAGGTCACGTCATTTATTATTACTCACGATCCCTTCACTTGGATCCTTGAAAAGTCGTACAATTTTCGCGCCATTGTAGATCTTTCGACCCATAGTTTTTTCCCGCCTTGCTGGCTCCTGGCAAACAGCGCCCCCTACGCTGTATCTTCCACACTCTCCATTCATCTTCTTCCAAGTCCAATATTTCTTTGCATTGAACTATCTATCTATCTGAATGAACAAAAATATATGTATTTTCCGTCAGAAAACATTCTAATTCAGATTAATACGATTATCTTTTGTCTACAGATAAATAGTAGCTGCTGTAGTATCACCACCTAGCAACGCACGTACAGACATAGAACCTATACTCTTTGTTCTTTTATTAGCATTACCCCCTTCCTCACTCTTTCTGTTCATGTGACGTAGTTTCGGTTATCCTTACATTAGCTCCATTATTAATAGGATTAAACACTATCGTTTGCCAAGCCTGGAACATATTTTCTTTAAAACCATTATTTCTCTATTTCTGAAGTATATTTTCTTTTATTGTTTTTTTATTCTCTTTCTTCCTTCCTGTTTTCCTCATCTCCTTCTCCTTCATTCTTAATGTTTTTATCTTACCTTTCTTTCTATCTTTGAAAAAAAGATAAATAAAAGACTGGCAGAAAGAAAGAAGTAAGATGATGGAAGGAAAAGAAGAAAACTGAAAGAAAATCTGGATGACGGAAAAGAAGAAAAACAATTTAAAGAGAAAGATTAAATAATCTTTCTTTTTTCTTTTTTTTCTTCTTCGCCGAAATCTTTCTTCGCCATCATCCATTTTTTACTACAGCCTTCCTTCCTTCCTTCCTTTCTTTCTTTCTTTCTTTCTTTCTTCCTTTCTTTCTTATGCATTCTTTTCGCCCTCTACTTCTTTCTTTCTTCTCCCCTTTCCTTCTATCGTTGTCTTTTTCTTTCTACTTAAACTTTCTTTTTTTCTATCTCTTTCTCTCTTTTTCCTATATGATTCCCTTCCTACCACTTAAGCATTTTTTTATCTTTGTCTTTCCTTCTCCGTTCTTTCTTTCTTTGTTTTTTCTTCCTCTCTTTCGCATTCTTTCTTTTTCTTCAATCCGTTCTTTCTTTTTACACGAAGCCTCGTTCTTTCTTTTCCCTTTTTATTCAAACTCTTGTCATCTCATGTCAGCTTTCTACTATATAATGGATTCATTTTGCACTGATTTCGTTAAATCAGGGTTGCCTGAAACCAATTAAAAAAAAAGAAAAGAATTCATCTTTCCGGTTCTTCATATCCCGCCTATTTGCTTTTAGCTTTCTTTTCTACAAACGTCCATCGACCGCCATCTTTCTTCCAGTCGGGTCGTCTGCTTCCATCATTTCTATACTTTTCTCTCATTCTGATTTCACTTTACTTTTTTGAATTACTTTTTCCATCATTATTTCTGTTTGCTTTTTGGACATTTCGTTATCTCACCGCTGCTTCATTTGACAGACTGATGAAAATCAGAATTACCTCAGTCTTATTACCCCCAGACATGTTAATCTAGAAACTTGAGCATCGTTACTCTCATTATATGCCTCAGTGGTGTAGTAGAGAACTATCGTTCCACACATCTGAAGGTTCCATCTTTTGAACTCAGAATTACCCCAGCCTTATTACACCCAGACATGTTAATCTAGAGAATTGAGCATCGTTACTTTCATTATATGCCTCAGTGGTGTAGTAGAGAACTATCGTTCCACACATCTGAATGTTCCATCTTTTGAACTCAGAATTACCCCAGTCTTATTACACCCGGGCATGTTAATCTAGAAACCTGAACATGCCTCAGTGGTGTAGCAGAGGACTATCGTTACACACATCTGAATGTTCCATCTTTTGAACTCAGAATTACCCCAGTCTTATTACACCCGGGCATGTTAATCTAGAAACTTGGACATGCCTCAGTGGTGTAGCAGAGAACTATCGTTCCACACATCTGAAGGTTCCATCTTTTGAACTCAGAATTACCCCAGTCTTATTACACCCGGACATGTTAATCTAGAAACCTGGACATGCCTCAGTGGTATAGCAGAGAACTATCGTTCCACACATCTGAAGGTTCCATCGTTTGGACTCAGAATTACCCCAGTCTTATTACACCCGGGCGTGTTAATCTAGAAACTTGAGCATCGTTACTCTCATTGTATGCCTCAGTGGTGTGGCAGAGAACTATCGTTCCACACATCTGAAGGTTCCAACTCGTTGCTTAAATTCTACCGAGAAAGAGAAATATGAGTTCACATTAATAAAATAACTACGTTGCTTTTTATTTGTTTTCGTAAAACCTTCAGTACGAACAGTTTGCATGTGAAAGCGTGGTTGGGTGGGGGTGGGTGTAAGAGATATGTAAAGATAAAGTAAGGAAAGAAGGCAAACAAAAAAGAAGGTAAGTTAGAGAGAGCGAAAAGAAGAAAGTGAGAGCAAAAGAAAGAGTGACAAAGAATGAAAAGGGAGGGTGAAGTCCGTTACTATAAACACCAATAGGAAGATAAGGAAATATAAAATATCAAACAGAAGAGGGAGAGGGGGTGAGAATGATAAAAAGTGACTAAGGAAATTAAAAAAAAGAAAAAAAAAGGAAGAAGAAGGTGAAGGTTAAAATATACTCATAGAGTAAGGGGTGGGGTCTCCAGACAACATAGATAGCAAAACTACTAAATGGACTGAGCTTAAAATTGGCACACACTTTCCTTTTTTTCTAACTGAAGGAGCGCAGTAGGCTGATTGAGATTATACTAAATTGTTACTGGGAAGATAAACGTGATTTTTTTAACATTTTTAACGTGTATTTTTAACATGTATTTTTAAACATTTTCAACATGTATTTTTTAATATGTATTTTTAACATTTTTAACATGTATTTTTTAACATGTATTTTGAAACATTTTTAACGTATTTTTTAACATGTGTTTTAAACATTTTTAACATGTATTTTTAACATGTATCTTTTAACATGTATTTTCTATCATTTTTAACATGTATTTGTTAACATGTATTTTGTAACATTTTTAACATGCATTTTTTAACATGTATTTTTAAACATTTTTAACGTATTTTTTAACATGTATTTTAAACATTTTTAACATGTATTTTTAACATGTATTTTTTAACATGTATTTTCTATCATTTTTAACATGTATTTGTTAACATGTATTTTGTAACATTTTTAACATGCATTTTTTAACATGTATTTTTTAAATATGTATCTGACGAATGAACGAAACAAAAGAATGAAGAATAAATCGACAGAAATATTTACGGCAAAGAGAAACAAAGAAAGAAAAGAAAAGAAAGAACGATGATATTCATGGCAAAGAAAGGAACACCAATAAGGAAGGAAGGAAGGAATGAGAGGAGGAAAGAAGGAAGGAAGGAAGGACACAATAGTTTAGAAAGAAAGAACCAAATAACAATGATATTCACGGTAAAGAAAAGGACCGTAAGAAAAAAAGGCAGGATGGAAGGAAGGAAGGAAGGACAGTTAAAGAACAGAAGAGTTTAGGAATGAAGAAATAAAGAAAGAAAGAAAAATAAAGAAAGAAAGAAAGAAAGAAAGAAAGAAAAGGAAAGAATGACGATGTTCACGGCAAAGAAAGGAACACCAAGAAGGAAGGAAGGAAGGAAGAAGGGAAGGAGGGAAGGGATGAACGGAATGAGGGGGAGGAAAGAAAGAAGGAAGGACAAAGAACATAACACATAGTTTACAAAGAAAGAAAGAAACAAAGAATATAGTCGCGGTAAAGAAAAGGACCGTAAGAAAAAAGGAAGGGTAGAAGGAAGGAAGGAAGGAAGGACAGTTGAAGAACAGCCGAGTCTAGGAATGAAGAAAGAAATAACAGCTAAATTCATAGCGAAGATAGGAACTTCAAGAAAAAAGAAAGAAAGACGGAATGACAAAGAACGCAACAGTTTACAAAGAAAGAAAGAAAGATTTACATCAACAAAGGCAATTAGATAAGGAGAAGAGAGAAGAAAGAAACGCTTGAAAGGTTTGGAATATATAGTCAGAAATAATATGGCGACCCAATATGGTGGCGTTACACAATTTTCCTTTCCCCATTTCTCTCCATTTGATCAAACCATACGAAATATCAGGACGCAAATGAAATCAAGAGACTTTAAAATGAAGGGTGTTCCGAAAGTAACGCCTGATTTTCTCCCAAATTACGGTCGCATCGTGCGAGACTGGCTCAATGATAATTTAGAAGATCCCTGGTTTGTACGACGTGGTGTTATCGAATAGCCGGTGAAATCAGTTGATGTAGTTCCTCCAGAGTCCTTTCAGTTGGGAGTCCTAACAAATATGGCGTATGGTACGAAACCAGCCACTAATCAAGGATTGAAAACCAGAATGTGTGCAGATTAGTTGCTTAGCGACAGAATGAATACATGGACAGCAGTCATATTGAACCTTAGATGTAACGCATTGCATATGTCTATGTTTATGTAATGAAATGTATTCTGTGTTCGTGTGTTCACGTGTTTTTAGGAGTACGTGACCAAAGTGCCATATCGTGTTACCGGGGCTGGAAAGTGGGTCCAGCGGCCGACGAGGTCGGAACAAAAGAAAATGCATTGAAACAACCAGGGTGGTTTTAAGGGTTGCCGTGATTTTAAAAATCGCTGGCAGTTTAGAATCAGTTAGATCCGAATCCCAGGAACGACCGGTCGGACCAGAGAAAGGCTTGGCTCCCCTGTCCGTTAGGGGTGAGGGAGGAGAGCGGAAGAACAATCTTTTTGAATTACTACCATCACTGTTAGTGATTCAGCAAAGTGACCACTCGTTTAGAATTTTAACTGATGCAGAATTCGATGCCTCAGTGTGATCCGCGAACCGGTCCGGAATCGAAGCTATCGACGGGAATGAAGCGAACTCAGATTTTCAATTGAAAATACGGAATGTTGTCGTCTTACCCTCCCGCCACATGGGAGGGCCCTTTTCCCCGAGTTTATTTCACTCCCGTAAATCTGCAGCACTGGAACGAGACGTCACCCCTCTCAAATCGGCGAGAAGAAACATAGATCGGTATAATACTACATTTACTAGATCTGTAGTTTGTTCATTGCATCAATAAAATTATGTTGGGACAAATAAGGGATTAATCTTTTGGACACCCTGTATATTAGTCGCAAATGTGTATGTACATTCGTAATCAGGGCAAGTTTAGTTCAACCACGACTGATGAGACGGATTTTAGATGTTTCGAAAAGAACTGAGTAAACCTCTCAACATATCTCAACATAAGAGTTTTTCAGACGATTGAACTCCTTCTTGTTGTTTATGTTGTTCACACGACGTTTCGGCCAATCCATTCTACGGCCTTCTTCAGGTCTTCTATCCGAATGCAATGGTAGTAAACAGAAGGCGGACACTACCCTCTCTGGGAAGAAATCCAGATGTTGGATATTTAGGCGGCCGTGGGCGGAGGTCACAGATTTGACCCCCACAGGTGTTGAAAGTTGTGGACAGGATATCGGCTGCAAGGTGTCGAGGACCGGAAGACACATCCGGTGGTCAGGGGTCATAAACAGGATGTCGACAGAATTTGCAGGTGGTTGCTGGAAATCAGCGTGGTCGTTCGAGCTCGGTAAAAGCGACACAGAGCGCCCTCGGATGGGAGAGAGACACAGGACGCCCTCAGAGAGACATACCACCCAGGCCTGGGAAAACACAAGACCAATGTCCCTGTTAAGAACAGTCTGTCGACTCACATTGTGTCTCCCCCACTCTTCATTCTCCTCCACGACACAATGTATATTATGAAATAAAAATATATCCTCATATTTTTATAAACAAGTTTCGAGTCTTCGTTTTTCTCCAAGTTTAGGATTTCCCTCCCGCGGACAAAGATGGCTGTACAACACAGATAATAGACAGGGAACGCCGTTGGAAAGTGAGAGAAAAACAAAGAAGCGGCGTACATCAGCATGCCAGCTCAGTGCGGAATTCAACATGATGTGGCTTCCTCTACTGAACAGAATCAATGTATAGAAATCCAAGCCTAACAAGGAACGGAATAAAATTTCTACGTTATAAGCGTTGCTGCGATTGAGAAAAGAATATGTTTACTACCATTACATTCAGATAGTACATCTGAAGAAGGCCGTAGAATGAATCGACCGGATCTTAGTGTGAACAACACAAACAACAAGAGTTCAATCGTCCGAAAAACTCTTTGAATGTTATTGATCCTTCCCAAAACTATAAGACGTATATCTCTTACACTCTAAAAACATTGACACGTGAGCTCTGATCAATCAAGCGCAAATTGATAAGTGGTCATCAATAGTTTGTTCTGATGCTACAGAACCATTTATTGGAACCAGAGGTGACTCGGATATCTGGATTTTCCGGATTTCTGGACGAGGCCTTAATATACGTTTAACATATAACATCAACGATGAGAAATAAAGAACGAAATTGTATTTAACGGATCCAAATTAATACACCTCTAAAGCAGGGTCCGTTTGATCTTTATCAATACACTTAAACTACTTAAAATATAGAATATGAAATAAACGATGAAAAGTTAAGAAAGAAAGGGTAAAGACGAAACTGTTTATCACAAATACAAATTAATCAACATCAAAATACGGTCTGTTTCATCAATATTAATCCACTAATCTTAATCTGAAGACGATTCAACCACGCCACAAAAATTAAAACAAAGGACGGCCGAGCGTCGAACTTCTACGAAATTAGGCAGTTTACTTTACTAATTTACGAATGTATTGTAATGTTATGATATACTGTCACAGAGGTCATTTCCAGGCCAACACCTGTGCGGAAGTGGAAATGACCCGGTCACCTTAGGAAATGCGTTGGTGTCCAAAAACAGGATGTGGAAACCGGAAATGACACCAGCGTGGGCGTTCGAAACCCCATAAAACCCAGAGCCGAGAAGGAAGCTCACAGGACGGAGAAAACTCAGACAACCAGAACAGAGGCGCAGACCGCCTAGGCTGTGCCGGAAGGCACGAGACCGGTGTCCCTGTTGCGGACAGACTGTCGGTTCTCACTGTCTCTCACCCACTCTTCATTCTCCACCACAACAAATGTAACTAAAGAAATAAAAGATATGTTCACACATTTTTACAAACAACTTTCGAGTCTTCTTTCCTTCCCGGACCCAACGAACATTCACCCCACTATACAATAGTAATAAGAAGTAGATTCAACTTACTGGCATAACTCATGTAATTCCTGTAAGGTGTATTCTTGAAAGGACTAATGCCACAAGCTTGGACTGTCCAATCAGGGTCGCGACAATATGTGTTCTGGGTTGTTGGCGCTGTATCCGAGCAGAGATCACCAAGCTTCAGTGAGGGTTCGTTCTCCATGCAAGGATCATCGCATTTGACTTCTGATATTCCGTGATGGACATGCCACAGACCAAGGTTATGTCCGAATTCATGAATCAGTCCGTCCATTTTACCCGGTTGTCCAAAACTGTTCGTGTCGACAACAGTACCGCCTGCAAAGATAAATGACAAATGGAATCAACATTTTCAAGAGAATGACATGAAACTTTTTGTCTGCGTCAAGTCTGAAATCAGTTAAATATATGGTGCCCTGATTTTACGCCCGTTTGACTTATACCGATTGACAATAACGCCGATATTTTGATATTTTAAAAATCTTGATATTTTAAAAATCTTGATATTTTTAAAATATTGATATTTTAACAATGTTGATATTTTTAAAATTTGTATATTTTGTTTAAAATATCAGAATTCTTATTTTTCTTGTAATGATTTGCAATTTCAAATGATGTGTTATTATTTTCGCTTGCTTTCTTTGA
>VCCN01006882.1:861669-872988 GCA_006491835.1 Architeuthis dux | reverse complement strand
AAAATCCATCATCAGACCAAATGTGTATGGTTTTGGGACCAATTTAAGTAGCTTCCGTATCAAAATAATCAAATAAATTAAAATCCATCATCTGACCAAATATGTATGGTTTTGGGACCAAATTACGTAACTTTAGTACCAAAATAATCAAATAACTTAAAATCCATCATCAGACTAAGCTTGCTAAAATGGATTAGAACATATATTTATATCGTTCAATTGCATGCGCGACAGAGATACGAATCGCGAAATGTGATGATGTCAAAAATATAGCTTAGTTGTACACATAAAAAACTAAAAAGAACTAGTATAATGTATTTTAATGTATTTCCTCAGATAAATTCGAGTTTAAGACCAAATTAAAGCCAAATCTTTGCTTCAGTACCAAATCTTTATTTTCAGAACCTTGTTCAGTACCAAATTTGCCCAATTTTGGTCTTAAAACGTACCAAATGGCAACCCTATTCTACAGTGGACCTTTGAATGAAAAAATGATTTTTTTCTTCGATTTCTTCCTCTCTTCATTCATTTGATAGAAAGTCACTCAACAGAATTGTCCTAAATCCTGACCCATCCCTGCTCACCACATGGTTATTACATCAGGGAGGAAGAGTTAGTTATTACAAGTAAGGAGAAACATTGGCCTGTGTCCAAGATAAAGTCCCAGGGGTTCCAATGGGGCTGATTAACTGCCCTTGCACCCAAGAAGCTGTCGAGCAAGATGCAATGCTGGAATTGACGGCGAAAGAATATCAGGAGATTTATTGTCTTTCTTAACTAACAAGGTCAACAGAGGTCATCCTGCAAGAGATTGGCATTGCCTAAAACGGCCGGGTCAATACAATGTCGTCAAGTGAAGATCCGTTTCTCTTTGCTTGCATAAGATGAGCAGAAATTAGATTATATGAGCAGATATTCAGGGTTGGCCTAATGGTTACAGCAACTATCGTTTTCTCCAACATACCAGGACCTACTCTATTGAAAATGTGTGTACTAAGAATGAAAACCGATCATCATGGCCCAGTGGTAGAATGCACGCCTCCAGTTCGGTAGGTCGTGGGTTCAATCCATGCTCAATCCTCCTCTGTTAAACACCCAATATAAAGAGCATGATTGAGCCAGTCCACAAGAAACACATTGACACCATCGAAGTATTCAAGAATATCTAATAATTTCCATCGAAGTATTCAAGAATATCTAATAATTTCAAGTTTTGACATTTATGGCCAAATCGCAATTGGATCACGTACGATCACAGAAGTTAAGCAACGTCGAAACTGGTCTGTATCTAGATGGGTGACTAACTAGGTATACCAGGTGCTGTAAGCTGCTGTGAATTATAAAGGAAGCCTCCCGTCGCGATCCCGTTAATCCTCCTAGGAGATCGATCTCTACATTACGCTCAATAACGCAAGCCAACGCCCCCCCCTCTGGCTGACCTGGCTGCGAGCAACAAATCAATGAATAAATTATTCAGCCCAGGATTCTTATCTTTCTTGTTTTGATTCGGTCGGTGCCTTCTTCGGGCTTCCTAATGTTGTCTGATTTTCTATGATATAGTATTTTTACTTTGACCTACTTGTTTGTATGCACGACTGTTACGCTTTCTGATTATTATTCATTTTTTCTCTTGTGTCTTCTCACACCAATAAAACGTGTTGATTTGTTTTAACATGTTCTTGAGTTTTATGACTCCTTTCCCCTTTTGAAGTTTCACCACTCACAAAGTGAGTAAAGAAAGCGAGGAGTAAATTGCTCTCCACAGGAATCGAAGCATAGTATTTATTGATAAGCTTAGCTTACATTTAATACAATTTCATAAACTTTAAACATATAAGGACTCAGAAGGCAAACATATAAAAGAATCAAATTACAGGTTTAATACAAAGAAAAACATAGTTTTCTAAAGATGGAGTCTTGATTAATGGAAAGGAAGTTTGAAAAATGATTAGCAATATGAGCAAAAATACAAGTCAAGAGAGTGCAATTTTCAACACTACTTTACATATGAATTGTTCATTTTATCTATTTGTTATGATATACTGCCACGGGGGGTCATTTCCGGGCTAACACCTGGGCGGGAGTGGCTCCGATGACCTCAGAAAAGATGCATATGCGTGGGTCTCCGAAAACAAGATGTTGACTAAACTTGCAGGTGTTTGCTGGAAACCAACGGGGGCGTATCGAAGCCCATAGGAAGGAGAGATACACAGGACACCCGAACAGATTCAGAGCCGAGAGAGGAGAGAGCTTTAGACAAGCAGGCAGAGGCAGCAGCCGGGCCGGAAGGCACGTGATTAATTTCCCCTGTTGGGAAGAGGCTCTCATTATCTCTCTTCCACTCTTCATTCTCCGGCCGACAAAATGTCCTCATATTTTTCTAAACAAGTTTTGAGTCTTCCTTTGATTATACAAGTTCAGGACTTTCATCCCAGTATACAACATATTTAGTGTGAAACTTGCGCTTGTTTTCTGCTGCAGAAATACTTAATTCCGGATTGAAATTAAACACACGAATTTCATCTTCCACTTAAATGACACAGCCAGGCGCTTTTTTCAATCATGTATTAAATTTTCGCGGAACTCCTAACAACTCCGTAGGGTTCGAACTCCGATTAAGAAAGGCACAAGTTAAGCCCGATAGTAACAGTATTTGCCAGCTTATAAGGCTTCTGTTTGTATAGGGTAATTTGGACTGTTGCTCACTGCAACGCATCGTGACCTCACGACCGTTTCACTCAAGCCTTTAATGATCGATCTCCTATACACAATATCAATATATCTGAGACAGTATGATATTTGAAGTGTTTCGGTGGGTGCGTCTTATTGCCCGTCATAAGCAGTAACTTATTTCTACAATAACATTAACAGTCACAAAAGTATGATTCAGGGTGTTTCAAAAAGGATGCAATTGTCTTTTTGACAACTTGTATTTAAACTATTTTAAATCTAAAAACTATTGTTTAAAGACACAAATTACAAAAAGGGTTACACATGTTATGATATACTGTCACAGAGGTCATTTCCAGACCACCAACTGTGTGGAAGTGGAAGTGACCCGGTCACCTTAGGAAATGCGTTGGTGTCCAAAAACAGGATGTGGAAACCGGAAATGACACACTGGTGTAGGCGTATGGAAGCCCATGAGAGAGAGAGAGAGAGAGAGAGAGAGAGAGAGAGAGAGAGAGACACACACACACATACACACACACACACACACACACAGGCCAGCAGAAAGGAAGCTCACAAGACAGAAACTCGGGACTCAGGACAGAGAGGCAGACCGCCTAGGCTGGGCAGGAAGGCACGATACCGGTGTCCCTTTTGGGGGCAGACTGTCGGTTCTCATTATTTCTCTCCCACTCTCCATTCTCTAGCCGACATAATGTAACTTAAGAAATAAAAATATGTGAACATATTTTTACAAACAGCTTTCGAGTCCTTTTCTTTTTCGCAAGCTCAGGATCTTCCTCCCCCTGTATCAAACCCTCCAGTATACAACACAAGAATATGCTAATTACAGATAAATATTAACTTTACAATAGATGTGGTACCCTTTGATCTGGATGCACGTCCGTATTCGTTTCTTTAGATGAACGTTTTATTACATTAAAAAACGATATAGCTGACACAACCCAAATGAATGTATTCTTGAATGACGTATGACCAGTGTTGTCAATTTAGCGCGTTTCGCGCTAGATTTCGCGCTTTTCTTGTTTTGCCAGTGCAAAAAGCGCTAAATTAGCGCGTTTTCGCCTAAAACATTTTGGCCGTTTTTCTGGCTAATTTTGACAATTTTTAGCGTCTTTTTGGTGGTTTTGGGCCATTTTTGGCAACTTAAAACAATTTAGCGCCTTTTTAGCGCTTTTTGGCAGTCAAGCAAGCGCGAAAATATTTTTTAAGTTGGTAAGACTGCGTATGATGCAATTATTTCAACTGCGAAATATTGTTGTTTCTGAGTACACTAGTGTCAAGTGACTAATATTGTATCATAAATCTTACGTGCGCGTAAGTTCTACCCACTTATCCATAGGGTTGCGTCCTTTATGAAGCATACTTCACCTTTCACCATCACATTATAAAAATGACTGCTAATCCCAACAGTTCATTTAGGAGGCAATACTTAATTTGACGGTTTTACATACCTACCTTATACAATTTTGCTTGTGAGATATAAATAACAACACATAGAGACAAAACGAAAAGATTGACAATTACCTGTGAGGTGAATCCGGGTCAAGACAGGTGCTATTGGCCGACTTGAAAGGGCTTTTACAACAGTCCCCTCTGTCCCATTCGTAATAGGCCCGGTTACATTCGAAATCACATCGCCCGTTTCCTAGGTTGACAGCGTCGCACGGTATTTCGTCCGGGTCGCAATCTCCACCGTCGTTTCCCGTCTGGGTATGTTGGCACTCACGATTGCAATGTTTGTCCCCGATTTGTATTGGAAGACAATCAAGAAGAACTGTCTTATGCCTGAGGCTTGTATTTCGTAGTTTCACTTCTTCCAGTTCCCAACTGATGTTATATTGTTTAAAAGCGGCCACGAGCGCTCGATGTTGGGCAACTGTCTGAAATTTAGTGACCTTCGGGTTTTCCTCGTTGTTGTCCATTACATTTACTATTCGATATCTGACCTTCTTCTCTTGTCGGAGTTCGCTGTGCTGGACATAACTGCTGATGACATCCGGGTCATCGCACACGGTCTTGCCGCATGGAGGGGCCACTAACTGGATGTCGTAACGATAATCTTCAATGTTTGAAAAATGAAGTTCAGGTTGGCCTTTCAGAGAGGATTTCCACTGGCTAAGGTCATCGAAACTTTCTTTGAAGACAATTCCCTTTTCTCTGTCCATGTTCAGGCGAGCATCGAACATGTTTTGTACGACGTCTCCGTGTTTTAGAGGGAAATTCCACAGTAGAATTTGATCCACCGAACCCCGGTACAGGTTTTTTTTCGAGTACGGCTTTCCACCCAGGAAAATTTCTTTACAACTGCAAAAAGAAAAGAAAAAAAGAAGAAAAAAAAGATTTTTGTAAAAAACAGATTCAATGTAAATAGTGATATAGTTCGTTATTATTGAAGGTTTTCTGATCCCTTAACAGCAATGGTATCTACCCAAGAAATCAGATTAATTTTCAAGTATGGTTTCAAATTAGGACATAATGCTACTCAAGCTGCTGATAATGTCAACAGAGCATTTGGAGTGAACACTACCACAGTGCGAACTGTTCAGCGTTGGTTAATTAGGTTTAGGTATGGAAATATGGATACCAACTATAAACCTCCAAACCTGTTGCCAACAACCCACGAACAACGGTTCGAGCACTTTCTAGAGACATTAGGACTTTCATATCACGTCATCTGAAGGCAATAGGAAAGGTTACAAAGTTGAAATGGGTCTCACATGAAGTGAATGTAATGCTCCATGACAGTGCCAGAACCCACACCTCACAGCTCACTGTCTAATATTTCCATATTCAACTGAGGTTTCTCCTACACATGATCATCTTTTAAAGCATTTTAAAATTCATATCTGTAATAACAAGTTCAATAATAGGGCAGCCATAATTTGTGCTTTTACTGAATCTGTGTCTACTAAACCTAAAGTATTTCATAAAGATGGCATATTATCATTAGAGGATCGTTGTTAAAAGGTTATTGCTTTAAATGGGTCGTATTTTGATTAAATATTTACCATTTTTTGTTGTTGTTCTTTCTTTCTTAATCTTTCTGTTTAAAAAAACGACATTTCATATGTCACATCCTAATATTTTAGAATGGGCAATACTTATTAACCTTTCTAATCTAAACTTTGAAGAAATACTATTTTCATGTTTCAGAGTAGAAAACATTTCATCAATAATTTATAATGTTCAAACATTACTTTTAGATTAGCGAGTTTGTAAAATAATTGCATGAGAGTTGTTTTGGGGGATTCGCTTCCCCTCTGGCAATATTAAATTGCTCATAAATCTTTTGGCTACATTGCTAATATATGGTGTTCTTTGCAACTGTTTAATGCATATAAATCATTGCCATTGACATTTTATGGACGAGTCTTTTTTAGCATTTGTTGCCTTGAGATACACGTTAAAATCAATCAATATTCTATTATTTATTTTATTAGATGAAGTACAGTAAACACTCGCTATAACGAACCTCGATATAACGAATTTCAGCTTTTTACCGAACGAGAGGTAATCATCGGGTATAACGAACTTTCGGTTTTAGCGACCACCCCTCCACCAAATTAGATCGTTATAGCGAGGGTTTTCTGTATTGTAACCCATTTTTTTTTTTTACTACAGGGACCTGTTTTTCTATATTTTTGAGAAGGTTCATTAATATTCAAATAGGTTTTTCGGACGATTGAACTCCTTCTTGTAATGTGTGTTGTAAACACGACGTTTCGGTCGATCCATTCTTTGGCCTTCTTCAGGAGTGTGATGGGTTAAACAGAAGTTATGTTTAAAGGGGAGGCAGCTCACATCAAAATGTCGACTAAATGCATTAGCCAGACAAGCGCGGATTTCAACCCGATGTGGCTTCCACTTCTCAACACACGACAAGACAAAGGCACAGAAATACCCGGGCCATGTGCTTATAAGGGTTACCAGCCTTTAAACATAACTTCTGTTTAACCCATCACACTCGGATATTACCCCTGAAGAAGGCCGAAGAATGGATCGGCCGAAACATTGTGTTTACAACACAAATAACAAAAAGGAGTTCAATCGTCCGAAGAACCATTTGAATACCGGGACCTTGTTCTTTATTTACGATTCGCGCTGTTTACCCACTGCCGTAGATTGACGAACCTGTGTTAAGTTGTGATAACAAAAAATAACTACAAATTAAGATGAAGGTAAATGTATGTATTTATGTATACGGGTATCATCGTTTTCCACGTATACCCTCATCGAGGGGGTCGCAGGGTTAGGTACACAGGGGTAGTAAGACCCACTTCTGGCTTGCTAGACCTGTCGAAGCATCGTTCTGCTTGCACCTGGTATTCCCAAATGGTCACCCATCTAGGTACTGACAAGGCTCGACGTTGCTTAACTTTTGCTTTCTTACGAGAACCAGTGTATCCAACGTGGTATGGCCGTAACCCATCAGCCCCGGGGAGAGGTTCCACAATTCTAGTCCTTGGACATTTAGAACATTCTATTTTAGTGTGAAAAAAAGTATACAATTTGTATATACAAGCACACATCATAACAATCATATTTACACAATATCTAGGGCCCCAAACCTCTGCATAATTCTTCTTAAAATCATTTACATCTATTGATAGCACTACATATTCCGGTAATCTATTCCAAAGTTCCACCACTCTATTCGCCTCACACTTGTCAGATGACAAGTCTCCAGTCTCACCCCGAAACATTCCAGGCACACAGAGAGCAAAAGACAGTTCACTTGATCACAGGTCTTCAGTACATCTGTTGATAGCACTACATATTCCGGTAATCTATTCCAAAGACCTACCACTCTATTGCTAAAAGATAATTTTCTGATATTCAATCTACCGTATATGTGTATTGTGTGACCTCTCAGTCTCTTGTTACCTCCTTCTAGTAAAAGAAAATACATCAGGGTTTACTACTTCTAAACCATGCATAATCTTAAACATTTCTATTAACTTAGTTATCAATTAAACATTTTTGCAACTTACTGTACAACTTATTGTTGCACAACAGAAACTTGCTATTTAACATCAAATATAAGACGTTCATAACATTTAGAACATTTTATTTTATTGTGAAAAAAAGTATACAATTTGTATATACAAGCACACATCATAACAATCATATCTACACAATATCTAGGTCCTTAAACATTTGCGTCTCTTGATAGCACTACATATTCCGGTAATCTATTCCAAAGTCCCACCACTCTATTAGCCTCACACATGTCAGATGACAAGTCTCCAGTCTCATCCCAAAACATTCCAGGCGCACAGAGAGAAAAAGACAGTTCATTTAATCTTGTAACAAAGGTCTTCAGTACATCTGTTGATACCACTACATATTCCGGTAATCTATTCCATAGTCCTACCACTCTTGAACTTAGTGCAGCATTCCCCTCGGTATTCTTGAAGACTTTTGGTAGTTCTATGGTCTGCGTTGTTTCATCTCTTGCTCAGATTTCCAATTCTTCCAGCTTCTTTTCAAAAGTCTTTCGGACTCTTCCACAAAAGCCTTAATGGGAACCAACATCATTTCCATATTCCATAACCGTTGCTGTTCCCGTGCAAGGTCCTGATATTTCCCATATTGTCATTGTCCTTCAGTCATACTTTCTTATTTGCCAAAACGGTCACATCTACTATTTGGAAAGATTTCTTTTTGTTCTTGTCTGAATTATGCTAGACAGGGTGTTTTAGTCATTGTATGTGGTTTAGTCGGAGGGTACACGGCCGAAACGTTGTGAAAAAAAGAGCAACATAGACGAGTCCGATTAACAGATTAAACCACATTTATTTATTAAAATTTAAATAAATTTAAATAAATTTAAATCTGGCCTCCAGGTTTGGAGTGAATGCCCCCCCCCCTTATTGATAAATTTGTTTGCTCTCCAGGAGATTTTCTGATTTGTGTTCTTACCAAAAATGAATATATCTACCTAGGTCAGGTAATAAAGCTAGAGAAAGACTGCGAAATAAAACGACGCATAACGATAGGTTGGAAAGCATTTGGTATGAATAGAGACATTCTGAAGAGCACCTTGCCGATGTGCCTAAAGCGTAAAGTATCCAACGGTTGCATAATACCAGCCATGACTTATGGATGCGAAACATGGAAACTAACCAAACGAGCTGAAAACCAACTTAGCGCAGAGAGCCATGGAACAAAGCTTACTGAAGGGAAATAGACTTATGTACGACTACTTACTGAACAGCGTCCGTGTCAAGTAAATAACCATTAAAAGGGGAAAATGTTGTTAATGTTTTCTTATATAAAAAGTACTGTTCGTGTTAAATAAATAAAATGAAGACATGTAAAAGCCATGAAGGAATCGTTTATGTAATGAAGAATTATTAAGTATATTGCGAAAATGTCACTTTGTTTCGCGGAATCCCTGGAAAGATCTCATGGAACCCTGGGGTTCAGCGAAACACAGTTCGAATCCCGCTGGTATAGTCGAACCCCGCTTGCGCAGGCCCCAGTTCTTTTTCTCATGTCTGGCAAAAAGTGAAATGCAGGTGGTGAGATGCTTCGCTTAGACAGTTCCTGTGGAACCCATTAATCCGCCTTTTGAATCTTCTCCATACTTTGTAAACGTCTTCCAACTGTTGAATGATGGTCACCAGGTTTTTCAGCCAATTCCATCGTTGATTAAGAGGGATCATCACCCCAAAGAGCCTGCAAGTTATCACTTCCAAATTTGTGTGCTTTACCGCTGTGTGGCTTGTCCACCAAGTCAAATTCACTGTTCTTGAATTGGGCAAAGCCGTGAGGCGACAAATGGGCGTGAGACAATTGAGCGCCGACAAATGAGCGGGGACAAAATGAGCGGAAGACATGGATACAAATGAGCGAATCTATACCTTCGGTCAGTTGTGATTTGGTTTGTATACTAAATATATTAGTAAAACGATTATTTTATTATTTATTTTTCATTAGATGAAGTATTGTAAACCATTTTTAGTAATCTTTTACTACTACGTATTTACCAGTGTCTATTTTTGGTTTTAGTAAAACAGCGATTATTTTATTATTTCTTTTTTATTAAACTCATTGTAAACCATTTTTATTTTTTGCCTTCATCTTAAGTTTAAGTTGATCAATCACAATTTAACACAGGTCGATACTGGAATATTTGTTTTGGTTTCAGTAAAGAGATTATGTTATTATTCATTTTTTATCAGATAAAGTATTGTAAACAACTTTTATCAATTCTTTTACTACTATTTACAAAACATGTTAATCGATCTAAATAGGAAAGTAGGCTTAAAGATGAACAGAACAAAGACAAAAGTAATGTTCAACGATAAAGTCACCCAAAAAGGTCATAAAGATAGAAGGTGAGATTCTAGAAGAGGTCGATGAATACATCTACATAGGACAGGTAATAAAGCTAGAGAAAGACCATGACTGCGAAATAAAACGACGCATAACAATAGGTTGGAAAGCATTTGGTATGAATAGAGACATTCTGAAGAGCACCTTACCAATGTGGCTAAAGCGTAAAGTATACAACGGCTGCATAATACCAGCAATGACTTATGGATGCAAAATATGGAAATTAACCAAACGAGCTGAAAACCAACTTAGAATAGCGCAGAGAGCCATGGAAAGAGCAATGCTAGGGATAACTCTAAGAGATACTAAAAGATCAACATTGATCACAGAGAGGACTAGAGTGAAAGATATTATACAACTAATATAAGCAGCAAAAATGGAGATGGGCTGGCCGCCTAGCAAGAAAAGATGACAATAGATGGAGGGAAAGACTAACCGATTGGTGCCCATGGGACAGTAAACGAAGTAGGAAAGGACCAGACACAAGATGGAGGGACGAGATCGAAAAGTTTGCCGGTAAGACTTGGCAGAGGTTAGCACAAGATAGGTCGTCATGGAAGGAGATGGGAAAAGCCCTTGTCCAGCAGTGGACTTATAACGGCTGCTGCTGCTGCTGCTGCTGATGATGATGATGAAGATGATGATGATTATAATCTAGAAGTAATGTTCAGTATTCTACAGCAGTGGTCCCCAACCATCAGGTCGCGGACAAGTACTGGGCAAGTCGATGATGATGATGATGATGATGATGATGATGATGATGATGATGATTTACCATCATCTTAATTTTTAGTTATGTTTTTAATCATAATTTAACTCGGTATGGCACGGCAGTGTTGGACGTGTATCTTGTCCGCTGTCATCTTTCTTTCTATCTTTTTTTTGTTTTTCTCAACACAGGATGAATGAACACTGAATACAGACTACTCAAAACTGCTTTTCAACTGTGTATTCAGTCTCTAGGTTTCAAAAAAGAGGGTTCTGTGAACTTCTGCACACACCTAATGTATCATTCCTCCTAAATTTCTACAGAAAAGGCAAAAATCGAACTGAATTTTTGATCACAAGGGAAAAAATTAAACATCGAAAAAGATTAATTGTCTTCTTTTATATCAGGTCATAAATCAATGATCAGAAATACCAAAGTCTTTCACTCCAATTGATATTTGCAAGACAAAAATCAAATCATAGTTTTACGTTGAATCGAACATAATTCAATTTCCGGTAATCTTTGGTTCGCGACCAAATTTCGATTGGCTATAAAATGGCTACCCCGATTGTAAA
>VCCN01006882.1:841462-851768 GCA_006491835.1 Architeuthis dux | reverse complement strand
GACTCAACACTCACTTTACAATTGAAGTGATTTTACAGGGATGTATTTTAACTATATTTTTTTTCAAAATCCAGTTTATTAAAATTGAATGATTTTCATCAAATCCTAATTACATAAATGCTATTTTATTTTGGGAAGATTTTTAATTACAGAGTTTAATAGTTTCTCACAACAGACATAATAAAAACCGGATTGGGACATGTTTTGAGCATGGTATAGCCACAAACAATGGCTATTATATATATGAATAATTCATTAATCATTGGAGGGTTCAGTTTATTACTTGGTAACAATAGAAAACGGGCCCCCATCATGTTGATCCCTACTTCAAGTACAGAGACTCTAAAAGCAGTCTAAAACCTGCTTTAAGTAGGATTAAATATTTTAATGTATAATGTATTTGTATGTATTCCTTTTAAAGTGTATTATAGGTAATAGAATTTAAATGTATGCAAATAACTTAACTCCACCGTTCTGAATTGAACGGAACTGTTAGTACATTAGATAAGACCTGATTGGTGAAGATTGGGTCGGGTTAAATTCAAGAAGGCGAAAATAATTTCTTTTCATACCATTTTATTCAGACATAATTTTGGGTTTTGTATATAAAATATGTAATGTGTACCTTGTCTACAAAGTTGTTACTTCAAGCAATAGATATGGATGTATTAATCAGGTGGGGGGTCAGTTTACCACTAATGCCAATGGAAATCCGCTCACCCACTTTATGTCCAGGTACATCTGACGATAAGATGTATTAAGAATGGGGGGTCAGTTTATTACTTCATAACAGTAGAAAACCGATCCCCCGCTTCATGTACAGAGATTTTTAAAAGAGTCTAAAATCCGTTTCAAGTACGCGAATCTTCGTTCTTTTATACCATTGTTTCCGGACGTATGTTGGGGCTATGTATGAAAAATGTAGCTAGTCTACACACTTAGATATGAATATATCTTTAGCGTGACCAAAACCAGCGTTACAAAGCCACAAACCGCGGTTTTATAGGTATATGTTTCTTCATTTACAGTTACGATTTAGGCTGCTCGTTTAGCAGTCGTTCACAACGGAACCGAGCAAATATAGGTTCTCAACTAATTAAATGTCTTTATAATTATCATATATATATCGAGAGAGATGGAGAGAGAGTGAGAAAGAGAGAAAGAGAGAGAAAGAGAGAGTATGTGCGTGTGTTCAAAATGTGTGTGTGTGAGAGAGTGTGCAATAGGTGTGAGAGAGAGAGAGTGTGTGCAATAGGTGTATGTGCGTGCGAGAGAGAGAGTGTACAATAGGTGTTTGTGCGAGAAAGAGTGTGTGTATGCACAAGGTGTGTGTGTGTGTGTGTGTGAGAGAGAGATAGAGAGAGAGAGAGTGTGTGCAAAATGTGGGTGTGTCAGAGTGTGCATGGAAAATGTGTGGGTGTGAGAGAGTGTGTGTGCATACAGTTACGATTTAGGCCACTCGTTTAGCAGTCGTTTACACAGGCGCCGAGCAAATATAGGTTCTCAACTAATTAAATGTCTTTATAATTATCATATATATATCGAGAGAGGGAGAGAGAGAGAGAGAACAAGAGAAAGAGGGAGAAAGAGAGAGTAGTGCGTGTGTTCAAAATGTGTGAGAGAGAGAGTGTGCAATAGGTGTTTGTGTGAGAAAGAGTGTGTGTGCGCACAAGGTGTGAGAGAGAGAGAGAGAGAGAGTGCGTGTAATAGGTGTGTGAGAGAGAGAGTGTGTGAGAGAGTGAGAGAGTGTGTATGTGTGTGAGGTTGTGTGCAAAAGGTGTGTGTGAGAGAGAGAGATAGCGTGTGTGTGTGTGTGAGAGAGAGCGAGAGAGAGAGAGAGAGAGAGAGAGAGAGAGAGAGAGAGAGAGAGAGAGAGAGAGAGCGTGTGCAAAAGGCCGGTCGGAATTATGGCTGGTGGAGCAATAATTAAATCCATCTCCCTAAAAGGAGGCCCGTAATTTCCATTTTGACGCTAGCCGCGACTACAAAACGTCCCGGCACAATTACCTCATCGCCTTCTCTTCTCGCCTAGCGAAGCTTCTTTGATAATTTGGGGGAAAAACTCGTACGATTTCCAGGAGGAGACCAAACAAAAAACAAAGAAACAAAAAACAAGGAAAAAACGATATAATGAATTTCCTGTCGCAAGAGAATATTTGCTTTTCCCCTGCAGTAGCAATGATCTGTAAAGTGAGTTTACAAACCATAGCAACATTTATGAAGCTAAGTCTGACACAGGCCTACATTAGCGAGACACTAAGTGAGCGTCAAATGTATTACACAAGCAATACTCTATGGCAGCGCTAGCACCCCCTATGGGGCATTTGTTTGTTTCAAGGGGGTATCGTGGTGACTAAGGACCTTAAGGGGGCGTTTAAGCAGGTTTTAGACTGCGTTTAAGCTTCTAGAGGGGCGTTGTAGAGATTCCATAAATGTTTATGATTATGATTTACAAATGGCTGTTGTTTAGTAGTATCTGCTTACAAACGACAACCATTTATTCTATACAAATAAGTAACTGGCAAGTTACACTAGTAGTAAAAATGTATGTTGTATGTACTCTTTTAAGTAATTTACTTTTTAATAAACCTTTTAAATTGCTTGGCAGCCATTTGCAATTTGACAATGAGCACCCATTAGAAATTCATTGATATACTTACTATAACATTTTCCTTAAAACCTTTGAACTGAATGTTGATGTTTTTCTTTATAATGACAAGATACCAAAATCTGTGTTGAGTACTTCTCATATTTAAACCATAGGGGGGCGTTGACTTGTAGCGTGGTGTTATAGGGGGGGGGGGCGTTGTGTTTAACCTGCACGCGTTCCATCGAGAGAATATACGTTGCACAAATTCAAAGATAAAAAGAATGAAAGCGACACAAAAAAAGCAATAGAAATACTGGTCGCCCTGAGTAGGAGGCGTAAACAAAATCGGTGCACAAATGTAAGTCTCTATTAATAAATATAATATCAATTTGTCATTTTAATATACAAAATAAATAAATAATGACTTAATTAATAAGATACCACCCGAATTAACAAAAAGAAGAAAGATTTGGGCCAAATTTTAAACCGGCGTTATTCTAAATCGGCGCAAATCAAGCCGGTGTAAAATGAGGACAGCCTGTATTTGCTTTTACTAATATTTGTGTCTTATCTTTCGAAAGAGTCTTTACCTGAACTTTATCTGCCTATTTTACGCATGTCTAGCTACTTAGGCCAGTACATCAATAAGTCCGTAGCCCAATGATAAAAAAGGCACTTATTTTACACCAGTTTTTCATAAACTGTTGAATGATTCACCCAAGGGTGAATGAAATCATTTTGGGGTGAATAAAACATGAACTGTGAATGACTTAATTTACTTAGATGTTTATATATTTTCTATATTTAAAGAAAGACATTGACATTAAAACAGTTAGTTGGTAAGCTCTTTTGGCTTTTTAATGGCAGTGGAGCTGAAAATCTAATGTTAGAAACTGTCAACCAAAACTGTCACCAAAACTGTCAACATAGGTTTCTTCAGTTTTTAAGCTGGTCTGGCTGGCTGGCCGGCCGACTAGTTATGTATGTATGTATCACGCGTACAGGCCGCACCAAAACTGTCACCAAAACTGTCCACATAGGTTTCTTCAGCTGGCTACTAGGTTTCTTCAGTTTTTAAGCTGGTCTGGCTGGCTGGCTGGCTGGCCGTCTGGCTATGTATCATGCGTACAGGCCGCACCAATGGAGGTAGAGGGCTGAGAATTTAAACATTCCTTATGTCTAGAAAAAGGTTTTGGGTTTTTTGAAAATTCCCACTCTCTAAATAGGTTTTGAGTGGTGATCAATTTGCAATGTAAGTTCATGCTAAATCGATCACTAGTATGATTTCCAGGAGGAGTGGAAGCATTCGCGCTTGTTTTTTTGTTGAAAATTCAGACTTTTAGTGATCACTGTCCAACAAAATGAGAGAGAAGTAACTTATTCAATGATCATCCTTTTTACAATTTTTTAATTGATCACACCCAATACAGCATGCTGCCAAAAGACAGGTTTCTTCAGCTGGTCTGGCTGACTGGCCGGCCGACTGGCTATGTATGTATGTACCACGCGTACAGGCCGCATGAAAACTTTCACCCAAACTGTAAACATAGGTTTCTTCAGTTTTTAAGCTGGTCTGGCTGGCGGTTTCCATTGAGTGACTAAACAGACATGTTTTTTTCTTTCCACCTATGGTTTTCTAATTTCAACGTAACAGGATATTTCTCAAATTTACTGTAATATAACCTTTTATTGGAGAACAAACGACTCCATGATACAAAATGAATTATGTCTAAAAGGACATCCAAGGGAGAATAAGATGAAAATGATCTAAGACATAAGGAAATTTTGTCATGGGTGAATGGAATTTGTTATAGCGAAATCGTTTAAGAAGTACTGTTTCACACAACAAATATTTTCTTTTCAACATAATCTCCTTCTTTGTCAATGCCCTCAATTCAGCGGCGAATCACATAGATCTAATAACATACAGTGAACATTTCAGATTAAATACGTGTCAGGCTATGTTAGGCTGAATTGTCGGAAGTTGAAGGTTCAGGAGACTTGGATGTAGGAGAGAGAGAGGGGAATAGGGTACACACTGCTTCTATGATGGGTCGCTGCGAAACAAACGCTATTTTCGCTTTTCCGTTTTGTTTTTGTTTTATTTTTTGTAAAATCGAAAAAGTGACTTAAAGCGAACTTTCGAAAAGCGGTGTATACTTGTATTAGTTAATTTCAAATATCTGGTACAGAGAGCCAAAATAGTGGGCCACGCAGATCAAGCCCACGACACCCAACCATTAGACTTCGACACAAAAAAAAAACATTTTGAGTTTGAGAACGGGGAATTTGTCCCCACGCCAACACTTCTTCATTGCACTTAAAACGTAAGGGTCCGGGGTACTCCCTAATATTTGCAACTTAACCGAGGTGAATATTCTACAAAACCCCACGGTAATAAATGATCCTGTGTCAAGAGAGGAAGCATAACAGAAGAGATAGATTTATGCCTTTCCCAAGGACATTAACTGCCAACCGTTAAGCAACCCATACCTCTTAGTCGTTATCACTAGAATACTCTTTCTGGATACCAACACTGAGGAATATTCATATTATTTTCTTCAGTCAGCGGTTAGAGATCACCAGTAATCCCTACTTTCAATTGCATGACTGTTCCGTTCCGCGTGAATCATCCTCATAGGTGTTTACTTTCTGTTTTCATGTTCGGATTTTCCACATTTGCCCGGTTTGTAATGACTAATTACCGCTTGGTTGGAACTACACGTCAAAAGTCAAACTCTAGTCCAAGTTGAGATGGTGTAATAGTTATCACACAGAATGTCCTGGGTTCGAATCCCGGTATGAGCGAAGAGCGTGAAGAAATATTTTTGGCAACAGAGTTACAATGCTGTAGAGTTTGGTCATAAATAATAACTGATAATACCCGTTTTGATTGTGTAATGTTCCAGTAGAAATAATGAAATCCTGCTATGTTTGGTTTAGAAGAGAATTAAATTTCTATAAAATAGTGGTAGGGGTGTACTTATTTATGGGCAATACTGTATATGTAATCATCAGAGTGAAAGAAAATTTAGACGTATTTGTACAATAAATCCTATTTATGATATCACGGGTTACATAAACTACTTGTAGATTAATGAGCTAAATCAGTGATTCCCAAAGTGGGCGCTACCACCCCTTGGGGCGCTGGAAGATTCGAGGGGGGTTTGAAAGGCAAGGGGCGGTAGGGGGTCGTTGTAAGAAAAGAAAAATTAGTCTCATCACATCAGGCTCATCCATCACATTAATTATTTTTATATATCAATTAATCAAGCATAAGCGTGGAAAACTCTTCATTAGGACACATTTCCCTGTGCACTCAATTGAGTACACTCTAAGCTGATTAGGATGGATGTATCCCTTCGATGGACTTGTCATTCTGCCAAGGGGGTGGTCATAAAAACTTGTTGGAATAAAGTCTTGAAACTTGCAAGGATCACTAAGCTGACGCATGCAACAGAAACATTGTGATCACCCAAGAGACGATGGTCATATGAAGGTTCCTATTGTGTGACTAACCAGGCGTGTTTTAGATGAGTTTTGACACGGTTAATATATTAACCAAAGAATACTTATAACATTCTGGTTTCTTGAAAGATATTTACATTCATATCAGAAATATATCTGTAAAAATTAGAATCTGAAAGACCTGTCATCTGGCATATCAAAAGCTGTGTCATTGACATAGTTGAATGTTCAATTTTAATTTTAATTTAACCTATTCAATGACAGACAAAGCGCACTTTTCCCAAAGAATGACTGAAAGATCGTCCTGCTTCATATAGATATTTCTCCCCCTTTTTGAGCATTTAGGGTTAGTAAGATTGTGTTGCACCAACATTAGGGCCTTCCTTAAGTCAATATTCAACATTAATAGCATAAACAACCAGTATTTCCTGAATATTCCCAGCTGAAATGAGGGAGCATCTTTTTGCCCATGTGTATTATCTGCCATCACATACGTTAATTGAATTTCATGAACATCATTCTAACATGTTTGTCATATTACAGTACCGAAGCATTTATCCGGCTTTCAGAAAACCGGAATCACCAGTAAACCGGGATTAACAGTAAACCGGGTTTACCAGAAAACAGGGATTACCAGAAACAGGGATTACCAGAAAAGAAGGATTACCAGAAAATCGGGATTATCAGAAAATCGGTATTGCCAGAAAACCGGAATTACCAGAAACAGGGATCACCAGAAAACCGGGATTACCAGAAAACAGGAATTACCAGAAAACAGGGATTACCAGAAAACAGGAATTACCTGAAAACAGGGATTACCAGAAAACGAATTACCAGAAAACCGGCTATTCTTTAAACTGCTTGATTTTGAATCTGTCGAGCTTCGTAGTAGTTTGCTGCTCGATCGCTCTTTGTTTTAATTTTCGTAACATAGTTAAATTGTCTTCGGATGAAGATTAGTGGATTAATATGGATTAAACAGACACTGTTTTTGAAGTGGATTAACTTGTGCCTGCTTTAAACAGTTTCGTTCTTTACTTTTTTCGTTTACTTTTCATCGCATATTCTATATTTAAGAATTTTAAGTGGATTAACAAAGGTCAAATAGGCCCTGTTTTAGAAGTGGATCAATTTGTATCTGTTAAATACAATTTCATTCTTTACTTGTCATTGTTTATTTTATATTTTAAGCATATATTTAGCATTGGTCCAGAAAACCGGAAAATCCAGAAATCTAGGCCACCACGCTTGCCGGATAAATGGATTTTTGACTAATTTTTCAATCGATAAGGGATGTGAGTTCAACTCTCGTCGGAAGAATTTTTCTGGTCCATACTGCTTAATTAATGGTCGTAGGATGTAAAAGCGACCTGAGAGTGTCGAGAGAAAGCAACGATAATAAGATGAAAGGAAAACTAGTAAAATTTTAATAATACTGACAATGTTTCATCTCAGGAATTCGGACAAACTACCTGAATAATAATGTCGATGTGGATTTAAAAATTGTGTTTCTGACACAATGATGTCAACGAACATCGCTATCACAACATCCGTGTGCTTGTAAAAGCCTTAAATCTGTCACGTTCAAGCATTACATTAAGATTTCTGCTTAATAAATGTACATGTATGCGTCATTAAAAATTGTTGCAAGCCTCCCCCTCCCCACAGACACTCAGCAAACCCACAAAACGTTTTAGTGCAATCAGCAAGTCTAGCCTGGAGAACAGGTCCCTTGCTGTAAGGCAATTATAAACAGACTGCGATCCGTCGTTGGTGAGTGATGGCTGAAGCGTGAATCACAACGTGTGACGGCTTGAAAACAAAAACCGTTTAAATTCAGTCTCAGATGTGTCTAATCGGTGTATCACAGGCATGTCTACTCGTCCGAACAGGAAAAGAAAAAAGAAAAAGGTTTCAACTAAAATGTCTCTACATAAAAGTATTAGTGTGTATCAAAAGTATTTTTGTTGAAATGGAGAAAGATCTGAAATAAACATTATTTTCTTCCATTGTATAGTAACGGACTTAATCTTTCGGTTCGATGTCACAAGATGTCATACGATGTTTAGTTGTCATAAAATTAAATAAAGGTGTTTCCACTATTTTCTTTAAAAAGTTACATTTTCATGAATAAATTCAGTAAACAAGGAGTTGTCTACCCAAACGGTGTGACAGAGATGTTTATCTTAGACCAGTGGTTCCCAACCTTTTCGAGTCATTCCCCACTTTTGTCAATTGGATTACTAGTATCCCCCCCCCTTTCCATTTATTAAGTTGCAACAAAGATTAATTTTAAATAATAACTTTATTTTGCGTATAATTATACAGCTTCATACTAAGAATTAGTTTAATGTTATAATTGTACAGCTGCTGCTGTGTATTTGTTACTCAAAGAAAGCAAGCGAAAATAATTAGAACTTCAAATTTATTACAAAAAAATAAGAATTCTGCTATCGTAACTGATATACACATCAATGCGATCTCTGGGTCTATTAGTGAGAGACACATCTTAAATCATTCGCAACTTAAAGCTTATTTCCAGCCTTCGACTTGATACATAGAAGTGCAGAAAACTATTAGGTAAAAATAAAAGTCCAGTCAGTGATAGGCTCTGACTGGACTTGTATTTTTACCTAATAGCTTCATTCTCCCCTTGGACTTCCCAAATTGCCCCGGTCCTAGACGGTGTGATGGAAGGATGGACAGACGGACACTTTGCAAATCAGCATAGAGATTATTATTATATACATAATATCATTATCAATACTAAGCAGCTGTGTCTATTGTTTCAAATGTTGTAACGACAGATAGAAGTATTGAGATTCTGGCAATTTTGCGGCATTATTTTAATCTGGGCCTCAAAGCCGCTGAAGCTGCTCGCATAATTCGGGAAGTGGGAGGAATTGAAACAATATCTGACCATCAATTGACTATGCATCATCATCATCATCATCATCATCATCATCATCATCATCATCATCATCATCATCATCATCATCATCATCATCATCATCGGCCGTTGTAAGTCCACTGCTGGACAAAAGGCCTTTCCCATCTCCTTCCCTGACGACCTATCTAGTGCTAACCTCTGCCAAGTCTTACCGGCAAACCTTTCTATCTCGTCCCGCCATCTTGTGTCTGGTCTTTTCCTACTTCGTTTACTGTCACATGGGTACCAATCGGTTAGTCTTTGACACCATCTATTGTCATCTCTTCTTGCTAGGTGGCCAGCCCATCTCCATTTTTGCTACTTAATTAGTTGTATAATATCCTTCACTCTAGTCCTCTCTGATCCATGTTGATCTTTTTCTATCTCTTATAGTTATCCCTAGCATTGCTCTTTCCATGGCTCTCTGTGCTATTCTGAGTTGGTTTTCAGCTCTTTTGGTTAATATCCATGTTTCGCAGCCATAAGTCAAGGCTGGTATTATGCAGCCGTTGTATCTATTATAATGGTTTAAAACGCAATGTAGAGGATAACTCGACCATCATCATTCGAAAACTTTCAGAAGAGCTGGGATCATCGAATGATTCCATATGTAGAGCATTACATAAGCTCCAAAGAACATACAGAAGCTAAAAAAAAAGGAAATACTTTTGATACATCCTAACACAATGTCTCTACACAAAAGTAATAGTATATATAAGCAATGTTGTTTCCGGGATGTATCGGGTGACTTGTTTTGCATGTATTATTTCTTTACAAGAGCTATGTGGTTGCTACACGCCCCCGGCGACAAACAAACAAGGCTTTTTTTGTCTCCTGATTTCAGTGTTAAAATCATTAGCGTATTGACACGCACTTGGAACACGTTTACCTTTTATTCTCTTTGTGTTGCTATGGTCACAAAAGAACTCAGATCTTTGAACAGGCGGAATTCATTATCAGAGTAGGCATATTTAGCGAACCTCCTTTCATGTACAGAAGTATTTACTAATTTTTGATGTAAAAAGGAAGGTGTCACCTAGTTTCCACCATCACGTTCGAAATAGGCCGCTTGGGTTGTTTGCACACTGGCTAACAAAGTATACTGCTCAGAAAGGGTAACGGCAAAATGCTTACTAGCGCTGTTCGAATTCTCCGTCCAAAACATATACGAAAATGGCATTGCAATAATTAGACATACAGATACAAACAAGATAAGGATAGCAAAGGGAGTAAGGCAAGGGGATACAATATCACCTAAATTATTCTCAGCGAGTCTTGGAAGCATCTTTCGGAAAACTGATTGGCAGTGAATGGGAATA
>VCCN01006882.1:231815-243665 GCA_006491835.1 Architeuthis dux | reverse complement strand
ATTTGATTTCATATATATATATATATATTTATATATATAAACGTAGGTATATCAATAAGTTCGGATTGATATCTCTGTCTTTCTGTCTCATGCTACAGTTAACACACATGCACGCACGATTTTTCAAGCAGAAATAATGAATTTGATCTATTTTCCAAACATCAATAATTTGTATCATTCGATTTCAACTTTCCGAACGATTTGATCCGAGATTTGCTCTCGCGATTTTAGAATATAAAGAATAAGAATGCGAATTGGGATCAAATTTCCGCTCGGCTGAAGCCATCACTACCAGATTTACGCAGCGTTGCGCATGCGTAGCACGAAGGGCGGGAAAACGTCAACCATAAATAGAACACGGAAAAGGTTTTTCATATAATAATAGTGGAGTCAATAAGCTGTAAAAAACGAAAATACTTTTTACACACCTTATTAGATTTAATTTCCCCCGTTGAAGCAAGTTCCAACACCAGTGATATTTATGTACGTGTAAAACCTGCAGTGACCAGGGTGTACGGATACGTTTACTTTACCAAAGTGAATTTCTTCCGTGCGTGCATCGACAGAATTGTTAATAAACTGGCATCACTGGGAATCCAATTCCCAAATAGATAAACAATTATGCAATCAGTTTACGGGTGCCTACTCACCCGACAAACCTACCGATGGTGTAAGGAATGACTTGAAAATTGTAGGTTCGTCCCACGGGGTGGAGCTCTTCGTACGGGTGGAACTCATAAAAAGCCAATCTTATGTATTAAAAAAGCAATAATTTTGGCCATTATAACCAAAACCGTCTTTTCTCTTTTTCATATCTCCTTTTTTTCTTACACCCCCACTCTCTTATTTTCCATTCCCCCCCTTTTTTATTTCTCTTTCTTCTTTCTTTTCTTGCTATTTTTCTCTTCTTTCTTTCTTTAAGTTTACTTTTTCTTTTTTTTTCTGTAAATTTGTGTCTACCTTTCGCGACAACACTACTATTCATTTTTTCCTTCATTGCTTTCTATTGTCTTTTATATCTTTCTTTTTTGTGGCTCTCTTTTTTTTTGCACCCGAACACTTTTTTCTTTCTTTTCTTTCCTTTCCTTCTTTCATTTTTTCTTCTTCTTTCCTATCTTGCTTGCTTTTTCTTTCTATCTATCTTTCTTTCTTTCTTTCTTTCTTTCTTTCTTTCTTTCTTTCTTCCTGTCTTCCTGTCTTTCTGTCTTTCTTATATATTGAAAGCCTTCGCTTATTAACTCATCGGGTTGACTGGTCTGCCTCGAAGCTGAAATAGTTACGTATATCCACCGGTGCCATAGGTCAGTGTTCGAATCTCGGTACAATCCAGGATTTCAAATCCTGATTCTCTAGGCATGCATGTAGGCTCTCCACACATGGAAAATTGACGTTACACATCCCCCCCCCGATTTCTCTGCATCCGGTCTTGTTCTGTTCTGAACTAAATTCAGTCCATATCTATACAATTATTGTTGATACACTGAAACGGAGAATCCATATTTTCAAAAAGCAGCCTTGCTCTCAGAATAAAACGGCCCTGCCCATCAATTGTGTCCGCCCCTCGTTGTTCAGCTGTGACCCTCAGATGCCAGGGTTTAAGAGACCTTTCCTCTGGCCGACCTATGAACTAAATATTTACCTCTAAAACAATGAAAAGTGTCCAATTACAGATATGCATCCCGAAGACCCGCCTATCCAGCTGCTTTCTCTCATGTTACACCCATTATTCTGGCGTTATCGCTGGTGTTTCTTTCCGGGTGATGGTGGACGAAACAGCGTACTTTTCACTTGTTACCGGGGTGGCATGGGTGTATGAAGATCGTATATCGTGTACCTTGGATAATGGATTATAGTTCTGATCTAGTTAAGATTTACTGATGGGTTTCTTTGATCTTAAGGTGATTTGTATTTGAAGGAAATATAGATTTAAAATTTCCGAAATGTTGACCGGAAGGATTCAATAAACAATGGTAGTTTATATAAATAATGATCGAATCACGTTCCATTTTCTGATGACAGATCATTACTAAATCAATAATAACTATGACTAAAGATCAATGATGTGTGGCCCAGTGGTAGAGTGCCCGCCACCGGTTTGGTAGGTAGTGGGATTAATCTATGCCCGAGGCATACCAACAACTTTTAAAATGGTACTCAATGCCTCTCTGCATAAAGAGTAGGATTGCAGAAACCCGAAGAGAAATGGCCTCCGCCAGGCTATCTTACACAAGACACACCCGTAATGGGTGTCCCAAAGACTCGGTACTAGAAATTCTTACTCTTTTTCTGAGGGATCGCAGCCCCTTTTGAAATTGCTCACGCCCCTACGAAGAGGGGCGTGCTCCCTGGTTAAGAACAATTGATCTGAGGTGAAGTGCAGGGAAGATTTAGCCTTTTTTTCTTATGGATTAAGATGAGCTTTGAATTATCTTTTATTGGATACTAGAATGGGATTAAATTAGCCAATAAAAGATAATCCTTTTCGTTAATTGATTATTGGTGAATTGGCCTATTTTTTCTGCTTGTTAATCTTTATCGAACAGATCTTGTGGGCTCGGTATCCAGAATGGATCTTGACAACTGTTTTGGGAGTTCGTAGTCATCTCTGTAAGCTACTAAAAATTGAAACATGGCCTCTCAACTTTCATAAGCTTATTACAAACATGCTTGTAAGCGCATCCATTAAAAGAGGCATTGCTATGTGATATATGATAAATGATATATGTATACAGATATGTACACACACGCACACACACACGCGCACGCACACACGCACACGCCCACACACACATATATAGATAGATATATCTATATAGATAGATATATATATATAATGCACACACACATTTATATTTACATACACACGTATGGAAGAACATAAATCTGCAGCCGAAGGATGAAAAAACCGTGTTAAATACATAATTTCTTGCATCAAATATTACACAGTATATAAAGAGGGCGCCATAACTTTTGATGAAAGCTATAAGTTACCAGGATCAAATATTATTTATCGTTTGGTTGCAGAGAAACATAAATCACATTATCGTTTGAGTCGCGCTTATGGCGAGCGTTTGTACGTTAACGTTCTCGCGTGTTTGAGAATTCCCAAAGGAGAACGAGAAAAGGCGAGACTTTGAGTGATTGTATTCTGGTAGACTTGTTTCTTCATGGTTCTTACGTATTTACTTACTCTGCTCTGTTTAAGTGAAGGGATGGAGGAAAAGGGAACGGGCTGTTTTATCGTCTGCCCTAAACAAGATCATCAAAGCACAAACAAAAAAAGAAAAGAAATAGTTTGATTTCTTTTCTTTATTTAATTTTATTTTTCTAAATTTTTTCTTTCTTCTCTCTTTCTTATTTTGCAAAGTGAATCATATGGCTTCAATCTCGTCGGCTTTTGATAGTTGGCAACCCTTCATTTCTTGTCCGATCAAACAATCTTCATTTTTCATCTTTGAGGCGGTGTTTTTTAAGCTGAAGAATCGTTAGTCTTCGATCGAGTTTTTAGTGTTGAAACAATAATTTTATTCCATTTCAACACCGTATTTGGAATGGACACAATATATCTCGCCTTGGGTCATTTTCCCCCTTCCGTAGCCGTTTTTTCTATATTAGAATGTGTTCTAAAATGTATCTACTAAGCTTAACTCTTTCCAGACTGAATTCATTTATGAATTTTACCAGTTTTAACCCATAAGAACCCAGACCCATTTCTACCTGAAGGAACATTATGTGGGATTCTGGGTAGGCAAATTCACACACAGTAACGTGACTGTATCAAGATGTTCAGTAGATGCCACTTAGTACACTTCATGAGTTAAAATCAAGGATAAAATAAGGTAACTCAAAATTCAATTCAATTTGTTGGTTATCTAAGTTAACCCCTCTATACCATATCTATTCTGGTAGGATTATGCTCAATCTATATGGTAGAGGCATATTGCCATGGAAACCGAACGCAATAGCAATTGCCGAAAGAAATGCAAAACATATCATAATATAATTGTATCCAGGATGAAGTTGTACTAAATTGTAACAATTCTAACTCAGAATCATATAACAGTACTAATTCTAATAAAGCAATAATTTCCCCCGCTTCAAACTCATCATCAGAGTCAAGAATGGTCTGAAAGGCCTCCTGGGCATTTATAAGTTTATACATGGTTATCATGGTATCGAAATTGAACCACATCGCAAATTTCGAAGTACGCCACCGCTACGTGAAAGCCGCCATATTGCTCGGGCTGATTCAATAGCGTATACATTTCTACGGCCAATTGGTATTATATGATTCAGTTGTAAATAAACACACGTGTTTGGCCTGCCAGATTTGGCCGCTCCATCTGGAAAAGGTTAACTTAGTAACGTTATCTGTTGATATTTACAAAGCTTAACTCAACAGAATGACATTAGTTCGGGCATATAAGGCTGAGCAATAACCTGCATGGTTAACTTGCTAACCACCTATCTACGGCAGGCGCCCCAAGATATGTACAGACTGTGGAGCACTAATGGGGATCGACCACATTGCAAGAGCAATGATCTACGAGGCTAACTTGCCAATCGTCGCTTATTCCTTCTGATTCCTTTTGTCTTATTCCTCCTGTTTTTTTCTGCCTTATTCCTCCTGGTTTCTCTGCCTTATTCCTCCTGGTTTCTCTGCCTTATTGCCCCTGGTTTCTCTGCCTTATTCCTCCTGGTTTCTTTTGTCTTATTCCTCTTGGTTTCTCTGCCTTATTCCTACTAGTTTCTCTGCCTTATTCCTTCTGATTTCTTTTGCCTTATTCCTCCTGGTTTCTTCGCCTTATTCCTCCTGATTTTTAATCTATTCCACCTGATTTCTTCACCTCATTCCTTCCGACTTCTTCGCCTTATTCTTTTTGATTCCTTCACTTTTTCCTTCCGATTTCTTCGCCTTATTCTTCCTGATTCCTTCACTTTTTCCTTCTAATTTCTTCGTCTTTGACCTTTTACTTTACCTGCTTTCTTTTTCTTCACATTCACATTCTTCTTCGACTTTCCTTTTCTTCCTTGATTCTTTCCTTCACATTTACTCTCTTTTCCTTCGTCCTATCCTTCCTTTCTTTCTTTTTCTTTTTTCAAACCCAGCCACCCATCCAATCATTTTTCATTTCTTCATTTCGTTCTTTTGTAAATGTCCTTCCCGGGCCCGTCACTGAGGGTTCTCCAATTAAAACCAAGTGACGTGAGATCTCGCCCGAAATCTGCCTGACTAATTGACACGTTTTCATTGGATGAGAGGAAGAAGAGGTGCAATGACGAGGGGAGAGAAATAGAAAACAAGAGTATGTCACGAAATAACGGTCTCGTTCTCACATTCATACCTCCTGCCCCAGCTCCATGTCCTGGACTTTTCCATCTCAAGTCCTTCCATTATTTTTTTTCTCTTTAGCCTCGGAACTCTTCTTCCCTCTCTCATAACCACCACGTTCATCTACGTTTGAAAGGCATACTCGCACTCCAATAGTGATTCTAAGGAGGGCGCTTACCGTAGAGAGATGGTTAGCAAATTTATTTCGCAACAAATTTCACTACAATCATATGTTCGATACTCACCGGGTGTACCACTTCTAAATTACAGAGCAGCTTCCTCAGGCACATTCGTTTCGAACGCCTGGGTTCGTCTTTCTGTGTCTATGCCACGCCCTCATACAGCCAGACGGGAAGCACAAAATCGTACACCATTTTATTTGGCGTCACAAGAAAAGATTATTTTTGTTTTTTCTCCAGTCTGGGAGACCGTTTCTTATACAAGGTGCTATCGCAGATGTTTGAGGAATCTGAGCTAGTAAAATGTCATGCTCAAATTTGCATTGGCCCTCGTATGTATTGTGAAGGTTTTGCTTATTTTACCAATTTCTTACCAATCATATTATCTCAATCAAGTCTATACATTTTTATCTTTTGTTTCGGCCGCTTTACCGTTCGACCTTCTTCAGTTGCCTGTCATATTCGGTAAACTTCTCGGAATTTCGAATTGAAACCTGGTGGTCGTGAGTTCAGTCCTTAGGTCAGGCAGTGAATCAAGTGGAACAAACAGAAGCAACATCACAAGGACGAACTAACAGGATAATTAACTAATAAAAGATATCCCTGGCATGGTAGCTGAATGAGAACAATCTACCCCGTGTATTGAATAAAGGGTTCAGTTTGAAATTCCGAGAACGTTACCAAATCCGACAGGCACCTGAAGAAGGCTGGAGTGTACAGCGACCTAAACGTTGTGTTTATAACAACCAAGATGAGAGTTCGAATAAATCAAGTCTATCCTTTTCATACAAGTTTTTAAAACTGAACTTTTATATTTGTTCGCCATATTATTAAATGGAAAATCAATGTAAAATGCATAAAATAATACGGCTCCCATTTTGCTTTTCTAAATTCCTTGATAACCACGGGGTGAGGCATACTGACTCAATTGTATACCTCCTCACACACAAACACGTTTTTAAGTATCCGTGTTTCAAATTTATTCCTTCGATACGCTTCCTCCACATTTACCTCCCCGCTCTGTGTTCTCTCCGACCGCGACAAACCCAACTTTCTCCCGCCATTTCCATCACGTGATGAAGCGATATTTCCCGCCATAAAACACGAACGACCAATCGAAGAATCTTTGAGATCAAGTGTTTCGCAATTTTTTTTTTCCCGCTTCCCTTTCGCTACGCTAAACGTGACAAGTTGCCTGATAACAACAATTCGTTCCCACGGCGCCACGGATAAACTCAGGAGTAAGATGCAGGGAGAGAAGAAAAAAAAAACTCCAACTCCTTAGCAATTAATTCTACATTTCCTCTTTCTTGCCGGACAGCCTTCAGCCGCAAAGAACATACCAAAATGCCTTCAGTGTGAACAGAGTTGGAAAAAATGAAATATAATTAAAAAATAAAATAGTTCCTTTTTTTTTGCTTCAGTTTTACCTTGCTATTCTGTTTATTGTTGTTCTTCTCAATTTGGAGAAAGATCTCCTTTTTTTTACCTCTGCTAACGAAATTGGAAGAGGTATATACATTCACTCATGCTTGTCCGCTCGGACGGTGTAATGGTTGGCACGTCTGCCTCACCGCAGAAGATCCAGAGTTCGATACCCGGTATGAGCGAAGAGGACAAATTTCACTGTGCACTCGGCAGCTAATTGAGTACACTCTACGCTGTGTGATTAGAGTGAGGTATCCCTTCGGTGGACTTGCATCCTGCCAAGGGGGTGGTCATAAAAACTTGTAAGAATAAAGTCCTGGTCTCGACCAGACTTGAAACTGGCAAGGATCGCTTAGCTAACGCATGCAACAGAAACCAGGTCTTCATCACCAGGTGTATACTCCATTTGGGAGTTGTCTCTTAAGAGATGGACGCTTTACTTTTTTTTATGTCTAGAAAAAACTTTCTTTTACATGTTGTCTGTCTGTCCACACAATATCTCAATTAATTTCAGTTGCATTTTGTGGGAAAGTGAGCAATAGGCTAAGGGAGAATTGATTACATTTTGGGGTGGATCAAGGAATTTACAATTACATTCTATGCATGGTAGCTATATATGAACTGATTTTCATTCAGTTTTTAGTTAGTGACAATGGTGTTGACAGAGGTATGCGCTCTCCGAGTACTTTCTAGATTTTTGTTGTGACTTTCTTCTTCTTCTGGATCAACTTTTCTGTTTTATTGATACTCGCTAAACTCAGATTAGTATGACACAAAGCCAAATGGGCAGGGCCAGACTGACCTATACCAGGGCCCCTAGGCTATTAGCAATATGACCCCCCCCCATCCTGAACCATCCTTCTGCCCCCGTTTCGTGTATAATTTTAAGTGAGTAATGCGATCTGTCAATCGTGTGAATAAAGTGGATTGTTATGTGCTATTCATTCCATTTTTTAAAGAGATAGTTGTTAGGACACGTTTTAAGATATTATTAACAATATCTTAACAATTATAGTGAGTGCTCAGACTTCACATCAGGGAATGTTCTTATTTTGACAGTTTTATTGTTTAATTCATTTTCCCTGTAGTAGTAGTAGTGATAAATTTTTAAATTGTTATTTATTTTGGGGCCCCTTCAATGTCTTGTGCCCTACGCCGTAGCGTAGTTTGCGTATAGGCTAATCCGGCTATGGTCCTGTCAAAAATAAAATTAAGAAAAATATGAATATCACAGAATTTTTCCGGGCCTCTGTTAGCTACGGGGCCCTAGGCTTAAGCCTACTCAACCTTATAGCATAATCTGGCCCTGCAAATGGGGGAGGTATTTGCGAAGATTATGTTGCACCAATCTTCTAAGAAGGTGGTGTCTGCTTTGAAAATCAGCATTCGTAATCCTGGCTTTACCATTTGACTTCTCCCCCTACTTTTATTTTAAATCCGTCATAATCATCCGATAAATGTTGATGTTGAACATTTTTAATAGAACAAAAAACCATCATTTATCGCAAAATATTTAGTGTCAAGAAAGGACCTTCCTGCAGTTTGTTTTTTCTTCGTTGTTTTATATCCTGCTTTAAGGGGGGTTACTTGGGGTCACCACACTGCTGAAGGGGTCAAATAGATCATCAGGCCTGGAAGTTCACCCACGACCCCAGATCCGGATGTTAATGTATACACAACGCTTCCCAATTTCACCTTGCACGCACAGATTGACACACCTAACCATCTTCCTGCTTACTTTTATATATTTTTTTTTATTTCTCAAAATTCGCCAACATCACCAACGACCCTTTTCACCCTCGTCGTACGTCCCCTTCTGTCATATTCTGACTTTTGGCCTCTGATTAATGGGGCTTAACTTCAAGCAAGAAAAAGACTATTTGTAACTGTAAAGTTAGTCTTAAAGTTAGATTTAGTTTTAGGGAAACCAAGACGTTTTTGTTTACAGTTCGGTGCTTTAAACATTGGGATTGTAGAGTAGATTATGTGCTTATTCGTTTATCCGCTGTTCCACCGTGACATTATGGTCAAGATTTTTGGTAATGGAAATGGAAGGGGGTTGGATTCATGCCTTTCTCAAGGTTATTAATGCTAGATTAATTTTACAAATCATATCCATGATGCTGTTTGTTGAACACAAATATTTAGAGGAGTCACTGATTGCGTTTCCAATATTTTAATATTTGGAATGTAATCAGTGAAGAGTTGCCTGCCCTAAATTAGGTGAGGATTATTCTTGTTCTTGTTTTTGTTCTTGTTGTTAAGACTAGGACTGGAGTTTGACAAAAGATGATGAATAAAAGAATTACAATAAAAAATTGAATTAATAGAAAAAAAATGTTGGAAGGAAATGCAGAAATATTTATAAAAATTAAAAAAAGAATAAGAAGGGTTTCTTCAAAGATATTAAAATGAATGCAATTGAACAAGAGAAAAAGTAGAAGAACGGAAAGAAATTTTGAAGAAAAAAAAGTCAGCATGAAAAAAAAGAAACGAATGAATGAAAAATTGAGAATGAAATAATCCCGAAGAAAAGAGGGTAAAAACGAAGTGAACGAATAAAATGAATGGAAGAAAAAGGCGAAAAAAACAAAACAAACTTGAATGAAATATTTTAACGAACAAATAAATGGTATTTAAAAGACAAGAAACGCGCCTGTGAGTCTTCGGGTTCTCTGAAAAAGAACGCAAAGACTTTAGACGGAAGCGTAATGAGAATGACTTGGATTTTGCAGTGGAAACACATTCGTAGCTTTCTGTTCAAGGGAGGAGGAATTGCTTGTAAATTTCATTCAAATTTGTTTTTAAAGAGTTTTTTGTCATTAACTTTCTTTAGAATTGTCCATCCTTCTCAGTTGTTCTCTTTTTATCTTTATTTTTCCCTCACCCTTTCTCTATCAATCTATCTATATATCAATCTATCTACCCCAATTTCTTCCCATCTATCTATCTATCTATCTATCTATCTATCTATCTATCTATCTATCTATCTATCTATCTCAATCTCTTCCCATCTATCTATCTATCTATCTATCTAAACCTCATCTCAATTAAATTTTGCAGAAGACACATATTCATACCGTTCTCTTTAAATGTCTCCGAGAGAGGATTCGCTTGTCAATTTTATTCAAATTTATTTGTTTTCTAAGAATTCTTTGTCATTACCTTTTTTGTTGATTTCCTTATTATTGTCTCACTCATTTCATTTTTATTCTTTGATGTTGTTCTTTTGTTATTTTAAGTATTTAGAAGGGACACGGAATGAAGAAAGAAACTATGGGGGGAAAAGCTGAAGGATGTGGACTTTATTTTCGCAGTTTTTTCTCCTCTTGTTGTTGTTGTTGTTGTTGTTGTTATTGTGTTCCTATCAAATTTCCATGCAAGCCCCAAGGCCTCTTTAAACACATTTGAAACATGTAGCTCTGTTAAATATTGTGATAATACCGCGAAGGAAGCAGCAGCTTTGAACTGGCCGTTCGACATTTATGCCTTCCGGTTGTCAAATCTTTTCTTTGCATTTCATCCATTGCCGCCTTATTTGCAATTCATCTTACTCAACGATCCTTTCTCTTTCAGTCTCTTTCTCTTCTTTTATTTCATTCTTCTTCTTCTTCTTCTTCTTCTTCTTCTTCTTCTTCTTCGTCGTCTTCTTCTTCTTCTTCTTCTTCTTCTTCTTCTTCTTCTATTAAGTCTTTTCTTCTTACGAATCTATTCCAAATGTTCTACACCACTTCTATTTTCGTTGTCTCATATCCATTCCATACCTTGTCTATATCATCCTTTCTTCCTCTCCTTCTACTTCTTCCTCTCCCTCTTCCTTTTTCCTTTCTTCTTCTTATTTTACTTTTCTTCTTCACTTTCTCTAGGAAAATGTCTGCCTTTTCAGCCATGTTCATGTTTTATTTCCTCTCCCTCTTTCTTGAGTTTTCTTCTATTTTTCTTTTCATTTTTCTCTGCTTTTCCTTCATTAAACTCTTTATTTGATTAGCCTCTTTCTTCCTTTCTTTTTTCCTTTCTTTCTCTGTTTCTTCCTTCCTTCGTTATGCTTGTCCATTTCTATCTACCTATCTATCTATCTGTCCGCCCATCTATCTATCTATCTATCTATCTATCTATCTATCTATCTATCTATCTATCTATCTATCTATCTATCTATCTCTGTTCATATCTATCTATCTATCTATCTATCTATCTATCTATCTATCTATCTCAGTCTGTTCATATCTATCTATATATCTATCTATCTATTCAACATACAATTGTATCCCTCTCTGTTACTATCTCTCTTGCAAACCAGTCATCCAAATCCTTTCTCTTTCGTTTTTCTTCTGAACACACCAACGAAACTCGTTTCTTGATTTCCCACATACGATTTACACCTTAAGCAAAATTTCAAGTGTTTGCGTCTATGTGCTAAGATACTTGTAGAGATTGTGAAAACATTGACATGAAAGAATGTTTTTCAGATTTGACGGGAATAATTGCAATGAGGTCCTCAATGGTGCTGAGAAATATATTGAAATCCAAACATCTCATTGCAGAGGCGCCGCTAGAGATTTTGGGGCCCGGGGCTGGGGACCCCAACATTTAGTGAGATTTGTCAGTAGAAATTCAGTAGGTTAACTACTATTTATAAAGCCTTTTGGGGTACTCATTCATTGTGGAGTTTCCCCAACTAACATCTCTGTCTTATTGATAGAAAGAAAATAATTCGCTTCGCTCTTACAAACGAAATGACAACAACATTTACTGTTTCGACTCAGAAGGAGTTAAGGTCTTAATTATCTTGATGATGCATTAATGGCATTTTTTAATGTTTAGTGTTTAGTGTCGTTTCGAATTTGTGATAAGCACAGTTCTTCAGCGTTTTTTAAAAATATCTATCTATCTATCTATCTATCTATCTATCTA
>VCCN01006882.1:71236-81361 GCA_006491835.1 Architeuthis dux | reverse complement strand
AAGGGTCGATGTGCCGTTAAACAAAACAATCAATCAACCATGACTTTAAAATATTTCACATTTACATTACTTGTAGTTATGATTATTTATGTAAATGAAGATATTTTAATTTCAACCTATACGGAAGCCAATAACGACTTACGATAAGACGGAGCGATTATATTTTTAATAAAAATAGAAATGTAAATTCATGTAATACATTTAATCATTTTGTTGATGACCCAAATAAGTCCATTAATTCAAGATCGCATATAGACCCCATATGCCGACAATGGCACAGGTATCTGTAAGGCTTATGAAAATAGTTCACGGGGCGTAAGTAGCTAATTGCTGTCTTAATTGTCAGAGCAATATGCGGGAGTAAATATTTGTAACCCTTTGAAGAACTGGTGTATATCTGATAACTTTCCTTAGCAAGCGCGGTTCAAGGGTGGGGGCTCAAAGGGGCACGGATCCCCCAGCACAGCTCGGGCAAAGCACAATTAAAAAAAGAAATTTTAAATATCTAGATGAAGACATTTTATAAATAAATAACCCAAAGTTTTTTTGTCTATAGTTTTGAGAAAGGTCATTAACATTCAAATAGTTCTTCAATACAAGGATAAAGAAACACCCGAATGCTACGTTATAAGGGTTATCTCCTTTGAAATTGAAAACTTCTGTTTACTCCATCACATTCTGATATATCTGACAAAGGCCGTTGAATGGATCGGCCGAAATGCTGTGTTCACAAGAAATATTTGAATACTTTAAGAAAATGATATACTTTAATTGTCGAAATATATATGCAAGAGAAGTTATATCTTAGCTGTCAACACCCGTGGAATTTCCACGGGTCCTGCTAGTAAATCAAGAATAATGTAAACAGCCCAGTTACTGTCAGGGGAGTACAACATATTCTTTATGTGGAAGAAGGGACAGTTTAATGTACGTACAAAGAGCTTTCATCCATAATTTCTCATCTCATTGTCTAATTCTAAGATAATTGCGATCGGTGTTTCCTCTAAGCACAGAAGAAAAGAAAATATGCCATGCAGGGGATTGTTAAAGCCGTGCACGAATTTTGAAAGTTTCCGATAAACAAAAAAAAGGTCCAATAGTAAAACTACACCCCGGGCCAAAAAATCAGCCAAGCTTTTTTCTATCAAATACTCTTTCATTTTAACAATTATAGATGAAATATTCGACAAACAATATCTAGATGAAGACATTTTATGAATCAATAAACCAAATTATCCCAAGTTCTTTTGTCTATAGTTTTGAGAAGGGTCATTAGCATTCAAATAGTTCTTCAAGACAAGGATAAAGAAACACCCGAAAACTAAGTTATAAGGGTTACCTCCTTTGAAATTTAAAAAAAAAACTTCTGTTTATCCCCATCACATTCGGTTTTTACACCCGAGGAAGGCCGAAGAATGGATCGGCCGAAACGTCGTGTTAACAACACAAACTGCTAGAAGGAGTTCAATCGTCCGAAGAACTATTTGAATTATTCCAAGTTATCTTAAATTAACCTTTAAAACAAAGATTTATTATATCAATTGTCTAATTAGACAGTTGGAGTGAAAAAGGTTTTTTTAAAACATTGGAACCCCCCCCCCGACTCCTGTCAAAATCCTGGATCCGCCTCTGCAGTGTCACGTGACTATGATCCTATAGCGTATGGGATGGTTGTGCTGGTGTCCAGTAACAAAATGAACGGATAATAGTTTTATGCTTGGGCTGTCGGTGATTTCAATATATACCCTCAGAGCAACATTTCGAGTTTCATTGTATGTTATAACTTTTATGATGCTAATAGGTTTACATTTGCATTTTGCTCTAAAACTTCTGATAAATGATTGCATTACTTTTCACATTGCCTACGGTCAAATCACGCCGTAAGCACAGGTTATTGTTCGATCACCGAAGTAAAGCAGCGTCGAGCCTGATCAGTACTTAAATGGGTGACCGCTTGGGAACATCAGGTATTGGAAGCATGTGCTACCGACACGTACGCGTGTGGGCTTGCACATTAAAATATACCTTATGTCTTATTCTGCCATTGTGTGGAAGTAGTTAAATAACTTGTTTTCACAATGCCTCGTACTCCAACCAGTGTTGCCAACTCAAAAAATATGTTCGCGCTAGTTTGACTGCCAAAAAGCGCTAAATCTTTTTAAATTGCCCCAAAATGGCCCCAAACCACCAAACAGACGCTAAAAATGGTCAAAAATAGCCAGAAAATTACCAGAAACGGCCAAACGGCTAATTTAGCGCTTTTTGCAATGTCAAAACAAGAAACGCGCTTAATCTAGCGCGAAACGCGCTAAATTGGCAACACTGACTGCAACTGCACAGAAATGGACAGATTTTGAAACGTATTGTTAGTGCTAAATAATAGTAATTTTACTTTGACTTGTGAACCGTGCAATCCAGCAATTAACGAAGGGGAGGAAACCACTGCGTCCCGTCCAGGTCAACCTGTGTCATCAGAAAGAACTGAACATTTCAGCCACAAGACAGGCCACTCATGGATATTCACTAAATTTAGCTTAGTACGACACAAGGGTGAATGGGAGGAGTAGTTGTGGGAAGATTATGTTGCGCCAACCTTTCAAGTGATAAAACCGACTGCCTTGAAAATCAGCATTCAAATTTTGCTTCTGGACCGGTCTCGAACTCCGAACGCCAGACTGAAATACGGAACTCTCTCAGCCACGAGATTGGCCACTGCTGGATATTTATTATATTAAGATTAACTTAGTACAACGCAAGGATCAAAGGACGTAAGAGGAAATGGGGTCATGAAGATGGTGTTGCGCCAAACTACTAAGTGGGGATAGCCTTGAAAATCAGCATTCGAAGCTCAGGCTTTTTTTTTATCTGGACTCAAAGACCGACATCTGGTGACAGTAGGAAAGAGCCAACGACCTCAGTCAATATGCAGGCCAATGTTTGTTCGTTCTTTCTGCTTGCTATTTACCTACACATAAGCCGTACATTAGAAGAAAAAGAACTATGCAAATATTACACTGCGCACAATACACTGGTATTATGACTAGGGGGGCATCTACTGAAGCTCGAAATGGACAGCTATGTGGTTTGGGTGAGTTTCAGTGAGCGGAAGTCTTTCAAATACCCGTGTAAACCATGCGCCTTTTAGGCCGACAAATACGCCATTCTTTGTGTTTGAGACGTATGAACTTCTTTCAATTCTTTCTTGTGTCGTAATCAACATATTCTACAGAAGAAAGAACAGATTTTTCAAATGGCTACTCGTTCATTGGTCTTGTTATTCTTTTTTTTGTCTTCCGCCTTTTACTGCATATTTCTTATGTTGTAGATCTTCCTGTGTGTTCAGATCTTGTTCGCCTTTTTGCCTTCCTTCCATGTCTCGTCACCTTCTCTAAGATCTTTGCCAATAACCTTTTCTCTGTTATCTCTGGATTTCGACAACTTTTCCTTTCTTCTTTCATCTTTCGTTGTTTGGTTTTCTTCTCATTTATCATCGCTTTTTTCTTTTCATCTTCATTTGCTTCCTCTCTTTTCCCTTTCTTTTCCCTTTCTTTCCTTCTTTTCTCTATTTTCTTTTTCTTCTTTTATTGTCTCTTCTTGTTTATATTATTCACGCTTTTTTTTTCTTTGCTCTTTCCTTTCTCTCCTTTTTTCTCTATCTTCTTCTTATCCTTTTCTTCTAGTTTTCTTCTCTTTGTTTATATTTTTCACACTTTCTCTATCTTTGCTCTTTCCTTTCTCTCCTTTTTTCTCTATCTTCTTCTTATCCTTTTCTTCTTCTTCTTCTTCTTCACGCTTTCTCTTTCTTTGCCCTTCTCCTTCTTTCCTTTTTTGTCTATTTCATATCCTCTTTTTTCTTTCTTTCTTTCTTCTTCTTCTTCTTCTTCTTCTTCTTCTTCTTCTTCTTCTCTTTGTTTATATTCTTCACGCTTTCTCTTTCTTCGCTCTTTCCTTTCTCTCCTTTTTTCTCTATCTTCTTCTTATACTTTTCTTCTTCTTCTTCTTCTTCTTCTTCTTCTTCTTCTTTTTCACGCTTTCTATTTATGTGCACTTCCCTTCTTTCCTTTTTTCTCTATCTTCTTATCCACTTGTTTTTCTCTTTTTATATTCTTCATACTTTCTCTTGCTTTGCTCTTAACTTCCTTTGCTTCTTTCTATCTTTCTTCCTCTCTTTGTTGAAATATTTCTCATTCTTCTTGCCTGTTCATTCTTTGCTCTTTCCTTTCCCTTTTTCCCGCTTCTTCTTCTCTTCCTTCTCTCCCTTTCCTTTTCTTTGTGTCTCTCTCTCTTTTTGCCTTCTTCATCTTTACTTCTTTGTCTCTTTCTGAACTTCTTTTCTTTCTTTTCTTCTCTCGTTCCTTTACCTTTTTCTCTCCACATTTGCTACTTCTCTTTTCTTTCTTTCCTTTTCCTTAAAGTGTCTTCCTTCTTTCTTCCCATTTGCTTCTCCTTCGTTTCTTTCACCCCGAATTATCTTTCTTTCCTTCTTCGTTTCTTTTTTCTTTATTCTTTTTTCTTTCTGCCTTATTCTTTCTATATCTCTTTTTCTTCTTCTCTTCGTTCGCTGTCTTAATCCTCTTCTTTTCCTCACATTCTTATTTTTCCCTTTATGCGAATTCAACCCCTCTCTCTTTCCGCCTGCACTCTTTCTTTTTCTATCTCTTCTCTTCTTCAACTTTTCTTCTCATTTTATCCATCAACTCCTTTGTCTTTTTTGTCTTCTTCATACATTTCCAATATGAAATTCAAAGAAAGGATACTTTTATATCCGAGAGAATATGATAATTATAAAGACATTTATTAATTGGGAACCCATATTTGCTCGGCACCGGTGTTATCGATAGCGAAACGAGCGGCATAGATCGTTTATTTACACGATTTAGGCCGCTCGTTTCGCATTCGCTCACACCGGTACCGAGCAAATATAGGTTCCCAATTAATAAATGTCTTTATAATTATCATTTCCAGTATCTAATTGTATTCGTTTTCCTTTTTACACAAGCCGTTTTTGTCTTCTTCTTCCTAACTAAATAACCCATCCTCTCCCCTACTGTCATCTTCATGAAAATCTGGGTTTTTTTTCTTTCTTTCTTAGTTGTGAGAAACTCCAAGACAAAGTCAGGAGTTCACTTTACTACCATAACAAGAACAACAATCCTCACTAAAATTTGGGGTGTAAACCGATATGTAAAATACCCGTTTCCCTACCGTGATTTGAACTCACGACCTTGTGATTGTTAGGCTGTGTCTTACTATCTGAGCGAAATTGACAAGACTTAAATATCAAGGAAGATTCATCATATTTAATATATATACAATACAGAAGTTGCAGTAATCATTTTCAGTCGGAATAGAAGTAGGAGTTGAGTTTGACCCTGCAGTAGCCAGTCTTGTCTTGTCTTTCTTACGTTCCTTCTTTCCACCATTTCATCCTTCCATCTTCCCTTCCTTCGTTTCTCCCCCCACCCTTGCTTCTTTTACCTCTGAGTAGGATCAGGTGGTCTGTTACCGTTGCAATCCAGTTGGTCGATCCTGATATGGAAAAACAAAACAAAAACGAATTTTGATCGAAATGTCGGGGTGCCACAAGAGGGAAAATCCGTTCGGCACTTGAGTCAAGGCCGACCTCACTTCCACTCCATCAACCGTCAACATGGAACGTCTCATCCTCTAACCGTGCTTTCTGAGCCAGACCCCCACCCCTCCATCATAACCATCACCATCATCTTAATCATCACCTGTGCCAGCGTCAGCAACTCAAGTCCGGAGAGACGTCCAACCCCCAACCGCTGTCATTATTTCCCGATGTCATCGTGAAAACATTGGCCTTTGACAATGGCCAGGCTTTACTTTCCACTTTCCTTTTCGTCAAACCTTATTTTCAACATTGGCTTAAACACGTCTGGTAACATCAAAGCTCCAGCGTGCCTTGTTGGAGAAAAGAATTGACCGTGAAACTGAGTGGCTGACGTTCGAATCCAGTCAAAAGCCAACATTCAAATATCAAGTAGTAGTAATTCTAATCGATTGACTGCAGATGACGGAAATTTCAATTCTATGGCTAGCTCAATAAAATGGAAATTTATTGATGGCAATTCAGTTCTATGTGTGAGTCAGGGTTTTTATTTTGCAATGGATGATTTACAATGGTCAAGGGATCTTATTTTGCAATAGCTAACTATTACTCTTCGCCGTTAATAGGTTAACTTGAATTTTTGTCACACGAAGAACCGTCAACCATTATTCGAGTTAATAATAATACTACTAGTATACGTAAGCATGAAAAGAAATATTAACCCAGGAGCCAACACATATACAATTTCTAACATACATTTGTTGTGCCTGACTTTACTGAATGAGGTAAATAGTCATGGCATGGAAGACGTCGTTCTATAAATATATACTGAGAACTGAGATTGGTAAAAGAATAACTAATGTGAGATGGAGGTGTGGGTGGCCTAACGGTGGACAGCACGGAAAATGGAATCGACGAACCGGGTTCAGATTCTGGTTATGACATAAGGGCGTATAGATCGAACACATTTAACACACAAAGAGAGTAGGGAGTCTTAGATTCCTAAGCATCGTTCGACGCCAGGCGTCCTCATGTGTGTGTGTGTGTGTGTGTGTGTGTCTGTTTGTATGTGTGTGTATGTGTGTGTGTGTAATTGTGTGTGTGTATGTGTGTGTGTATGTGTGTGAGTGTGTGTGTGTGTGTGTGCAAGCCCGGGCAGAGGTGGGGCCAGTGAGGACAGTTGGCCCGGGCCTACGGTTTTGAGAAGGCCTACTCCAGAGGCGTACATGCATATACCCACACATAAATGTATTTAGCACTGATTACAAAAATACTTAATGTTTGTGGGCACATTTGAGTATCGTGTGTCAGATCAACCTGTGTATGTGTGTGTGGGATTGCGCGCGAAATTGTGTGAGTAGGCCTACTCCAGAGACGTACATATATATCCCCAAGCATACATGTATTTAGCACTGATTACAAATACACTTAATGTATTAGAGTGTCGTGTGTCAGATCAACCTGTATATGTGTGAGTGTGATTTCGTGTGCGCGCGCGCGCGCGTGTGTGTGTGTGTGTGTGCGCACTAGAGCGTCGATGCATTGGATGGATTTGGGGATGTGTTCATAAGTGTCGTGTACGCCAGCCATTGTCAACTGGGCCCTGGCACATTTGGACGAGACCATAGACTGAAATAATAACGAATAAATCTGTTAGACAGGGGGCCGTGGAATCTGAAAAGGTTGAGAATGGCTGGTGTGCGTGGCCGAATGTGAGATATTTCCAGCGTATGTGTGTTAGTTTGCGTGTTCATGAGGATAACTGTGTTAAAGATATATTCTCATGTTATGTTTTCATGTGTGCCATGAAAGCATACAGATGAGTGTTGTCTGTTCATGAACTAAGGCCTTTAGGCTCTGTGTATGTGTGTGTGTGCGCGTGCGCACTCACGCCTACAGACATTCCAACGTCTCTATCAGATCTCGCTCCAACTCTCGAAAGCCCGGAATGACGAGAGCAAAGTCTCCCATGACAAAGTTTGACACCAAACAGGTCGACATGTACAACTCTTTGAACATGGCGTCTACTTCTTTGTTTGAATGTTATTAATATTCTACCCCCGCCAACTCCTTCATTCTTTTCTTTTCTTCTCCTTATTTTCCTTCCTTCTTCTTTATTACTTTTTCTTTCGTATTTCTTTATCTTTCCTGATCTTTTTCTTCTTTTTCTGCTTCATGTCACGTTCTCTGTTTTCTTCTTTCTCATTCTGACTTCCTCTCTGCGATTCTTTTAGCCAATCTTTGCAATTGTTTTTGTATATGCCGATGCCGTTCTTATCATTTGTAACTGGTGGCTTTCACTGGAGATCATGAGACAACAAGTCTTTACAATGCCCCAGCACTCTCTTGAGTATTCTTATTCTTCTGATTATTATTATTTGTATTCACTGAGTTTTCACACCTGTAGTAATCGGTCGCTCAAACCGGTGCTCACATGACAGCAAGTCTGATCAATCCTCCAGCACTCTCCTCAGTATTCTAGTTGATTTTAGTAATACTGTCGTCTGAATGATTTCAATTCCTTATCGTTATTATTTCATTTGTATTCATTGTGTTTTCACACCTGTAGTAATTGGTAGCTCAAACCGGTGCTCACATGACAGCAAGTCTGATCAATCCTCCAGCACTCTCCTCAGTATTCTAGTTGATTTTAGTAATACTGTCGCCTGAATGATTTCAATTCCTTGTCGTTATTATTTTATTCATTGAGCTTTCACACCTGTAGTAATCGGTGGCTCAAACCGGTCGTCACACGACAGCAAGTCTACTCAATACCTCAGCACTCTCCTCAGTATTCTAGTTGATTTTAGTAATACTGACGTCTGAATGATTTCGATTCCTTATCGTTATTATTTGTACTCATTGGGTTTTCACGCCAGTAGTTACTAGCAATTCTGATATGAACAAAGAGAAGCCGTAAAGTGCTTCCTTTCAGTGAAAAGGTGAAAGTTCTCGATTTAATAAAGGAAAGAAAAGATCATCAGCTGAGGTTGATAAGATCTATGGTAACAGCGATTCTTCTATCCGTCACATAACTTTTATTACATTATAACGTAACAGCTGTCGTATTTCATTATTAGCTACTAGTTAATACCCGTGAAAAACAATCACGGATATATTTGAATTTCCCTGAAACGATTTAAAAAGAAAAAAGTGAATTTGTTTCAGTTAAAGAGTCCATAGTTTCAAATGGTGGGTAGGAGGTATTTTGATCAGCAAGATTTTACTCCTGAATGGAAGAATCCAGTGTCACAGAAAGAAAAACTAAAAGGTCACACTGTTCATTATATAAGTATATTAACTAAGCATGAGTTAGTAACAGACCATCGATAGTGGTAGATCCGATGAGGATAGAACCCACTAACAACAGACGGCAGGTTTAGCTTGTTGATAATTGCTATACGACGTGTGTCCTTATCAGTTTGTTTTTCATATGATTGGTTAACTTAGCAGAATTTGGTATCAGACCATCAATAGTGGGAGATCCAATGAGGATTGAACCAACTAACTAACGGGCAGCAAGCTTAGCTTGCTGACCATTGCTATACGACGTGCATCCTGATCTATTTTTTATTTTCATTTGATCTACTCGTTAATCTCATCAGAAACCCATGGATATATTTGGATTAAGATGTTTTCTTCTTTTTAAAAAAAAAGAAACAATACTGAATTTGCTTACCGGGAAGAGTACATAGTGTGAAATGGTAGTAGGATTCTATCAGCAACATTTTTACCCCAGAGTGGAAGAGTCAAGTGTTACGGACAGCGAATCAAGAAAATCAAGCTGTTCATTATTGGAGTAGATTGTTGTTAAACTGTTAACCTAATTGATTAAAAACCAACTTTATCATAAGTATGCATTAGGGCGTGTCGTAAATTAAACATTTCAGAAATTAAAAAACCGAAGGAGGTTTTATGACGTGGAGGGCAACAACGAAGCCCAAGGTAAACATTAAAAACACCGTGAGGGTCGTCTTCTTTGGCGCATTTCACACTTTTGTTTCGCTATGCAACACCTTGGGCCATCCTGTACGCGGACACCGAAAATCGCATAACGTTTTAAGTAAACAACACACAGAGACAAATGAACACATTTTCCCATACAATTCCAACCCACGAAATTCATAAAAATGGTTATTATTAAGATTAAAACACATATTGGATTCTATTTCAAAACAGCAAAAAACGCAAAACAATGTAGAGAAATCCGATGACATGTTTTCATATAGACACTAGATATCAACTGTCGGCGGTTTCAGGCATCTGCCGGGGGTCTTGGGAAATATCCCTCGCTGATAAAGGGAGACTACTGGATTATTATTCTATTTTCATATTCTTTATTGTCTTTCTTCTCTTTTTAAGCGGATTGATGAAGTAAAGTTGAAATTATTGTTGGCAAACTTCTTTTTTCCTTCTTTTTTCTCGTCTTTCCTTCGTTCTTTCCAACATCCCCCCTTTCCCCCATTCCCCCCCCTTTTTCGCCTTCTCGCTTTTCCTCCCTTTCTTTTGCTTTTCCTTCTTATCCTTTTTTTACGCCTTTCTTTTACTGTCCT
>VCCN01006882.1:48692-59532 GCA_006491835.1 Architeuthis dux | reverse complement strand
CGTAACCGTACTACATCAAAACACGCACTAATCAAAATCGCATTATTCAAGGTATTCCTATATGTGCAAATAGACGTATGCGCATGCCACCTGGGCACTTCCGTTTTCCATGAATATGGTAGGATTTCTTTCTTTCCCTTTTCTATTATACTATGGCGTTTAATTTCTTTCTTTAGGAAGACATTTAGAACAAGCAGGAACACAAATATAAAACAAAAAATATAAGATAAAGAATATTTTATTTTATTTGTGTTTTCTGTGAAGTTGTCTCTTTGGGGGGCGGGGGTTAAATCTTTCTTTGCTTTCTTTCTTATTTTTATTCAGGCTACATATATCTTCTGTTGAATTTATATTTCCTAATTTCCGCCATTTTTCTTTCTTTATATTTTCATTCATGAATAGATTCTTGATTTTATACCTATTCTTTGTTTGATTTCATACAGTTATTTTCTTTGTCATTTAGTTGTACTTTTTCTCATCCCATAACATTTCTCCTTTTTCTTCTCGCATCTTTTTAAAGAAAGAAAATGAACATCTTTCCATCAGTGGAAGGAAAGAATCTAACAGATGAAAGGAATTGTTAAAAATAAGAAGAAAAAGAAAAAAAGGTCTTTTGTCTTTTCCTTCTTATTTTTAATAATTCCTTTTTTTTATTAAATTTTTTCCTTCCACTGATGGAAAGATTTTCATTGTCTTTCTTTTTAAGCCGATCGTTTTAATGTTACTTCATACTTTGTCTTTCTTTCTTCTTGATTTTTTCACTTTTTGTCTCACTATATTTCATTATTATTTTAGTCTCTTTTTCCTGTTAATATTTTGTCCTTTTTTTTTCAGCTCTATCTTTTGGCTCTTTCTGTTTGTTTGTTTCTTTCTATCTTCTTATCAGATTTGTCTTTCTTTCTTTCTTCTTAAGTTTTTGTCTTTCTTTCTTCTTAATGTTTTGGCTTTTTTCATTCCTTCTGTTCTGGAAGTAGCCTCTCCAAGCAGGCCGCAGAAGCTCGTTCCAGAACATTAGTGAGAAGAACTCATTCATTTTGTTAGAAACCGTCAATAAAATCTGCCACCATAGTCAGCATAGGTTTCTTCACTTTCTAAGTGATTCTGGCTGTCTATGTATGTATGTATGTATGTACAGGCCGCACTAGAGAGCTGAAAATTTAAACATTTACTCCTTATTATATCTAGAACAACATTTTTGTTTGTTTTTTTTAACCCTCCCCAAATTAGTTTTAAGGGTGGGGTTCAATTTACAATGTAAGTTTATACTAAATTGGTCCCTTAGTTTGTGTCCAGCAGCGTTCATGTTTGTTTTTCAATTCAAACATTTTAGTGATCCAACAAAAGGCGAGAGGCGTAACTTATTCGTTGATCACCCCTCTTTCCAATTTTCTAATTGATCACCCCCAATACGGCATGCTGCCAAAAGACGTTGGTCTCGTGACGGTTTCTATTGAGTGACTAACCAGATCTGTCATTTATTTTACTTTCGATTATTTCATTTCTATTCCTTACGTTTTTTTCTCCGTTTTTTTCTTCCGTTTCATTTTCAACCATCCGACTCAAAGTTCGAGGGTAAATCCCTTTCTTCTATTCATTTGAATTTTCTTTGTCTCTAGCAGACTTTTTATTTTCAGTTAGAATAGAATCATTTCGTTTCTTTTTTTTTCTCATTTCGTTTTTTTTTAAGATAAAAGAAACGTTCCATTCCGCATTTTGGAACTGTCGGTTGCCAACCGCAATTCAAATATTTTTTAAAGAAAATTGTATTTGATTCTATTTTATTTGACTTTAATTCATTTTTAGTAATATATTTTTGTAAGTAAACTCTTTCTTTCTTCGAAAGCTAACAATAAAAAATAATAAAGTCAAATGAAAACGTCGGAAAAGCTTAAAGAAAGACAAAATAGGTTGCAATAGTAAATTAAGTCCCAGCAGGAAGACCATGAAATTGCCTTAACGACGTCGGTAAAAGGTAAAAATAGAAACGGAAACTGAGCAAAAAAAAAACGAAGGTTGGAACGATACATATTTTTCTCGAATGGATAACGGGAAATGCGTCGAGGTACGGAAAGTTTCTGCTGATAGATACACAGAGCATCCAACTCCCCATGAAGCTGGGAAAAAAAAACTTCTATGTATCTACACACCAACGCACGTACAGACAAGAATAAGAACGGAAAAGGTCTTTTTTTAAAAGAAATTCATACACTAACATTCATGGATTTTGAATTGATGGAAACACAAAGGCAGTGACTCTTCTTTCGAAATTTATTCAAAGTGTATCACCATGATTTTTTCTCATTATTATAGTAAATAAAGTTTTTGATGCACACGCACCAATGTATAATACGCAGATTTCCTGCAATGTAATACGCTTATTGTATGTACGCACCGCACCAATAGAGCTAGAGGGCTGAAAATCTAAACATTTACTCCTCATTATGTCTAGAACAAAACTTTTTTGTTTGTTTTTTGAACCCACTCCAAAATTAGTTTTAAGGAAAGAGGTTCAATTTACAATGTAAGTTTATACTAAATTGGTCCCTTAGTTTGTGTCCAGCAGCGTTCATGTTTGTTTATTTTTTAATTCGCACTATTTAGTGATCCAACAAAAAGCGAGAAGACATCCAGAGTAATTATTCCTTCTCGTGGTTTGGATAAGTGAAATACAACACGACTAGTTATTTTTTGTGGTCATCATATTCGTACGTAGAATGCAGAGATGAAGTATTTTCTTTCATCTTAATAGTTTTTAGTTGCTCTTTATCTGATCATATTTCTGCAATACGTCGAAAATGCATAATGGTCGACGATGCTTCATCTGATAAGAAATATATATATCAGGATAATATTCATTTCTGCAATTTAATTTCAGAACCGGGGAATATAGAAAAGCTAAAACGTTGTTATAAAAGCAATGTTATTTGGCAGCATGTCGTGTTGGGGGTGATCAATGAAAAAAATTGGAAAAAAGGGCTGATTAATGAGTAACTTACTTCTCTAGCCTCTTGTTGGATCATTAAAAAGTCCGAATTTGAGAAAAACAAGCGCGAACGCTGCCGGACACAAAAAGGACCATTTTAGCATAAACTTGCATTGTAAAAACCTTTTTGGGGAGTAATTTTAAAAGATTTTCTAGACATAATAAGGAGTGAATGTTTAAAATGCCAACCTTCTAACTACACGCGATACAGCCAGCCAGAATCACTTAAAAACTGAAGAAACCTATGTTGACGGATTTGGTTGGAGTTTTGGTTGACGGTTTTCAAAAAAGACGTCTAGAAATAGACCGGTATGCATTCGCTTTTCAAAAGTTCGTTTTAAATCACTTCTTTGCTTTTACGAAAAATGTGAAAAGCAAACATAAAGTTCAGCGTTTGTTTTGCAATCAGCCCTGAATCTCCCACCACAGCAACCTCCAACGACTCAGCTTAATATAACTTCATCACCATTTTGGGGTCTAGGAACGCTCAAAGTTTTTATATATAAACTAATGGTAATTATTCCTTCGCTTTAAACCATTTCGGCTAACGGAAGTTTTTTTGTTTTGTTGTAGGAACGAACTAATTTCAGATACGGAGGAAACGTCTACTCAATCACACTCTAAAGAGTATTACTTCTTTACTATGAAGTCAACAATGCAGCGTGGAATAAAGTAGGGAGAAGCAGAGAGTGTTCAGTGTTCAGTGTTCAAGCCCAGATAAAAGCCAGGCTTGCAAATGCTGATTTTGAAGGCTGACAGGCAGGGAGGCTCTTCCCACAAGGAAGATAGGCGTAACACAATCCGTATCGCCCAATTTCCAGACATCCAGCTTTGTGCCATACTAAGCTAAACTTAGTAAATATCAACAGAGAGAGAGAGAGAGAGAGAGAGAGAGAGAGAGAGGGGGGGGCAGGGGAGTAATGTAGCATCAGACGATCGCATCCCCTTGTAGCCGATATAGATCCACGCGCACGTGTCAGACACAGAGTGATCACATGAAGACCCTGGGGCACTCCCACGCATCGTCTGAACGCGACGAGGCACGCGAACGCCCCCGACACCGACACCGACATGAAATAGAATCACAAAGAGCAACGTCCGATTAAATCCATACGCATACACTGACAAAGTATGCACACGTACACGAGCGTGTATACACACACACACACACACATGTAAGAATGCATATGCAATCAAATAATGGATAATTCTATATGCGACAGCATATGATAATTATAAAGGCATTTATTAGCACGGCGCTCGTTTCTTTATTTACTTACACGATTTAGGCCGCTCGTTTAGCAGTCGCCCCCACCGACGCCGAGCAAATATAGGTTCCCAACTAATAAATGTCTTTATAATTAACAAGAATACATATGTATGTTTACTGTTAAATGTATTTATTCGTGTACAAACAAGTAAGCGTAAGACGAGACCTGGGCTTGCTTGGTGGATTCGATAGTTGTTTTTGATCCTACATATGAGCCAGGAAAACTGACACAGCATAATCTTCCTATTGCTTCCATTTTGTGCCAAGCTCGAGTATAGTTAAAATCCAGGAATTCGAATGCTGATTTTCATGGGAGACACTACTTTACTAGCATAATACCCGTATAAATGGCGGTATTATTTATGTATGAATAAATTATACGAACTAGAAAGTGCCAACGCCAATCTCAGGGGACGTAAGTGTACATGGATCTGCCCCAAAATTTAATCATTTCTTCCGTAGTCTATTTATCATTCTTCCACAAAATTTAATTGAGATTCATTGAGAACTTTTGAAGATATTGTATAGACAGACATGAACCTTAGGCAATATTATGTGGTGTGGACATATAACTACGACGTAGGGGAGGTAATTGTGCATGGATCAGCCAAAGATTTGAATCACTCCTTTTATAGCCTATTGTCCACCCTTCCACAAAATGTGATTGAAAACTTTTGAAGATATCGTGTGGACAGACATAAGCGTATACATAAATGTATGAAAAAAAAAATTTCAGAAAAATGTCTCTCAATCAAAATAATTCCTGGATCCGCCCCCAAACCACTTCTTCTTTATCTCATTGTTTCCACAACATTTCATTGAAATTCATTGAGTACTTTCGGAGATATCGTGTGGAGAGACAGACAGACAGAAGGAAATATTACGCTAGATATGCATCGTACGTAACTATTCCGACTTACGTACAGATCCGACTTACGAACAGACCTATGAACGGAACTCATTCGTAACCTATACATATATATCATCATCATCGTAATATCTATCTGTCTGTCAGCCTCTGTGTCTGTCTGTCCGTCCGTCCGCAAAATTCACCAGATCTCTCTGTCACGGGGCCATCTTATTTTCTGCCGGCTGCAATATGATCTCTGTGGATCCATGTTGTGAGTCGTGATGTCCAGTGGTTGTCTGATATTCTTGCAACATGGCCTGCCCATTGCCATTTGAGTTTTCTAATGGATTCTATGATAGCCTTGACTCCTGTTTTCTCTCTAATATACTGTGCTGTCTTGTGATCTCTACATGTGATGTTAAGCATGAAAAGAGCCAAAGACAATATTTGTATATATTATACCTATAATAATTTTAGTTAACTCTTTTCCTAATTCCTGACAACTAACAATCCCTTTTTTCCTGGTTTTCAATGCATTTCTATAGTGAAAATCATTAGCAATGCTTTTTTATCGTAATATTATTTACAATGGACTTTTATAGCAAAATCATTAGCAATGCATTTAAATAGTACATATAATAGCCCTATTCTGTCAGTAATATTTGCATTAATTCCTGACCTCTGACAAGTCCTCTCTTCCTGATGTTCAATGTATTAAGCAATTCATTTAATAGCCTTATTCTCTCTTTAACTCTTGCATTATTTACTGATTACTGACAATCTCTTTCTTTTTGATTTTCGCTGCATTTCTATAGTAAATCCATAGAAATGCATTTAATGATACATATAACAGCCACATTCTCTCAGTAACACTTGCGTTGATTCCTGACCAATGACAATAGCTTTCTTCTTGATTTTTAATGGAATGTATAGTAAAACTATTAGCAATGTATTAACATAACATGTCAGTAACACTTGCATTAATTTCTAACCACTGACCATCACTGAGTTCATGTGGAGTTCGCCCTAGAATATAAACATGAGCATTGCTAGAATTTGCTGTGTCTGTAAATATGTAATGACTAGTTTATCCTTACCGTAAAACAATGACGGATATAATTTTACAATTGCATTGTAATTATAAAATATTTTTAAAAAAGATTATGTTGCGCAGTATTTTCTTGTTTGTGTTCAATATTTCCAGAATATTAAACTAATCTAAGGGTAAAATTAAGTAAAGATACAATTTATCAAGTTCAACGTAACACAAACTTCTATTTCTACTAAGTTACGTCACCAGATGTCACTAATAACGTAAACGTGACAGACGACAAATACACATTGCTAATCATTATATGTGTGGATGGATTAGAGTGAATGAAAGGTTTGGCGTATTTATTTTAATACATCCTACCCTTGATATCACGCGTTACATAAACAGCTAGGGGCTACCTGTACTAAAATGAGTGTGTTCACACGCATTTTTTTATTAAAGATCCTATTTTACGCAGAGAGAATTAGGTCATTCACTAACATAACAGACACACATGCGTGTGTACTTATGCATCGAGTATGTGAAGGTCGGTTGTACCCCAGCAAATAAACAAAACAATCCCTTCCTTCCCACAGAGCCCCCAAAATCGGGAAGAAAAAGCAAGGAAGAACCTCAACTTGGTCCATTGAGAGAGACTGTATTTTTCCAGCACTTGAGAAAATCGCAAGTTGGTCACAGTTGTCCAAAACTGTAAAAAAAAAAAGAAGACGCACAAGGGGGGGTTGGGGGCACGAGGCATGTCACAAAACAGAGAAGGAAAAAAAAAGAAGGAAGCAAAAACGGTGGCTCTCGGGGCCAGAGGTCTCGTTGTCGGGAGGCAGGTCGGCAGGGGGGAGGAGAGCTCAACCCCAGCAGGCAATGCGACACAGTAGGGTCCCAGGCTTTGATCTCCGCGCCGACAATTGATAACGCGCGATCAGCTGCGATAGACCGGTTACTCACGGAGTTAGGGACCCACCCTCAACCTCCGTCCAATGTACCAAGCACTTTTGAAGGCCAAGCGCCCTTTCCGGTTCAAAGAATACGTGCACCTCACACCCACGTGTCTTCCCTCGCCTGTGAATGCGTCTATATATGTATATATGTATCGCATGTGTGTATGCCGTATCAAATATCAGCTTTGTGTGAGTTATGTTTTTAAAGATTAATCTTAATGTGCATAAAATATGTTTGTTTATTATCGCGAGATTTGTGGATTGTTTTTATTACGTTTGAATATGCCCATAAAAACCGCGTATCTGTATTTGGGGCGGATCCAGGATTTTGAGCAGTGGGTGGGGGTCCAAATAGAAAAAGAAAATAATTTTTACAAATATACACGTGAAAAAGAAAACAAATTTCAAACATCAAAAACAAGAAAGTAATAAGCGATCCGACATTTTCCACTTAAATTTGAGCCACAGCTTTTTAGCACTAGAATCGACAAAAGAGTAAAAAATGAGAAAAGAATAATCAAAGAGATTTACAACAGAACCAATAAACACCTTCTTTTTTTAAAAATAAAGAATGAGACGCAAGACTTTACTTATATTAGATGAAAAACAAAATAACTAATCTTTGTTTTCAAGGTTAATTTATTTTTAATTGGGATCATTTGGGGTTTTGATTTAGGAAATTTCTTTATTTAAATATGTATAAAAAACGATTAATTGTGCTTCCCCCGAGCTGACGGACGTCCGAACCCACACCCCTACCGGGTCTGTGCCTGGTATTACGCGTATTTTGCGTGTGTGTGAATGTAATTATCGTGTATTTAATTACCGTATTTGCCGGCATATAACACGCACCATCATATAAGACGCACCTCAATTTTTGCAGGCATATTGTCAAACAAATAAAATAAAGCCCCCTCTTTTCCCCTGATCATCATAACACTCCACACTATCGAGTTATTCTAATGCTTTTATCTATTCAAATCTATATTAACCTCCTCCACAGTGGCTGTCTGTTTACGTAATTTGCATAGCGCAGTAACGTTAGTAAACGTTACATTATTTGCATAGCGCAGTAACGTTAGTAAACAAGTGATAAAGCGTTCACTTCACAAGACAAAAATCGCGTCTTATACGCCGGGAAATACGGTACTTATGAATATCCCTGTGTGTGTGTGTTTATATTAGGTCGTCGAGAAATAAATTTCGCTTTAAAACATAACGTTTAGAAGCCGAAAAATTAAGTAAGTTGTGTATGACATTTGTCGTTTAGAAAACAACATTGTCACCTGTGTTCAAACCTTTTTTGTTTAGGGTAGGTTTTGCCAGCTGCAAAGAAATATATACAAGAAGGACTTCCATTTCCTTTTCTTTGACGAATTTAAACTTGAACAATAAAAAGCTCTCAAAACTGCGCGGAACATCATTGATTCCAAAAGTTTCGATACAAAGATTAAAGTTTTTGATGACCAGAAAAGTCTTCGAAGAAAGTCTACTTTGAATGACAAAGCATTAAGTAATCCTGGTAGAACATTACGAGAGTTTTGAAGAAAAACAACTTGGCACACGCTAATAAAACATCTGACAACTTGACTGATCTGGAACTCAACTAAAACGATATACAAGACCAGGAGAAATTGAGATGTTTAGATTCACCAAGATCAAATTGCTATTAAAATTTGACCCCGAACTAAAACCACTAATTAAGTTTCTAGTCAGTGAGAACAAGAAAATGCAACTTATTCATTGTTGTTGTTGTGGGCTTCCGTACATTAAATTATGGACATTAGCTTTAGGTGGGTGCTCAGGAAAAAAGCCCCAATAACTGCTTGCAAGTAATCAGTATTTGCAACACAGGTAATCAAGAATTGATTAACAAACCAAAATATGGATTTAATTTTGCTAAACATGAATCTTTGATGATAATTCATGTTCCAACGATGATATGAAAAAACGTCGAAATACACTAAACCCTCGCTCAATTTAACGGATTAATGATCGAAGGCGCGTCCGTTAATGTCGTAAGTCCGTTAAATCCAAATGTAAACTGGGAGGACATTTTCTTTTTTACATAAAAAGCTATAATTCAATATAGAGTATTGTACAATTAAATATATCATTAAATTATAATAAAGAATATGGAATATTTACTCACCTTTTTGATAGTGTAGGTTCTTAGTCTATGTTGGCATTGATTCAGAATCTTATCTAAAATCTACTATTGAGACCCATGTTCTCATAAATAAGATTTATTTTAGGCATAACTGAAATATTACTTATTAATATTTTAAAAATGAAAGGTAATTTACAATATTTCATTAATGACTAATACGCAGAAATAAAATTGAATATTCATGAAAAAGTCCGTTAAATCCGAAATCCGTTATACCGGGTCCGTTAAATCAAGGGTTTAGTGCATTAACAAAATCAACTTGTGATCTCGTATTTAAATAAAATACTGATTATCTATAAGCATATACTTCGGTGTTACTGTCATTCATTTGACTTATTTAAAATGTATATGTTTGTATAAGCCCTAAGTATGTCTATGTATGCATTTTGCTAACCATTGCTCAAGGGCAGGCGCACCTGTATCTATATATTTATTAACCGTAGCTTAGTCTGACACATTATAGTGTAGCGTCCAGTGAGAATCGAACTCACGAATATATCAATGGTTTGCAAAAAACAACTTGATGATCGTCAATCTATGCCTGGCGCCGTTGCTGATATCTTTACCCAGTTTAGTCTTGTTCTGTCTGTGCTATAATATCAGAGTGCCCAAATGAGGATCGAAACCCCAACACGGGCCATTGGTCAATGGTCGGCGCTCTTGTGGGTGTTTGTATGTATACATGTACCCTCCGCCTTACGCTACTTTTACGAAAAAGGCGAAAAGCGAAAATAGCGTTCAGCGTTTGTTTGGCAACGAACCGTTATAAAGGCAGCGTGCACACTCTTCATCCCCCTCCTACAACCCGGTCACCTGTACCGCTCAAACCCCGACGACTCAGCTTAACATACCATCATCACCATTCTTTGAGCCTGGGAATGCTAAAAATATTTTTTTGTAGGAATGTGCGCGTATATGTGTGCATCACTGTGTGTATAAATGTGAGTGCTTTCGTGTGTGAATTATTGCGTTTCCTAAAGTGAATATGTCAGTGCGATTATGTGGGTCGTCGAATTGGAGTATATATGTGTACTGATATATAGATATGTATGTGTGTGTGTGTTTTGACATGACCGTGTGTGTTTGGAGAGTCGTGGGTGTAAGACAGAAAGAAGATACACTTCTGGCCCTATTGAATGGTATACAATGCACACACTCTAACAGGCACACACGGAATCCGACCAGTGTACACACCAACTGCCCATTCGGCTGGAAAATAGACAGGCTCTGGTTTCGAACGCACACCGTCCTTGCTTTCAAAGACAACAACCAAGAGAACTTCGCAGCCACAACCATCACCAACACCAGGGCTCAGCCAGCTCCAACGTTAATGTACCTACATCGGAGTGGAATGGCGTACCCTGAGGCGAAATTTTGTTCCCGCAGTCAAGTCCAGATAATTGAGCTAGTGTCTTCACAGACAAAAAACAACGAGACCCACCCGGATAATTTAATCTAGCTGTTACTTTATAGATATAAACAAATACCTCGTGTATGTATACAGAAATGCACGTTTCTTTCTCACACACACACATATATAAACAAAATAACACACACACATATATATATATATATAAA
>VCCN01006878.1:729577-741086 GCA_006491835.1 Architeuthis dux | reverse complement strand
TGAGGAATAAGTTTAGGATGTAAGAAAGTGATAAAACAAAAAAACAAAAAAGGTTAAACCTGTTGAAAAAAAAAGAACGATTTTTGTTTAACCAATTTCTTTTCCGAAAGAGAGAGAGAGAGAGAGGGGGGAGAGAGAAAGAGAGAGAGAGAGAGAGATATGCTGGAAAAATATCCACAGGTGTATATTTTGAAAAATACGGAGAGGAGGAATGTTATGTCCAGATATTTTTATAAGCAAGAGTTTCCTTTCTATCCAAGTCCAGGACATTCACCCCACTATACAACAGTTATAATGAATTATGTGATATAGGTCATGAATTTCTTTGGTTCATCAATTTAAAAATAAACTAAAAATTGTAAGTCTAAAAATACGAATATTCCAGCTAAACGATATTTTATGAGTGTTTCCAAAAATATGCAATTAATATATTAAGATACTATTACCTATCTATGATTAATTTATAAACGTTAATGAAGAGATATGTATGGTTGATAATATTTAATCAAAGAGTGCTCAACATCTGATAATATGAAGATTATAAGGTGGGGCTGATATAATATCTCATAGTGAATTCTTTTTTTAGTCTGAGGAATGTCGTTAGACATGAAACACCGTGTTACTAGTCCTTGAAAATTCTATTTCTCACTATTTTGGGGAAGGGTTTACCACAGCAGTAGGACCATATACGGCGGGGCCTGTGTGCGGAGTAACACACCAGCTTGAGCAATAAAGTTTTAAGTTGAAGTGTGACTTTCCTAGGGTCGACCCCACTCTTTAAACCAATGGTTTACATCCTATGGACCACTGTGCTAACCGTGGGGGTCTGCCGCCTATTTGCGGGAAAGTTCCGACAGTAAGGCGGAACTGTGGTTAGACCACACGACGTGAACATCCTGTAGTTGGTAGATGCCTGAGCTGGCTATAGAATTCTACCGATCCTTTGAGGTAGAATCAGGACGGCCACTGGCAAAGATTACGTAATCAGCACACTTAGATGTTATCCCAGCTTTTTTAATTCGCAGCAAATAAACAAATCACAGATATGATACGAAACAATTTTTGTTTAATAGTTCAACATTTTGGCTTCAGGAAATATACCTAAAAACACTAGATTAAATTATTTAAATTATTGGCATATTTGTGTTTCCACTGAGCTGTGTCTAAGATTTGGTGCAAGTATAAATAAAATGTGAAGGTTATAAAGGAAAACATACAGGTCGACCCCAGAAGACGTCAAGGCATCAGTATAGAAAGCAATATGCCTTGAAAATAGAAAATGCACAACAAAACAAATGAAAAACAAATGGGCAGCAACAAAAGTCAGTGTTGGTGACAGAATTGTAAGAAATCGGCTGAATGTAATGGAATTTACATAGAGAAAGGCCCAACGAAAACCAGGACTAACACCTAAACAAAAGAAAACAAGGTTACAACGAGCTAAAGAGAAGCAATCCTGGAGTGTGGTTAAATGGATGAAAGTGATATTCAGTGATGAATCATGAATCAGCATTGGCCAAGGCAATGATGCTGCAACTTCTGTCTGGTGTCATTACAATGCAACATATAAAGATGACTGCCTGAAGAAAACAAGCAGATTTCCCGACTCATTTATGATATGGGATCTCATGTTAGGTAAAGGAGCAGGGGAGATGGCAATCATTACCTCAACAATAAATACACTGGTGCAGATTGAAATTTCTGCCATTTTTCACATTCCATCGATAGAAAATATGTTTGGTGATGATGAAGTCATCTTTCAGAATGATAATATATCTTGCCACAGAGCAAAGAGTGTTAAAGCTTTTCTTCAGGAAAAGCATATCAACTCAAAGATATGGCCAGCAAACAGTTCGGATCACACTCCGATTGAACATTTATGGTTGAAATTTAACAAAGATAGTCCATGACAAGGCTCCATCCGTGCGTGTGTTTGTATATATGTGTGTGTGTGTGTGTGTGTGTGTGTGTAACTTCATTCCAGCTGGTACAATAGTTATAAGAAATGGTCTGTCACCAGACTATATTGATCTGCTTCCCGGGATAACAAGGTTCACATTTAATGTTTGAATACACACAAAAACACACAGAAAAGTACACACATGATAATTGAAGGACTGTGTCCTGTCTATCTGGCGAAACCTAAACGTGAAGGTTTACTGGAAATAATGATATATGAATATTTCATCAGAGTTTCCTACAAATGGTTCATGACAAGACTCCATCCAGCAAAGCTGATCTGTCAACCGCTATTACAATTGGAACCAGGTTCATGGAGAATATTGTTTTTCATTAGTGAAGTCCATGCCTCAAAGAATACTGGCTGTCATAAAAGACCAAGGGGGAGCAACAAAGTACTAATCGAAATCTTTTTTGGTGATGATTACATCATTTTTCCTCTACTTGATCTGGGGAAAAATATGTCAATAATTTAAGTATTTCAATCTAATTTGTTTGATGAAGTCAAGATTGTAAGCTATTAAAGAAAAATTGTTTTATGTCATATCTGTGATTTGTTTATTTGCTACAAAGTAAAATAATCTGGGTGAACATTCTCTAAGAGTAGTGATTCCATAATTTTTGCCAGTTGTAGTATATATCTCACAAAATATGACACTTCTTAACAACTTTAGGAAAACATCATGAATATGTCTGTCTGTTTGTCTCCTGCCCTTTCTTTCTCTCTCCCCCATCTCTCTCTCTATATATATGTGTGTGTGTGTATGTTTATGTGTGGTGTGGGCGTGTGTGTGTGTGTGTGTTCAACTTCATTCCAGCTTGTATAATAATTATAAGAAATGGTCTGTCACCAGACTATATTGATCTGCTTCTCGGGATAACAAGGTTCACATTTAATGTTTGAATACACACAAAAACACACAGAAAAGTACACACATGATGGTTGAAGGGCCGTATCCTGTCTATCTGGCGAAACCTAAAAGTGTGTTTTTTTAAATGAAGGTTTACTGGAAATAATGAAATATGAATATTCCATCGGGGTTTTCTACTGGGAACATAAAAACTATTAAGAGACTTAGTGTCTCAATTTTCTCAGTCGTAAAATCTGTTGGCTTTCTTCTTTTGTGCCGGCCTGTTTAGCGACCCAATGCATATCTCGTTTTTATGATATTCTTATGCATTCCACTTATCTTAATCCCTTAAATGACCCATGAAGTGTCATATGTGCTAAAATACCTGATTTATTATTTTTGTCTAATTGATATCAGTTATATTTTCTTTTTTTTTTCAGGAACTTTCGGAAAATGGCCTGAAATAAAAGCAACGAATGGCATTTAAGTCACATTATTGTCAAAATGACTGAAGTGAAATAAAATCTTTAAAATTTTACGCATTGTCCTTTTGTTATTTTTCATTCGGAATCATTTCAATATTTGGATGACGTCATTCAGTTGGATATATTAGATATGTTTAGAACTATTTATGTATATAAACATATCCATATATATTTATTTACCTCTGCCAACGAAGTTAGAAAGGTATATGTATTCACTCGTGTCCGTCCGCCTGTCTATCTGTCCGTGCATCCACTCGATATCTCCAAAAGTTCCCGATGGATTGCCATAGTATTTTGTCAAAGGGTGGGCCGTTGGTTACGGAAAACAGACTAACTTCTGTGGCCGATCCAGGGATTTGTTTTACTGTTACCTCACCCGCATCGTAGCTATATGTCCATACAATATCTCTAAAAGTTCTCAATACATGTCAATGAAGTTTCTGGAAAGGTAGGCCACGAGTGAGGAAGAATTGGTTAAATCTCGGGGCGGATCCAGTAATCTTTTGGATTACATTTATGCATTTCTTCATGTTTGTCCATACAATATCTCCCAAAGTTCTCAATGAATTCCAATAAAGAAGAATTGATTAAATTTTTGGGCGGATCCAGTTTTCTTTACAGTTACCCCCTACATCGTAGCTGAACTGATTTCCATTCAATTTCTAGTGAAAATGGAGTTGGTATTTCAGTGTCTTTATTTTTATTTCTTTTATTTGCGAGAGAGTCAGATCGAAAAATAGACAAAGAGGGACAGAGAAAGGAGAGGAGAATATTTTTGGATATAATTTCTTATTCTACGTTCAATATATTTGCATTTGTCTAATCATTCCTTATGACGATGTAGCTCAACTGAAACATATCAAAGAAATTGAAAAAGATTTCCATTTTATTTTATATATTTGATGGCATTTAGGACGCACGGCCAAAAGGTATTCAGTGGGAAATATTCAGGAAATAATGTTCGTCGATGGTAGTAAAAGCTAAGTCTCAAGGAAGTGCGTCATCTTCACATATAAAAGACAGGATTATTTTTCCAGATATTTTTCTCGAAAAGATGCGCACCTTATACGCTATCAAATGCGGTGACTATTTATTTAAATATTTATTTTGAAAAGATTTTGTGTCATATTTTCCACAGGCACATCAACGTATGTTGGTGTTTTGCCCCCCAAACACCTTTAACAATCAAATACTTTCATACTAAGAACTATTTTAACTAAAGAATTTCGTTCAGAAGAACATTTAACGTTTGGAGAACAAACACGTAGATAAATAAATAAATAAATAAAATATAAGATAAAACCAAGAGCTAAGGAAATCTTCAACTCTCTCAATTACCAAAAATAAAAATACCTTAGAATTTTCCCTTAACTACCGGTAATCCGTTAACGATTTCGGACCTAAAAGCAGACGATAAGAAACAAAAGCAGTAAATTAATTTCCTCGGTCCTTCCCTCAAAAGATAAGCCAGGGATAGCCCGCTGCTTACTATCCGGCTGGATATCGCCAGGCTGATAAGATCCATAACCAAAAGGACATTAATTTTACCTAAATGTCCATCCAAAAGATAAGCCAGATATTCCCCGTGGAGGGGCTTAGCTGATCCGGAATCCCCAACCAGATAAATCTATTCTTGGCGACATTAGAATTGAAACATGTCTTATTCAATTATATGAATGCATACATCAAAACACAAGAGATTACACACACACCACACCCAGTCATACAGTTGCAATAAAATGCCCTCGTGTAACTATCGAGTTTCGTCAGTTCTCATATCTTCTCTGGGGAAGCTGTGAAAATTGTCCAAAAAATTGTCACTGCACGTCCAAAAGATCTTCGATCTTTCTAACACATTTGCGCCTACAAAGAACTCATCTATGAAAGAAGTCTAAACCCTTGCTACAACATCCAGACACTCCAGCATTTTCCGACATAAAATATAAAGGCATTTCATATCGACGAACTCTAAAACAGTGACCCGTGTATATTGTAAAATAAATTATTTGTTATTGCCTTTTTACACATAACATCTCCCGTTTTATTTGAGTCTCTCGGATATAGCAAAGCTAATATCGTGAGCGACTGTATTCTGCTACTACAAATACCACCATTAGTATCGTAAACAACAGAGAGAATGCGGGAGGCTACACGTAGTTCCCATCTCTATTTACCTCACAGAATAAATAGTAAGTAAGCCCTTTTCTCTTGGCGTATAGTCGACGAAAGAAGTCTCTCCAGAATGAACTCGCTGGTAGATACGCTAATTCGGTCTCCTTCGAATCAAAGCAAATTCTAATGCGAGATCGAATAGCCTAATCGCCACAATCGTATCCATGTTTATTCAACCTGTTATCTTGTGTGGCCTGTATCAGCAAAAATGAATCCCAGTTTATTCCAACAAGAAAACCAAAAATATCATTTGAACATTTGTGCAGAAATGAAAGACATCCATTCTCTTTCGTTCAGCAGAACTTCTTTTTTTTAAATTTAAAAATTTTAAAGAAAAATTCATCCAGTTTATGTATGCCATCATTTTAATGTGTTAATTTTATGAAATGTTGACTCTTAAAGTTTTTAATTTGTTCGTTTCTTGCCTTTTCATTACATTTCAATTATCCTTTCTGGCCACACGGAGAATATACGCAAAATGATTGGATTAATCAGGAAATGGAAGTAACTATTTATCTTTGTAACGAGGTGGATTAAATTCATTAGGTTAATTACTATCTGACTCCGTTGGTATTACCTAAAACTTAATCCTTCCACGTTAATATTTAATACTACGTTAATTTCACTTAGTTTGAAAGGCACATAACAATTTAGTAGTAATAGAAGTAGTAGTAGTATTCGTCTCCTTAAGGAGCAGTGGCTGCTGCTGATTTGGTAACCAAAGAAAGGGGCGAGAATGTATTGCTTAGTTCTTTCTTTCACTGTCTCTTTCTGCGGTTTTAGAAGAAGTAGTGTTGCATGCGACAATTGAACGACAAGAGAAATATGCACAGTTACATGCAATATAAAAATGCAGATGCAATTTAACTTAACAAGAGATATTTATTAGAAAGTGCTCAAAATTAGATTGATACAATTAGCTGTAGAAAGATTGATAAACCTTCTCGTTAGTAGAGAAGAAGGAAAATGCTCTTATGATAGAAAGTGAAGAGAATGTGTTTCTAGGTAGAGTTCTTTCAGATCTAGAAGAATGTTCGTTCGGCATAGAATGTTAGAAAGTTAACTGTTCAAAGTTCGATGGGAGGAAAGTAACGTTGTTTGTATGTATACGTGCGTATGTATGTGTGTGCACGTCGCCCGGAATGGTGCGCACTGTGTTGAGTGGAACAGTTCGCGATCCGCATTCTGAACAGCAGAAAGGCAAGACTGAACAAAGACTGGACTGCGTGTTGGTATTTATTGAAAAGGATTTGGTGTTTGGTCGGAGATAACAGAATCGAATTATTAATCGTAATTATTTGCTATGGGTGTAGGATCTGTTATTTTAATGAACTCTTGTTTTGAAAAGAAAATCGTCTATCTTGAGATGGACGCTATTTCACCTTAGACGGACATGTTTCGTTTAGACTTACCGATTTCTGCATCTTGTAATTGTTATCGTTTCATTGTTTCGTCGAAGCTCTGAGTAAACTCGTTAGCGACAGAATATTTAGTTACGTTGAGGCTTGGCTAAAACAACACACCTTTATTTTTTATTGTTTTGTTTTATTTTTAATTAAGGACCAAGACAATCTCGTTTTTGGTTCACTACATCTTTGAACACGTCACGTAAGCTTAACTAATATTTTTTCATATATACTGCTAACGTGTTGTTAGATCTACTACCAACTTTATAGATATTTCCTAAGCTTAGCTTCGTGTAGCCGAAGGCCAAATAGACGTAAAAATGGTTTGAAACAATTATGTTGTACTAATTTTCGAATTATAGAGAGCCTGACGACCTTAGAATCCACATTCAAAGTCCTGGCTTTATACTTGGACTTGAACACTGACTAGTGGTGTCGGTGATGTTGGGTAATTTCATTCACGAAATACATTTTTATGTGAAGAATTTTGCTTAAATTAAACTAAACTCAACGAGATAATAAGCTTTTTCTTCGAGTTTGAAACCCTGCTTTCATCAGCTGTAATTTCTACACGCCCCCCCCCCTTTCGGTACTGACCGATCAGAATGTTGCAGGTATTTCTAAATTCCAGGAAAATAAGTAAACATGTGTCAGGCAGATAATAAACTGTCTTCATTCCACTTTCTTTGTCCTGTTATGAAGTTTACACTTCCTATGTTGTGATGGCATGCGCATAGGTCAATCAATTATATAAAATCGTCTTTTCTGCTATGGGTGAAACTGTCATATACAATATTATATTCATTAACTCTGTGTCTGTTACAAACGGATTTTCTAAGCAATACTTGCTCGTTGCTGTACTCTTGAAGCCAACGAACCTGTTATCTGAGGGTGCAAATTTTTCTCCTTTGTAGGATTTACATTACACTAGCCTGGAACTCCTCCACTAAACGCTTGACCTCAGGGACAATTAACAGATACATGTCAAGTGCTGATTCGTTTTGTGTAATTCCAGTTATACCCCCCTGCAACTCTAAGAGCACGTATCTGTTGTTCGAGTGTTTGATCAACAAACAGAAATGAAACAAATCGTGCATACTTGTACAAGACATGTGCAAAGTAATACTTGATATGTTCTTGTAGAGCTGGTATGTACAGCTTCAGATCACTTTGTCGTGAAGCTCTGATCAGACGCAACAAACTTCTAACTTGACATCAGAGAATCTATCCTCGGTAAAAATGTCGTGATTTTGCAGAGACTTATGCAGAGACTCTATTTCACAACAAAATACATCAATATCAGCATTTTTGTCAATAATATAAAAACGTCTGTGTCAGGGGATCGTACATTAATATTGCAACGCGGTGATAAACTAAAGGCATCGAGTACATGAAGCGGGATTATGGTGTCTGCTTCCTCGTGTTTATGCTGTGAGACGGTGTCGCTGAAGACAGCAGGGAAGTTTGAATAACACAACGATTAATGAAACTTGAATTGCTTGGTATGATTGCAGCAATGTTGTTCCAGGGTACTCTGTCAGTTGCGCTTTCGTTTCTATAAAGAAGAGTTGCAATGGCACATGTTTGGTGTTGGTTGTGTGGTTGACTTGGAATTCTACAGGATCTATGCCAGGAATAGTTTTACTCTTGTCTGTGATACAATGCCGTGTAATCTGTAGGAGGGCTTCTAAGCAAAGGTCATATTATACCAGTTAAAGTTTTATTTGATGTTACTGTAGACATATTTTTAGCAGCAAGCAACAGACAATTCGTAGCAGCCCAAGTTGGCATTTCTCTGCCTCGCTCATGTGGCTCCAGGGCAACACTCCGTGTCTACTTGCATCACCTTGTATCTTTGGATCAATTCGAGGTCGAAGTTGTATTGTTTGTTATGTTACTTCTGTTCTCAACTCATTTAGTAACGGAAGTCAATGTAGTTCAAAATGACGGTACCTAATTTCAGTCAACCTGAGTGAAAAGTCATGATTTTGTAAATTGATAACTTTTTAACAGGTACAAGAGATTAGTAAGACCTAAAAACAGTACGTAACTGTTATCTTTGCAACATGAAGGAATTAAAAGAAATTGAAAACTATCAAAATCAAATTTTCTTGACCAACTCTGATCTAGAGTAAGGAAATAATATTTATGTACAGTTTAAAAAATCCGCAATGATTTAATGATATGAATGTTATTTAAACAAATATTAGTATTGTGCAAGCAACTTGGCAAGAAACACAGAGTCTGTATTTCTTTCCACCATTTGTCGCCTGGTTAACTTGCTATTCTGCCATGTTAGATTATTGGGGGAACTCATACTAATATTTATTCAATTAAAATTTAAAAGACCGGGCGAAAAATGATGTGGAAAAAATGTAAAACTATCAATGAAAATAAATAAAAACAGTTTGTTTGTTCAAATACTTATAAGCATTACTTTCTATAGGGTACTGCTCATAAGTATTTGAACAAGCAGAACACCTGTTTTATATTGCCTAAGATGGCAGAGGCCATTATGGAATTGGAGCAGAGGGGAGCCAAATTAACTTACTCGTTTGACAACTCTTCCATATAGCAATGTGAGTTCACTTTTTCAATCACCTTGATCGATTCTGAACAATATTTTAGAAGGATAGAAACAACAAAAATTGCATTTTTCATTTAAAAATTCAATCCTATTAAAAAGAACATTCTCCAGAAATTTAGGATTCAGAACAACAAAACCTGACTAAATGTATGCCTTGTTACGTTGATTGCAAAACATTTGGTCCTTCTTGCGTAATGTTCCTGTTTTTAACTCTCATAACCAAGCGATTAGTGTGTGTGTTTGGTTAAATACGACGGACAAGGAAAACCTTTTCATCTTTTTGGTTAATTGTTCCTGTTTACGCACAAGAGAACGTATGTTCGGATGCAATTCATATATATATATATATAAATATAAATATAAAATCCAACCCTCAACAAATTCTCTTTCGACCATGGCCACGGTGTTTTAAATGTGTTTAACAGCTAAACATCTGAAAGCCCCTTCTAACAAATATTGCATTCGCCCATCACTTGCCTTGCACGCCAACTAACCAGGTAACTAAGGGGTTGATAACACTGTTAAAGAAGGGGGACAAGGATGTTGGGGAAGCGTTAGATAACTACAGGCCCATAACTCTGCTAAACAAAGAGTTAAAGATTTTGGCCAAGATCCTGTCGAATCGACTACGGGTTGTTATTGAGGATTTGGTCGGACCGGATCAACTACGCTGTCAAGGGAAGATCGATCAAGAACAATCTGCATTTGATTCGCACTGTCTTAGAGCAATGGTGCTGTGGTGCGGAATCGTTGTCGATCGAGCGCTCGGTCAGACAGAGTTGCCCCTTGTCGCCTCTATTTTATATCCTGGCGTTGGAGTACCTCCTTCACAGGCTAAGGGACGAGGCGGCAAGACCGGCCCTACGTCGAATAGGCCTCCCTGGCGGGGCTCGTAACCATTTTCGTGTCCTATCCCCGGGACATAAACGTAGTGCTGACGGTGCTTGCAAGGTACGAAAAGGTGACGGGGGCCGAGATTAACCGTTAAGTGGAATGACTTGCGGTTAGGTACCAGGAGAAGCACTGTCTGTCTTTGGAGGAATCCCGTTCCCTGTGATGTTGGGGGCCAAGTGCAGAGTACCTCACTAACTCTGAGTTTTCTCTCATCTGGCAATTGGTTCGGAACGCGCTATATCTCAATGACGTGGCCTTTAAAGCGGGATTGGCGGATATGCCAGATTGTACCCGATGTGACAGTGGTATAGAGGAAATGGCCCAGCACGCCTTCTACTGTCATAAGGTGCGCCTGCTATGGGACTATGCCAACGAGGTAACGGCTCGCCTCGAGCCCGATCGACCAAGAATCGTCCTGGATGTCGCGTACGTATGTGACAACACGTTGCCCCGCTAACCAAGGAGAAACTGGTGGTGTTTCAAATACTGCTAGCCGTAGCAAGGATGGTGGTGTGGAACGCGAAAGATGGAGATCCTTGAGAACGAATCTCTTTCTTGCCACGATCTGGTCAACTTCTTCAAGCTTCAGCTGAAGCTGAAGATAAGATGTGACAGGAATAGATTGTATCGCATGGGTTTCAGCAAAAGGTGGGTGACTGCTGCGAGTCTGGTTTGCCGTAACATGGCGCACACACTCCTTGAGTTCCGTTTTCCGGAGCTAGATGAATGAATGAAGCATCCAAGGACCCAACCCCAAGTGTTTTCACCTCGTCCTGCCCAATCAAATTATTCCCTGGAAAAGACATCCCGCCCTTGTCCCATTCCTACCGTAAACATTCCCGATCCAAAGTAGTGAGCGACCGTCTTGTTTCTGGCTAAAACCTATAAAACAGCGGGCGTTCTTCCATTAGTAAGGTAGAGAGGGTCCCATACTAACCCGCCCCTCACGTTTTGTTTAGTTCCTTTCTTTTGGGTGAATTTTTGCCCCCTTCCCTATCATCAAAAACATCAAAGTGTGTGTGTATATATATATCGAAGTAGCAACACGAAAATCACCCCCCCACACACACCTGCCTCTAATAATGACAAGGAGAGGAAAGACAGCAGTAATCGAGAATTCCTCACAGGGCATATAAAAGGCCCTGGTAGTGTATT
>VCCN01006878.1:709710-720824 GCA_006491835.1 Architeuthis dux | reverse complement strand
CAAAATCCATAATGGCCACTGCAATCTTAGGCAATAAAAAACTGATTTTGTGCTTGTTCAAATACGTATGAGCAGTACCCTATAGAAAGTAATGCTTATAAGTATTTGAACAAACAAACTGTTTTCATTTATTTTCATTGATACCTTTACAAAGATATCAAAGAGAAATACGACACAAGGTCAACATTGGTATGTAAGGAAGGTGCTGGTCTTCTCTATCCTAACTTTAACTTAGCTAGTCGCATTCACTAACCCAACCATTTGTAATTGTTCCTTTAACCACAACATCGCATTTATCCCGAACATCTCTTTCACTTCACAATCACTGAAAAAGATATTAGTCGGTTGCTTAAGTAATCACGCTCGCTTTCGAAGCCAGAATTGATTTTGTGCATATATATCTTTGTTAGGACCTGAATAACCCCAGAATGGTAGATGCCAGTTTTTCATTGATGGTTGAGGGTATTTTACGGGGGCATCAAATGTAACCGTCAAAAGCCAGTAACTCTGCGGAGGAGACAGTAAGATCATGTTTGCTGATTCTAACGAAGCTAAAAGGCACAACAATTGTACAATGCGATAGGGTAGGTCAAGATCACCATCTTGTCATTGAGAAAATAAGATTTAGTGATCATGTGATTAGCTTCTCCCATTTCCTTATATGGTAATTACTCTCCTTTTTCGAGTAACATAAGTACTTTTTCCGGCCTTTTTAAGCAGGCCGTGTTTGACGTTAAATTTAGTCTTGCAGCGATATTGGGGATGGCGTAAAAAGGGCGAAAGGGGCGTTAATCTTTTCCTTTAACTTGTTTAGATTCTCGATTATTTTATGCATACACTAATCTCCCCCATGTTGTGTACATGCATTTTTAAAAGAAACATGAAACGGCAGAAAATAAACCCCAACTTTCCGAACTTACATATTCAGTTAGTCAATATCTTCATCTTCCTCTGAATCATCATCTCTTTCTGAATCTACAATGTAATCTGTGGTGTTTTCACAGTCTTCGCTTTTACATAAATCAGTACATGACAAACCATTCTTTAAACATGAACATTTACTTCATTCACTGCATCTTCCCTTGCATCCACATTTCACAATTTCTAGAACTGCTTGAAGAGCTGGTAGCTTGAGATATTTATTCGGAACTATTATGCCATCAGCTGTCTCCCATCCATTTTCAGTAAGAGGGGGTATTATGTTTATGGCTCTTCTATACAATTTTGAAATTCTAGCAATTAGATTTGCGCTCTGAATGTGAGGAATTAATTCTCCCAGAGATGGAGCTAACTTTTCTGCTTTCATATTCCTTCTGCTAAGCAGCTCCCATCTTAACTCATTTACTTTTGTCGCATCTGAATAGACGACACACAAGAACTTTTGAATGCAATGCAGATTCACTTCCAAATCGAAATCGTCTTCACCAAGTAATTTTAAAGCATGGATTGGAATTAATTTATCCACTTCTGCTTTGAAATACCAAAAAGACCTTCCAACCCAAACTGCTCCCGAAACTTTAGTGCCTTTTTGATGGTTTGACCAACCGCCATAACATCAATTATGCAAATACCTTTTGCTCATCCAGTTTGCTCTATTTCAACTGCTGCATGATTCTCGAAGTCAAAATGTGATTCTAATGCTTTACGTAAACCACTTTTATCTGCTGGAATTAAAGATTGCCCATCTGGGAAAACAATGATCTAAGGCTTGTAAAGAACTATTATGTACCTATTAGGTCATTTAGTTTCAGCACCAACTCTGGTCTTGATATCTGAATGACTAGAAACCTTGCAAGAAGCTGCCGATCCTCCCCAAGCTTGATGACTTTCTTGTTAACAGTGCAGTGAGCTTCCATTTGCTTCTTGATCGGATTCCACATGGACATCTTCGCTGTGGCAATCAAAAGCCTATCAACAACAAAACTCCTAAATGCTTGCTCTCCTGTACTGTCTCTTTCTCTGTGAAACTGTCATATTCGATACTATATTCATTGACTCTGTATCTGCAGCAAAAGGATTTCCCAAGCAATGCTTAAGAATCCCATTCTTTATCTTTGCTGCATTTTGCTGTACTCTTGATGCCATTGAACCTGTTAGCTGGAAATTGTATTCTTTGTCATGTTACTTCCGTTCTCAACTCATTTAGTAACGGAAGTAAATCAAGAGGGCAGTATCTAATTTAAGTCAACTTTCTTTTATTGAACATTGTAGTATAATAATTTTGAGAATTGTAAATGATTGATATATTTTAATTAACATAATTAAAAACATCTCACATATCCCCTGCAGCATCTCAAAGTTCCCCATGGGGTACTCGTACACCAATCTGAGAAACACTGCCATAGATAACCCGTGGAGTGATATTTGCTAAAATACCTGATTTATTATTTTTGTCTAATTCACATGAGTTATGTTTTCTTTCTTTTTTTTCCTAGGAACTTTCGGAAAATGGCCTAAAACAAAAAGCAACGAATGCGTTTTAAGTCACTGACTGTCAAGACGACTGAAGTAAAATAAAAAATCTTTAAATTTTACACATTGCCTCTGTGTTATTTTTCATTCGGAAACATTTTGGTATTTGAATGTTGTCATTCACGTGGAAATCCATTTTACATGGTATAAACAAATCCCTTCACATACATGTTCGCTGCCACTCGATACGAGTAAGGGTTCCCAGTTAATATGGGTTCCCAATTAATTATTAATTAATAATTGTCTTTATAATTATCATATATATATATATATAGAGAGAGAGAGAGAGAGAGGGGGGAGAGATTTCCTTTTGAGGAAATGTAGATTGGGCTCATGAATGTAAGCTGGAAAAATATGAAGATCTGCGAGAAGAATGCAAGATAGACAGGCCAAGACCTTTCATATTATCCGTGATACGTCTGTTTTCCTTCTTAATGAGCTTTCAGAAGATGTAAAGAACATAGGTGACGAACAGGGGTTGTTAATACCTGCCATTGAGAAGACATCTATATTAAAGAAGAAAATAATCCAAGAATTTCAGGAAACTATAGCTTTCGTCTCAGCGGGGAAATACCTATTACTGCACACAGCCGATGTGAATACGCAATTGCAGCACAACACAGCTGTGGCTTAAGGGATGATGATTTAGCGCGATCGTTTGGTAGAATGGTTCGACGACAGTTACATATTTCAGCTCAACGCAAGAAACAATGGTCTTTAACTTTGAACGAACTGATAGAAATGCTGGACTGTCGGCCACTGCAGAATTCCTACAATGCTATGTATGATTTTCAGCAAGGAAATATGCTTCACAAATGCAATTACGTCATTTCTTATTAAGACATAAGAACGCAAAACATGGCATGGTCAAGAATGACCTCTTCGAGGCAGCTGCTTTTGTCAAACATGCGCAAAGGGGTTTGTACGCATAGTACCCTAAACAACAACGATGGAAGGCAAGAAATAATGACAGGTGCAGGCATCACTCACGATACAATCAAGATTTAGTTTCAACTACAAACTAAACTAAAGAAATTGGGTAACAAACGGAACAGCAACTTGATATCTGTGACAGTGTAGACAGTGAGCCAGCAGAGGTAGCACCGTACTATATTGGGATACGTGTTGGACCTCCTATGCACTGGCCAGGGAAAGCCAGGGCATTGCCCGGGGTCGCAAAATCTAATATTTATCATCATTATCAACCGTTATAAGTCCACTGATGGACAAAGGACTTTCCCATCTCCTTCCATGACGACCTATCTTGTGCTAACCTCTGCCAAGTCTTACCGGCAAACCTTTCTATCTCGTCCCTTCATCTTGGGTCTGGTCTTTTCCTACTTCGTTTACGGTCCCATGGGCACCAATCGGTTAGTCTTTCCTCCCCATCTATGTTATCTCTTCTTGCTAGTTGGCCAGCCCATTTCCATGTTTGCTGCTTAATTAGTTGTATAATATCCTTCACTCTAGTCCTTTCTCTGATCCATGTTGATCTTTTAATGTGACATTATTACTTATATATAAACTTTGCCCGTCCTCATAGTTTTCTGGTGCTGGTACAAAACACCGCCACTGCTCCTAGGCAAATGATAGCAACGATGATAATTCACGTGGGGAACTTGATGCATGTTTCAAAAAAGATGAAGCACGGTCTGCCGTAGGGTTTCTGCCTTTTGGATTGGACGGCGACGAATTACCTTTACTCGGCTCCGGTACGTCTTGCAATAAGATGGTCTCCAAATGTACAACTGAGAAATGCATTCAAGAGCATTTGTCAGTAAATGCAGAGCCACCAGAATATCCTCTATGTAAAGAATATTATGATTATTTGCTAGACATCATGGTCGATCTAGATATTCCACAGTGTATTCAAAGCTTTATCATATTCTCTGGAAGATCTGTACCAAAACATAATCTTGCTGATGGGCGGATTTCACCAACTGCGTATCAGACAATTCATAGTTGCAGAGGATACAAGCAATGGTGCATTGACTCAAGTGTGATAGCCCCGGGGTTAGATCAGGCCTTTGAAGGACGTCACTACTATAGATGCATGAGAGTCCATTAAGAATGCATTGATGCCCTTGTCCGGTTCAAGGTCGGGGAAATAACAGCTTGCCATACCAACGCAACACCAGAACTGCTGTCTTTGCTCGTTGCTCTAAGAAAAGCACCAAGTTCAAGTACAATGGAGAAAGTAATCAATCCATCAGAATTTGAATGTCTACTTACCGATCTAAGCAAAGCAGAGTATAGCCCTGAAACAAGCATGACTATTGATTATTTCAAAGATGTTTCCCCAATGCTTGCAATGGTGTCAGCTGTAAGAGAAGAAAAGATAGTGAAACATCTCCAGTCTGAGAGGAATATGCTGAACCAGATCCTATCATACAACCACCACCATTACGCAAGATATTGTATCTACTAACATGTTTATTTGCGTTCTTTACAACAGCAGGGTCATCCAGCGTTCCAAGAAGTGAGAATGAGGGGTTTTGGAGGAAGTATTGGGGGCAGGAAATTCTCGTCGATTCACGAAAGATTTAATAACAGAATTATATAATATGGAAACAAAGGAACCGCAGGACCTTTCAGAGCCGTGTTTTGCAATAACTTCTCAGCAGTTGATACATGGATTCGAACAATCCAAAATTACAGTAAACCCCAGAGGATGTTTAGAGAGCAGCTTATTTTTAAAACAGCCTCCAAACATAAGGAACTAACTCCAGGTAAAAGAAAGAATCATGCTGATCATGCAAAAAGTCTGAAATTCCAGCTAAAGAATTACGGTGTCAATCCCTTTGACACATGCTCACCAAAATGTGTTCATACTGGTGTAGGAATAAAAAAGGTCTGTAGTGAGAGATATGCTCAATATCCCTGCTATCAGAAATGCATTGTTTAAGACCTTTGTCAGCAAAAAGACTCAAAGGCAACGGCAAAGGATTGTGTGAGTCAACCGAGAGGATGAAGCTGAACAATAGCCTCGAAAATAAGAAACAAAAAAGCACAAACATCAGTATCTTTACTACAAGATGACCGCATTTGCGAAATCTGTCAGCTTAGAAGAGGCATTTCAATACCCAATAACAACAGTGTCGTTAGCTTTAGCCATAACCGATGCATCCCCCAGACCGTCTGACAAGTCATCGCTGAGTAATTATCTGATCCCCGAATCTGGCTCAATTTGTGAAGAGATATCAAAAACTGATCAGCATTCATCAATGGTCTGGCTGCATTTCCTTCCATGCGACCAAAGGGAACTTACCGGGAATGGTTGACCTAGTTTGGTACAGTTCTTTACTCCACCTAAAGAGTCAGAAGCAATCCAGGTAGGGATCATCAATGATACACACAAAAAGGACATCGTAAAGGCTGGCACAAGAAAAGAAAGAGGGGAATCAGGGGCAAGAGTCGGGATTTACGGATTCGACCAGCATATATTGCAAGGAGGCAAATGGCACGCTTTTCTGAATAGCGGGGAAAGAGCTCATACGACTCATTCCCAAATCCTTTGAATACTCGGAAGGTATAAGCTTATTGCATCATCCACACATAGTCACGCCTTCGTAAGCGCAAACATGAAGGAGCTGACACGCGTCTTGTTGTAGATAGTGATGTTGTTGTTGTGTTCTTGTTGTTCTTGTTGTGGTAGCTGTGTGAAATTAGAATGCGTTTAAGAAAAGAAGACAGAACAAGATAACACGTGTGATAGGGTCGATTAGCCTGGTAAGAAGTGAGCCTTACCCGTTCCCACTTCCGGTTCCCGATTTCTGAGACCGGGAACGGAATGGGGGTTGCTGGGAGCTTGCCTCGGCATGTTTATTGGTATACATATATTTATATAAACATTACAGTTGTGATGGTCTCAAAACATAGAGATGTTTTCATTCTATTAATATGGACATATGAAAATTGCAACATACAGCAGAGATGGTATTTGAAATACGACCATAATAAATATGCTAGAACAAGACTAATAATTAAAAGAACATCAAAATATGATTACGTCAAAGTCTAAAGAGAAAAGTTCTGCCGTATTTTGTCAAACTATACATCATTTGATTGCTCTATTTAGATATGCGATTTGTATCTGGTCGTGACTTATATGTCCGAAGATACCGACATTTTAAAGACAATTGAAGCCCTCTTTGATGTCGTCATCAATCATGTGACGGTAATTTCTCAATATGTTGTCATTTGATAGGTCTTACTTCGCTCTATCTAGATATACAATTTGCATCTGATTGTTACCTATATGTCCGAAGATATCAACATTTTAAAGACAATTGAAGCCCTCCTTGATGACGTCATCAATCATGTGACTTCTGGTAATTTTTCGAAATGTTATCTGTCTTAAATTGATCCTCAGGGCCAATTACAGCTTTAAAAACGTAAGGTTAAATGGTTGGGCTCTTTAGCCTGTCTAAGAAACATGACCGGATACTGAATATATTTCCTTTCGAAGTGGGAAATCGAGTTTTTATGTTCAGCTAGACTTCGGCATATCTGACTTACGTCAATAAAGGAAATATATAAAGAGGCTCCTAAATCAGACAAAGGCTTCACCTGTACGGATCTGACATTCCCACACTGTAATATAATTATATATATTGTCAAATCCACATACAGCGCTGTTTCGTCGTCTTACGCCTCATCAGTGTGGCTACTGACTATAAGTGCCTTGGTGCCTCGAGTCAGGATTGAAACCGGACCTCTGGGCCAGCAGTCCGACGTCTTACCAATGCTCCAACGCGACGGATTTGTAGGCAATTTATAGTACATATAAACTCATATGTCTTTCTATTTACAAGAGCGCTCAATTCGAATTACTCCGAAGAGCTAAGTGTAAATAGCTATATATATATATATGGATGAGAGAGTTCCTTTTGAGGAAATGTCGATTGGTCTCTGTAACGGGAAATAACAAAGCGTGGTGAGGTTTTACTGGAGCCCCAGCCTATTCGAAATCAGCTGGTCTCAATGTACAGCACACATTTTAGTTCGTTACGTTTTAATTCCATGTGCTTTCAATCTATTAGACCTTCAGACCTTCCGTAAATTTGTCAGTTTTGAGAAAGGAAATAGTTAACAGTTTTATAAGAGGGGGTTCTATTTACAATGTATCTATAATGTTTTATAATTTACTGCCCTTACTTTCCATTCGTCATAGGTAACCGCGGATGTGAATTTCTCTTTCAGTCTTTATGCCAGTTTGACAGTATTTGTTTTAAGGGATCTAACCCTCACCCGACAACAAAACATGTTTTCTTAGAGGAGAAACCCTAATCCTACCTCTAACCCTAATCCCAACCCAAATGCAACAAGACATGGGCACAATTTAAAACCAATAGTCCGCTTTGACGTGCGAACCATACAAGTAATTAATTTATAGGTATTTCAGTATTTTACAAGGAAATTTCAAGTATATTTTATAGGCTAAAGTCTATGGATTGTGGATTTAATTCACTATTTAAACCGTGCAAACAATAAGATTTACGTTCTTGAAAATGACTGAACGCACAGTCGAAAACGCTCGATCCGATATATCAGTTGGACGATATTTATATAAGTTGCATCCGAACATACGTTTTCTTGTGCGTAAACAAGAAAAGTTAACCAAAAAGATGAAAAGGTTTTCCTTGTCCGTCGAATTGAAAGAGGTACAAATTTTAAACATACACTGTTGGAAAGCTGAGGAAATCCTCTTTCTAACAGTATATATATGTGTATACCTCCATCGAGAATTAATTCCACAATCCATAGATTTTGGACTGTGAACTGTGAAGTTCTCTCGTAAAATGATGAATACTTAGCTTCACGTTTTGGGCTGTAACATTTGAAGCCCAACAGATACAAATTGTAAACATAAATCCACAATCCATAGACTTTGGCCTATAAAGTATACTTGAAAGTCCCTTGTAAATACTGGAATACCTATAAATTAATTAATTCTATATTTTGTGTTCCTTGCTAGTTGTCAGCGCTCATATCCAGGAAAATGTACGTTGTTTCTGGACACTTTCCAGCTGCATAGGCAGTTCAATCTGAGTTGGGGGGCAATAGAGTTGGGTAAGGAAAATGGAAAGTTCCGAATTAAAAAGAAATACAAAGATATATACGGAGTCCTTCTCGTTGTTCCACTACACAACAGGGACAAGGTATTGAAAGCTCAAACCCGACATGGCAATGATATAGAAACACCCGAATCCTACGTTATAAGCGTTGCCTCCTTTGAAGTTAAAAGCGTTTGTTTCTCCCCCTCCCCCTCGCATTCGGATATTATACCCAAAGAAGGCCGAAGAATGGATCGGCCGAAACGTTGAGTCCCATTATCTCCTGCCATCTTATTGGCCGAAATGACGTGACGTCAACCTTCTGGAGAGGTTATAAATGAAGTAAGCCTTTGACAAGCAAGCATTACTTCCTTCTGAACCAAGAACTCCAAGTCAAAAAAAAAACGAACAACATGAAGACCGAAGCTCCCGAATGGATCGGCCGAAACTTCATAATTCCATCCTCCCACAACTTTGTATCTTTCTCAGCAAAGAACTGAGACGCCTTTTGCAGCCTTCCAGGGAATTGAGTTTTTTTCTTTCATCAAGAGAATTCTTTAAGGACCGAAATAAATGGTAATTTGAAGGTACAATACCTGGGAAATATGGCAGATGAGTGAAAACCTCCAAGACAAAACGTAATAATGTTTGCCTGGTCACCAAAGAAACATGTTCTCTAGTGTTATCCTAATGAAATATTACGTCTTTTCTCTAAAATAATTCCGGGCGCTTTTCATCGATTGCTGCCTTCTGTTGATCTAATACGGAGCAGTACTTGTTAGAATCAATTGTTTGTTTCTCCAGAGAGAGAGAGAGAGAGCTCATACTACAGGATCCTATTCCAATCCCACAATATATACAGCATCACCCTCTTTGGATGAAAACCGGATGTCGGTGCGAATGGGGGAAATAATTATTTACATGGACACTCACACAGACGCCTAGCTAGTAAAAGCATGGACAGTGTGGCCGATTCGGATTCAGCAATATCATTGAAAGAATGGAAATAGGCGAAGATAGGAGGCAGAAAGTCACTAGGAAAAGATGTATACGGTAATTAAGGACAGTGATGACAGTGAGGACATTAGGGGCTTACGTAATACAGATAAATGCCAACCCAGAAAAAATAAGTATAAGCCTATAGGTAGTTCTTACGGGGACAATGATGACTGGCGACCCCGACGTGATCGTGAATCCGGCGTAATTTTTATCGTCGAACCCTTCGACAATTCAAACTGTTGAACCCGACACGTAATTTACTTATAAATCTTTTTGAATTTTTTTCTAAAATTCTGGTGACCCTGAAAAATTATTTTTTACGTACATAATCATTATTTTTTTGTTCACATTAACAAGCTTTTATGACACTGAAGACATTATTTTTAAACATATATAATATTTCCAAGACAATGACAACATTCGAAGAGTGAAATGATTCCGAATGAAAAATAACAAAAGGATATTATATAAAATTTTAAAGATTTTATTTATTTTGCCAATAATGTGAGTTAAATGCCATTCGTTGCTCTTATTTCAGGCTATTTTCGGAAGGTTCCTGGAAAAATGGAAGAAAACATAACTCATATCAATAGACAAAAATAATAAATCAGACATATGACACAATGACACTTCAGGGGTCATTTAAGGGTTTAAGATAAGTGGAATGAATAAGAGTATCATAAAAACGAGATATGCATTGGGTGCTAAACAGGCGGCAAAAAGAGAAGAAAGCTAACAGATTTTACGACTGGGAGAATGGAGACACTAAGTCTCTTAACAGTTTTTATGTTCCCAGTAGGAAACCCCGATAGAATATTCATATTTCATTATTTCCTGTAAACCTTTAAGGAACACCCGTTTGGGTGTGTTTTTTTAAGAACACAATGTGTTGAAAGTACATAGTGCTCAATATTGTAGTGAATACATCAATAAAACAGAGCATATATATACACGCATTATATTATACACGCAATAATTCAATAATTTCCTCTGTATTAATGTTTATAAATTAATAACAGATGAATAATATTATCTTAGTATAATATTTGCATATTTTTGGAAACACATAAAATATCGTGTTACAAAGACATTTGTATTTTTAGACTTACAATTCTTAGATTATTTTTTAAATTGATGAACAAAAGAATTCAATAAATAAGATAGCTATAATGAATTATGTGATATGGGTCATATCACATAATTCATTATAACTATCTTATTTATTGGATTTGTTTCGGTCAAGTTATAAATTTATCTTACCTGGTTTAAGTTTTGTACAACATATTTGTCCATCAGAGCAACCGTTCAGCCCGGTAATGGGTACCTGTCCTTTAAGACATTTAGTAAAGCAGCCGGTGTTCAAGGACTTGATGTACCCACAAGTTGTTTCTGCAATGACAAAAATCATTCAATTGTCCATTGTTTTATAAATATCTTGTGACACGATCAATTCTTTGCGGAGATTACTTTCTCCAAAGAAGAAAATAGAGGATTACATGGCATAATATTGGTTTTGTGAAAATTCCTCCCAAAATAGGTTTTTATGGAGGGGGTTCAATTTACAATGTAAGTTTATACTAAATTGAT
>VCCN01006878.1:594974-617420 GCA_006491835.1 Architeuthis dux | reverse complement strand
ATATATATATATAGGGGGAGAAAGAAAGCGAGATATGTATTGCCCAGTCAATATTTACTACTAAGAACATAAAATCCTCTTACCACGTCCAGTTCATAATCCAAGATCTTCGTATAAATCTGCCGCTGTTGTTGGTCTTCTTTGGAGAGATCCATATTGAGGGAAAAACGTCTGTCAGATGAAAGTAAACACAGCCATTACATAATTGACTGGAATACAAATGTAATTGGAATTTATAATTTTTCCACAAACAAGACTTGTATTAAATATAAGACTTATAATAAATTGTATGGAAAAGAACCAAGCACATTGCAATCAGGAGAGAAACCGAAACCGATCTCGGAGAGACTTTTTAATGCCACCATCATCTCCATTTCTGTTGGACACAAGCATTACTTCTCTATAGAGCATGTTATCCAGAATTTAAACTCCGGGCAAGGCTGTTTACATTAACTTTGCACTAACACCCATGGGAAAGGTATGAATCCATCTACTGTTTCTATAGTAGGGGCATGAAAAATAGGCAGCATGTAGTGCCCCAGACTAGATGTGGTAGGTTCTGTAGGTTCTGGGGTTCTGTCAACATCCTGTTTTACTTTGACCCTGACACATGCTGTGTTTGAATTCAATTTCATGTCGTTTGGAGTTCTTGCCATTAGGCCCATGCAGAAACACCTGCAACTTTAGTCAATATCCTGTTTTCGGATGTCCACACATATGGGGCCCCCAGGGTCACTTCCACTTCAGCCCAGGTGTTTGTCCGGAAATGCCAGTATATCATAACACATCCGCAAATGTAAATGTGGAATTGGATGGCTCTGATTTGATTAGCCTTTTTTCTTTCTCAGTGATATTTTCTCAGCATCTAATTTCAAAACACTGATCTAGAGTATTTATATCATTATACAATGTCTAATGTGGTGAGAAGGCAGGTAAATGTTTCTCACAGATGCTAGTGGTTAGTGTTCGAGGGTAGGTGAAAGCCAGGATTTAGAATACAGATTTTCAAGGCAGGTCCACATCATTTACAAGATTGGTGGAACATAATCTTCCCACAACAATTTGATCTTCTGAAAAAGTTAGGCTTAGATGAAGAAGGCTTGTCTTTGAAAATCAGCATTCACAATCCTGGCTTTTATCTCTGCTAGAATGCCTAACAATTGGTATCAGTGGGAAATATGTAATTATTTCAGTTATGAGGTACACTCTCTAAATATTTACATGGCTCAGTTTAGTCTGGCACAAGGCAATGATAATGGGGTAATCAGTGAGGATTAAACTCACTAGCAATGGCAATGATCTATGAGACTAGCTTTTAACCTTTTCTACAGGGCAAGGGTTCGCATGCGTGTAGAAATATTCAATAAACAAGAGTTTTGTAAATAAACAACAGTTTTGTAAACACTCATTTAAAAGCCACCTTCAGCATCCTTTAAGCTCAACATCAAGTCACTTCCTGTTTATAGAATTTATATATATTATAATTATTTGCTTATTTGGTGCTTGCAACCCAGATTTTCACTCATTCCAAAAGGTCGCTTTTCTTCCTGATACCGGTGATGTCAACTACCACATCACGTCATGCTGAATATCGAAACAAAATCATTTCCGCACTTCTGACTTGTTTTTAATTCATTTTATTTATTTATGTTTAAATGATATATTGTCTCAAGTGTTTTATGAATCGTGTATAGAGAAAAGTTTGATTACACAAAAGCCAAGCCCTACCACCCAATATGTTGGGAGTGGAGAGGAGGAGGAAGGAATCCTTCTTACCGTGCTGCTTGTTGCTCCAAAAGTTGTTGTCGTTCTTTCATCTTTTTTGCCAACTGGTGAGTCAGTTAAGGTACAAATGGTTGATGGTTTCTAATATTTCTAACAACAAATGATACCACTTTTCATTAAATTTGATTAGTTTTTACCTTCATCCTAATTTTAGTTGTTTTTATACAAAAAAAAACTAGTCAAATTTAATAAAAAAGTGGTATGTTGCAAGGTAAAAACTAGTCAAATTTAATAAAAAGTGGTATGTTACAATACTTCATCCAATAATAATAAATATTAACAAATAATAAATCTGATTTAATAAAGAATATAGAAATAAAATAAAGAATAATCTATAGATAAATTAGGTTTTATGTCATTTTGTAACGCGCTGTAAATTCAGTCAAATTCCTACAGAGATGTGAACCCAAATTCAGTAAATCTTCTGAAAAATAATTTTTTTCACCAAAATATTTCGAAATTAGAGAAAAGATGATTTGGGAGATTTTTGTAGATGTAGTCAAGTTTCTGCCTATGTGCATGACTAAATAAAAGCAATTTTTTGAGAAGTGCTGGAATTGATGGAGTAAAAGGTATATATTTACAACTTAGTCCTGGGCTTGTGATATCAAAAATGTCTGGTTGGTGAGAGGGATAAGTTTTTGATTTTGTAAACAATGATGTTTGTAAATCCCAAAAGTACCAAGTAAGCAAGCTAGTATATATAAACATATAAAGTAGATCTTGAAATATGACAGCATCACTAAACAATTATTTTAAAGCTATTTTAAGCAACTCATTCAAGTCCAATAACTGTCCATATTGAACTTCAGTAGACAGTCCTCTAGTCATAATACCAGTGCATTGGAAGCAGTGTAATATTTGCATTGTCATTTTTCTTTAATAGAGTGGCAAAGTCTGACGTCATTGGTGTACTTCTGGCTCCACTGTCTTGTAAAAATACATAGAAAGAAATCTTGCTTCGATGACTCTTTCATTATTTTGACTGTAATTCTGCATAGTTTGTATATATAGGACAGTCAGTTTATGCTAAATTAGAAATTTTGGTATGTTTTAGTGATTTTTCATTTATATTGAAAAATGTTGCCTTGTTATCAAAAGTCTTTTGGCGTTATTGTTCGTCTGCTCGAAACTTCCAGAAAAATCGATAAAATCACTAAAACGGACCAAAATTTCTAATTTAGCATAAACTGACTGTCCTATACTTACAAACTGTGCAAAATTGCCTGTCAAAATAATGAAAGAATCAGTTAAAGAAAAAAGCGTGATTTTTTCAAGACAGTGGAGCTAGAAGTACACCGATGATGTCAGCACATTGCCACTCTATTAAATGTCTATCTTATATACTGGCATATATGTTAGTGAAAAAATATCAACAAAATGCAACTCTAATATTCCAATAATTCTAATTCATTGCATTTTCATCAGACAAAATTAGCCAACAAAAGTTAACAATGATCTCTATTATCTCAACTAGGGATATGAAATCAAATGATGGATAAATTTTATATCCGACAGAATATGATAACTATAAAGACATTTATTAGTTGAGAACCTATATTTGCGTGGCACCGGTTTGAACGACTGCTAAACGAGGTTGTTTCCAGGGTGGACACGGGTTCGAGTCCCGCACAGAGCTTGTTTCTTTATTCACATTTACGATTTAGGCCGCTCGTTTAACAGTCGTTCACACTGGCGCTGGGCAAATATGTTCTCAACTAATAAATGTCTTTATAATTATCATAACTAGGGATATCTTAACATTTCTAATTAAATTTAAATCCACATTTTTAATTAGATAAGATTTCAGAAGGAAAAAAATCTATGGGATATTGATCACATTTTTCATAGAATCTAAATCCACATTTTAATTAGATAAGATTTCAGAAGGTAAAAATCTATGGGATATTGATCACATTTTTCATAGAATCTAATCAATATACCAAAATAAAACCTTTATTAAATTAAAGTGGAATAAAGTTAAATCCATTGCAACCTACAAGTAATACTATAATGCACTCATATTTTTTTTGTTAAAGGACTAGCAAATACTAAATAAGGATACAGCTTCTTCTCTGGCTTTTGCTATCGCAATGTTTTCAGCCATTTTCCTCTGGAGTGTCAGACCCTGAAAAGATAAATTTTAGCAAATTTTGCAAATATTATTTCAGCAAAGACTATAAGCATTCCACACATTTGTCAGACTAGTATCTTCCATTTTGTTGTTTTTAGCATTACATTTCAGCTAAAATATTCTTCGGCCTTCCTCAAGTGTGTATTGTACCTGGTGATCTTTAGAAATCTATTAGTACTTTTTTTCTTTTCGTCTACATTCATCATTATCATCGGCCATTTATGGTCTGCCAGTTTTTCCGCTTTTGAGTGTCATGGCACCAATACTTTCTGAACTTGTCTAAATCATCATACCATTTTATTTTTTGCTGGACACAATTTTGCCCATGATCTCAAGGTTGACTGATATCCTTGCAACATGGCCTGCCCATTGCCATTTAAGTATGTTAATAGCCTTTAGGATATCTCTGACACCAGTTTTTTATATTGTGCTGTTTTGTGATCTTTCCATGTGATGTTTAACATGATTTTTTTCCTTTCCCAAAAAAAAAAAATCACAACAGTTTCACAAAGTCTTGGTAAGAAGATATACAAAAAATAAAATAAAAAATAAGAGACTTCCGAAGACCACCAGATGCAACATACTCCTAAGGAAGGAAGGAAAAATATATCAAGCAAAACATAAAAACAACAAAGATGAAGATAATAGTAAAAACATGCGTGGAATAATCAAAATACTTCATCTCATGACTTTTGAAAACAATGAAAGGATATTGTTGTATCAAATGCAGAGGTTTACAAGTCATATGAGGAGCTGGGAAACAATTGGTAGAAACCTACTTCGGTCTAATTACTGCATCGTATCTACTGACCGATATAAGGTACATAATTTAGAAACATTTTTCATTGATGGCTACACAATAACTATATCCAGAAAACTAACATTAACCTTAAAATTATAATAAAACTAAGTCTTGAGAACACAAACAACAAAAGAAGAAGAATTATGCCCGTGAAGAAAAAAAATACAAATACACAACCAATTTTCCAGCATCCATGGTTCTAGGATTATTCATTTTGCCAGACCCAGAGAGGCAACATAATAATAATTCAATAATACACCTCTGAGCCATGAATTATGTGCATCTCATATCTTTAAAGCATTAAGACTGATAGAAACTTAAATTAAACAAAATATTAAATATGAATAAAATTGTTAAATGTAATCTAATAGTCGGTAGTCCAAACAGTCAGTTTTTTGGGCGAAAATGTCACAATAACGCTAGTTTTTCCCTGTTTCTCAAGTGTTCATTCTCCATAATGTTGACTAATACAAAACTGTTAAGCATGCCATAATAAAGAATGTCCTATTCTGAATCTGTTGGTGTCTTATTTGTCATCATTTGACTTAAAATGAATTTTACAGCGAATTTTCAATTTAGTGTGTAAACAGCACCCAAACTACGCTGTGACAGTTTTTTATTGTGGTCGAAAAAAGGTGTCTATAAATAAATGATTGCGGACACCTTTTTCGATGTATGTTTTTGGAACCTACATCACCTAGTAGAAAAATAGATGTTCTTCAGTTTCGTATAAAATTTAAGAAAGTACAAAATGTCTACATATTAAAAAAGATGATGGCTTTTCAGTTTTATAGGGTGTTGAAAAGGACATTTTTTGTAAGTGTTCAATTTGCTGCAAGTCCACAAATGAATAAATAATCATAATTAGTGAACTAATAGGAGTAGAGAGACAAATGAGGTATCAAAATGTTCAGAATAACAAGACCTATAAGGGGAAACAGGCAGCAGATGTATAAGATCTTCCTGTAAAAACTCATTGGAGTACCTACTAATACTATAAAGACGGCAAATGTTTCTTTGTTTCTAACTTCAGTTTCTTCTTATTTTTCCAATCAAATTTTTCCGCCTTTAACAACAAAAACTGTGTGTATTTGTGTGCCCGTTTGTTCAATTTTATCTATCCATCAAAATTTGTTATTTTAATAAAAGATTTTTAAGAAAATGTTTATTTACATGGGATGCATTACTATTTAACTATTTCCATTCTTTCTCTTCAGAAAAGATATTTTTTCTTTATAATTAAATGGGGTCTGGGGGCATGGAGTGACCCCCCCCCTATTAATTTTGGGAAATCTTGGTAAAAGATAATTTGATTTCCTGTGTTGTTTTATTTGATGCTTTTTACCCAGGCTATGCAGATAGCCCCACTAGTACATTATTATAAATGATACAGTTAATTAATATAAATGAAACAGATACAGACAGGTACATTAATGAAACAAACACAGTACTGTACTTACAAAGAATTTTGAAGTACTACCACTTAAAACGTGATAAGCTGTACGATCTTTCTTGCTCAATACAACTAATCAGAAAGGTCTGAAGAAAATGTGTTTGTGCTTTACACCACCACTGACACCAGAATTTTCCTTGAAGCCATTACTAGGGGTAAATGTAAGCAAATTAGTCTAGGAATTTTACAAAAATTGATGGAGCAGTAACAACCATTGCAGTATAAACAATTAAGAGATAGCTCCACACACAACGCCACTCAGTGGGCTAGTGTGGGAGCCGTGAGAAATTCAAGGGTCCGCTAATAATTTTGACTGGATTAAAAGAGGTACTGGACAATCTTTTGCCGGAAAACTGGTGGTGTATCTGTATTAAGATTTAAATGTTAATTTCTATCCTGAATTTTGTGAAGTATTATTTCCGGTTGAATACACTAGAATGCCTTAATATTTCATGAATTCTCACGAAAAGTATTTTCAGTATAAATGCATATAGGTACTCCAATGAGTTTTTACAGGAAGATCTTGTACATCTGGTACCTGGTTCCCCTTATAGATCTTGTTATTCTGAACATTTTAATACCACACTTGTCTCTCTACTCCTATTAGGTCACTAATTATGATTATTTATTCATTTGTGGACTCGCAGCAAATTGAACACTTACAAAACAAATGGCCTTTTCAGCACCCTATAAAACTGAAAAGCCATCATTTTTTTAATATGTAGACATTTTGTACTTGCTTAAATTTTATATGAAACTGAAGAACATTTATTTTTCTACTAGGTGATATTGGTTCCTAAACATACATCAAAAGAGGAGGTGTCAGCAATCATTTATTTATAGACACCCTTTTTTTCGACCACAGTAAATAACTGTCACAGTGTAGTTTGGGCACTGTAAACGCATTAAATTGAAAATTCGCTGTAAAATTCCTTTCAGTCAAACGGTGACAAATAAGACACCAACATATTCAGAATTGGACATTCTTTATTATGGCATGCATAACAGTTTTGTATTAGTCAACATTATGGAGAATGAACACTTGAGAAACAGGGAAAAATTAGCATTACTTGGACATTTACGCCTAAAAAAACTGACTATTTGGACTACCTACTTAGAACTAATTAATCAACTTCCAATCAATCTTTCTGATGCCAATTTCCAAACATGTGAAGGCTTAGCTCAGTAATTATAACATCGGACAGAAGGCAGAGAGATCCGAGATAGTAGCCCTAAATTCTTGTTGGAAACACTTGTTACCACAGGGTTGTTCATATTTCAAAATGTAAACTTCTGTGACACTGCCAGGGTCTTAATTATCAACTTTTAATGTGATAAGTACCTGTGATTTAAGAGCACAGAATTACAGGCTAAAAAAAATCTCAAGTGTGATTCCTTAGCATTGTTTTCCAGCAAAATTTCATATTAAACCAGTCGAAAAGCGAGCTTTTTTTTCACAACCAGTTCAGAGTTTGTCAAATCTACATTGATAAAAGACAAATTTGTCTGTATTCAATATGATTTTGTGACAAACAACAAATTTTTTTTTCAACAACAAATATTAAAATTTGATTTAATAAAGACAATGGAAATAGAAAAAAAGTCAAGACTAAAAGTGTAAATTTGGATTTGTTAACACCACAAGTGATGTTGATTTTACAAACATGTGATAAGTACAGATTGTGGTCGGTGAAAAAAATGAATTATGGAAAATTACCTAAATTGTGTGCAAAAACATAGAATTAGGAGAGTTAAACCAGATCGAAATTTTATTCACACAAGTAGAATCAAAAACTGCCTTTGTTACTAAAAGGGGCTGACCTCATTGGTCCACTTCTAGTCATAACAGCCCTCAGTCGTAGCATAGAGCTGGGGCCCAAAGCCTGCGAAATGGAGATTGGATTGTTACTCAGACTATTGTCGCCTCGAGGCCTTGAACCCCCAGGTTAGCCATGATGATGAAAACGGAAGTTGGTAACTGGGAAACAATTGAGGAATTTTGAATTTTTTTATATAAATTTAAGAGTTAAATAAAACCGGCCAGACTAACTTCTCTTGCATTTATAGCTAAATTTTTTTTTTTCTTTTTCCAATTCACAAAAGAGTTCCATTTATTAAAGAGTCCCACTGTATTTAGGAGCGGAATCAAGCAGTGCATGAATTTAAGAGTTAAAGTTTACATATTGTTACAAGAAGATATACAAAAATATGTACATGAGCATTTGCAAATAAGTAACATATATATGTACATGAACATTTGTAAATAGGTTACATATATATGTACCCCCCCCCCCCTTACAAAATAATATACAAAACAAAGGGACTTCACTTACCAAATCTTGCTGTTTCTTGCTTCTGTTGGTCTGTGCTAACCTCGTCTTATAAGCAAACATCAGTTGCTGGTTCTGCCGATGAGCCACTTCCAAGGGACTGCTACCTTTCGGCCTGCAAAAAAAATCAAATCATAAATTCACATCTACAAAGGAAAATCATGAACAATAAATTATCAAAGACAATTTAACTATTTTTCATTTTTCTTAAGTAAATATCTAAACCAATTCAAAAAGGACAAAAACGTTTTCATCTCATAAAGAATTAATTTTGAAGTTTTTACATAACAGAGCTTTGCCTGGACTATAAGTCTTTCAGAGGTGCGAGTGGCATAATGGTGCGGACATTGGAATCAGCAACTCGAGTTCAAACTCTGGCCAAGACTGTTTATGTTCACTCCGCACTAATGCCCTTGGGAAAGTTATGAATCCATCTCTTCAAATAGAAGGGCAGATTAGGCTCTCTAGCCTTGGGAGACAACCAGTCTAGGAGAAGGACAACTCTAAATTCAAAACCGTGGAGATGGCAATGGGAAACCACTCCATTATCCCTCCCAAGAACAATCATTACAATACATAGTTTGAAGCTGTGGAGAACTATGATCACTCATGTCCTGAAGGGATATGGCATTTAAAAAAAAAAAAAAAAAAAAAAAATCTTTCATGCACCTTTTGGAATAGACATTTTTATAGATGAATGCTCTTTCTGATGCAAATTTACCTTCTTTTTTTTTTTTATCGTGACAATCTAATATTTGTTTGTTTCAGATGTCATCTACTTTTGTCCCAAACCATCAGAGCAAAACAAACTGGAGTTATCCACCATCAAATAACAAACTACCAAAATTTCTGTGTGTCTCCCCCTCCCCAAACAGCCACAGCCAATGATGGACATATATTTTTTTTTTTTAAAAGGCATTTTTGTTTTTTTGCCTCCCATTTCTTAAGTTAACAATTGTTCAGTTTGACAGCAGTGGGGACATCAGAAATACAAAAGCTATTTTTAGCTTCTAACATCAAGAAATAAATCGAGCATCAAAAATATTGTTTTTCCATCCAATTTTTTTTTTCAAATCACAACTTCTTCCCAAAATCAAACTCCTATTCACTTGACACACAAACAAAAGCCTTTACCCAAGGGTCAAAATGTCACCTTCTTGACAGCTTTTAATTAATATTAGCCCAGGTTGTCACAACCACAGGTCATTATTTTCTCTTTCTCCTCCAACTATTTCTCAGTCTTTGTCTTTTTTTGTTCAGTCCAGCTCTGCTCGTAACAAAATTGAATAGGGAAGAGAAGTTAATTATGTAGTGAATTATTGGATCACATTAACATCATCCCTGCTAGAGTGGCCATTTGAACACCTTCCCCTGGAAGTTTTGTCAATTGAACATCCTCCCACTAAAACAGTTTGAGCCCACCTCAGACTGCTTTAATCATAATTTAGGGAAAGTGAAGAAAACTAGGAAAGACAGGAATTCATTTTTTTTTTTTATTTCTCAGTCTTTGTTAATCACCACTACCCACAACAGACCAGTTTAAACACTGTTGCAGGGTTTAGGTTATTCATGTGTTGACGTTTATATGTATTATATGCTTCGCCCAGCCCTAACCTTTCATAGTAGAAATACACTTGAATTTTTTTTTGCAATATAAGTTTATCCTAAATTGATCCCTTAGTTTGTGTCCAGCATTATTCACGCTTGTTTTTTGAAAATTCAGACTTTTTAGTGATCACTGCCCAACAAAATGCAAGAGAAGTAACTCACCTATCACCCCCTTTTCCAATTTTTTGATTGATCACCCCCAACACGACATTCTGGTCACGAGATGGTTTCTATTGAGTGACTAACAAGTAGATTTTAAATCATGGATTTATGGTTCAAACCATACTGGTAGCATCAAGATAACTTAATTTTAACACCCCCACTGCTTAATTTACAAGGTAAAAAGAAGCATATATAGGTGGTGGTGATTCATAATTTCCCTTGGAATCTGTTTTTTTGTTCAGTCCTTGTAACAAAAAAGAAGAGAAATTAATTATGAATTGAATTATTGGATCGCTTAGATCCTCCCTGCTAGAGTGGCCATTTGAGCATCCTCCCCACCATAAGTTTTGTCAATTGAACATCATCCCCCCAAAGCAGTCTGAGTGGGTGGTGGGGGGTGTTTAATTATAAACCATCTTAATTTAGGAAAAGTTAAGAAAACTAGGAAAGACATAGGAATTATTTTTTTTTATTTTTTTCAGTCTTTGTCTCACTACCTAACTTTCTTTTCTCCCCTCTCCATTTCTACCATCTCATTAAAATTTCTAGCTTTCTCTTCTGCCCCCTCTTTTCCTACCCTCTTAAATTACCTAACTTTCCCCTTATGTTACTACTGAAAGAGTAACATTAAAATGCAGGTTGAACAAGCAGAATAATATAATAGATTTTTCCTCACCCTTTTCTCCCCATTGTTTTGAGAAAATATTTTTTTAAGCATTGAATTCTATTTTTCTCTCTTAATTTGTTGCTAGATATGCCACACACCATATACAACATTTGCAATGAGCTGTTGATCATTAAAAATGAAAAACATGCTAGCAGATAATCAAGAATTAATTAACAAATATAAGTTGTGATGGAATTTCTTTATATTCAATGTTGGCTTATTTGTATTTATCATTATCCTGGATCTAATCGGCCCTTCTTCAGCAAGTGGGGTTTAGGGTGTGGTGTTGCAAGGGGTGGCAGGCGGCCTTTTTTGTTATTTTTACCCATAGCTGTTGGAAGAGTGGATCCACTCGTGGTTTTGAATTCAGAGTTTTCCTTCTCCTAGACTGGTCTGTTTGCCAATCAAGGCTAAATAACTCAGTCTGCCCTGTTGTTTTACCAGTAGCTGGGAGGAGAATAGATGGATTCCTGTCTTTTCCAAGGGCATTAGTGTGAAGTGAACCCAAACTTTCTCAGCTGGAGTTTGAACTCAACATGCCGATTCCATTCTCAGGACCAGTAACCATTATGCCACCCCAACCTCCAGTTATCATTATACTAGAGTAAAATGCTAGAAACATGAAACTTAATATCTGCTATGTACCCTTGTATCCAGTCTTTTATTCTGAATGAAGTTTCAAATTGATTTTTTCAAGTGATCAAGCTGAGGCATTGTTGGATAACTATAAAACAAACACTACAAACAATACAGCAGAAAGCAATAAAATATGGAATAACTTGTGTTACATGAATTGCTGTGAATTGGTTGGTCTGACCAAATTTTGCTACCATTTCTTTTCTGTTGGGGAACTGAAGCAAACTCAAGAGGTTTCAAGGAAATCAAAAGGACTGAGAGAACTCAAGGTGACTCAAGTCTACATGTTTTGATGAGCAAATTAAAAAGTAAGGCAAGCAAATTAAACAGACAAGTGAACTGTATTGATTTGATAAACATGATCACATTATATACAGTTACTGCTACGGTCACTGTCAATGTTAATTGTTTTTAAAAAGAAATATCCTGAGTATCACATATATACAGTTACTGCTACGGTCACTGCCAATGTTAATTGTTTTTAAAAAGAAATATCCTGAGTATCACATATATACAGTTACTGCTACGGTCACTGCCAATGTTAATTGTTTTTAAAAAGAAATAGCCTGAGTATCACATATATACAGTTACTGCTACGGTCACTGCCAATGTTAATTGTTTTTAAAAGAAATTAGTTGAAACTTGACTCTTAATATATTTTGTTCAAAGGATAATTCATTGTTAGTTTTAACTTAGGTATCAGATTCATAACTTTTTCAGATTTACTGAAATAACCTTTTAATGTAGACCAGTGTGAAATCAGGTTGTGGCTCACTCAGTAACTGTAAATATGTGATTACTGGTTTTACAAGTACATCTAAAACTCCTGTAGTCCGACCTCAGTCATCCGACTGTCGTTTAATCCAAATCTCCACATGAACTTCAGTAAAACCGATGTTATGTGCCACAAATACCCTGAGTATCACACATATATACAGTTACTGCTACAGTCACTGCAAACATTAATTTTTTGAGTGAGCCACAATCTGAATTCGCACTGGCTGACATCAAAAGCTTAATTATGTAAATCTGAAAAAGTAATAAATCTGATTTAAAACTAAAAATGAATCATCATTCAAACAAGATATGTGAAAAGACAAATTTCAACTAATTTCACTTAAAAAAATTAACATTTGCAGTGACTGTAGCAGTAACTGTATGTGATTACTCATGTTCACTGATTCAGTTTGCTTGTCTTTTTAATTTGCTTGCCTTACTTTTTAATTTGCTCGGAAAAAAATATAGATTCGAGGCAATGAGGAATCTATGATACAATAGGCATATACTACACTTTGATCCCAGGTATAAAAAAAAAAAAAAATTTTTTTAAATTAAAAAAAAAAGAAAAAGTTGATTGAATACATGTATTTTATTGAATCTATTGTATTTTATTATTAACTTGCATACTTACTTAATGAAAGCGTTGGTAGTGGTCATTTCGAGATAGGAAGACATTGGTGCCAGATTCTCTTCTTTAAGGAATGCAACTGTTTGTGGGTGAGTTTTATCGTCTGGTTTCTCAGAAGGACGAGCTGTAATAAAAGAAATTTCAACTTTAGGCAGCATTTATGGCAGAGAGGGAACAACAACGGAATGCAGGATATTAGAACATGAAAACAAAATTTGTTAAGCCTTTCTAGATGGACCGGCCAAATGTGGCTGGCCAAACACGTGCGTTTGTTTATAATCAAATCTAATAATACAAATTGGCCATAAAGGAGTATACACAATTGAATCAGCCTGAGCAAAGTGGTAGCTTTCATGTAGCAGCGGTGTGCTTCGGAAGCATCATCGAAAATCAGATATTCATGAATAAAAATGCCTCTACAATATAGTCTAAGCATAATTCTACCAAAATATATATATTGTAGAAGGGTTAACTTGTGTAGATAGCACAAAAATTGAATTTAAAACTTAAAACTGGTGACATTTAGAAATGAATTCAGTCTGAATAGGGTTAAACACAAAATATTTAAGCTATACATTTTTAAAACAATACAAAATACGAAAAAATATCAATTGAAAGTCAAATAGAAAACTCATCTTACTATAATTCACCAAATGTCTGTGCATCCATGTTAACAAAACTCAAGAACAGTCAGAGCTATGGCCACCAAATTTTCTCTGGTTAATAATGAAACCCCAGAACATGTGTTTGGCATATTAGTTTTCGAGAGTTCCCAAAAAATTATCTGGGGTCTGTGTTTGCGCTCACCTAGATAATAATGATCTGGTTTTGCATTTTATATAATGTGGATTATGCCACTTTGCAGTGAAATGCAGATTTTGTTTTTTTGTAACTGATGAATATTTATCATGTCTGAAGCTGAGAGTTACTCCTAGACTTGGATTACAACATAGTGAAACTATTACCCATGTATAAGGTCATCCCCCAATCTTTGCCTGAAAACTTGGTTTTAAAAACAATTTATATATAAGTATTTGTAAATATTAGTTTTTGGGGTTTTTTGTTAGCATTGAGAAGTAAATTGTCAAATGACAAGATAACTGAACATGTAGATAGAGAGCTTACCAATTAGCTTTTGAACGATGGTGGCAACACGGTCCATACATTGCTGGCCAATCTTTACAAACGGGTACACCAGTTTAGGATCCTTAATGTGGTTACCTGCATTTTGAATATAAATAAATAAAGTCATCACAATAGACAGAAAAAGTCTGATAAAATAGAATAAGGAAGAAAAAACAAGCCTGAAAGTCAGACCATATATGCGCTTAAACACAAGTTCAGTTAAATGTTATTAAAAAAAAAACACTGCGATATGAGATTTGTTAAAAAAATGTTTTAGCTTCTTAAAAAACGAACTCAACCATACGTCACAGTTTGATTCCGAGAATTGATTTATTGTTGTTTGTGTTGTTAACACAACGTTTCAGCCAATCCATTCTTCAGGTGTAATATTCGAATGTGATGGGGTAAACAGAAGTTTTTAATTTCAAAGGAGGTAACGTAGGATTCGGGTGTTTCTTTGTTTCCTTGTCAGGTTTGGGCCTGTTGAGCAGCGGAAACCACATTGGGTTGAACTCCGCACTTGTTTGACTAATGCATACAGTCGATATGTTGATGTTCGCCTCTTTGATTTTTCTGTTTCCAACAGAGTTCAACTATTGCTGCTAGAGAAGCATAGCGCATCTAAAAACTGAACATTTACAAAATTATGTAACATTAAAAAAGCAGCTATCATCTTCATTAAGTTTTCTTGTCAACCAATTTATTATACCCAAGACATTTGGCAGGAAACTAAAAATAGAACAGAAAAGAGGCAATTCTTAAATTAGGAAAGTGTGATGGCATTACCTTTATATGTGACTAAGGTTTTTCCAGACACATTTTTTACCCAGAGTTGAAAATAATAATATATTAAATATGTGATCATATATGATTGTGTGTGTTAAATATATGTCAAAACTAACACAAGAAAAAAACAGAGAATCTTGGAAGAAGAAAACAAAGTCGTGGTGTATTTTTAAATAAAGAAGATAATTTTCTTTTCTTTTCTTTTTTATATATAATTAAATTCCAAACAGAATCAAACAAAGTTTAGAGAAAAAACAAGCTTTGATGATAGTCGTGTGTTTTTTCCTTTTTAAATCAAGTTCTTTTCCCTTTAAAAGTAAAGACGGTTAAATTTTAATCCTTTTAAAAAAACTTTTTTAAAAAACTCACTTTTGTTTTTTTCCAAAAATTCCTTTAAAAAAACCCTGGAAATGTATTTTTCCCAATTGAGTAGCCTCCAAAATCTAAATGTTCCTTAGATTTTTTATCCTTTCCAATCCAGCATGGAAGAACATTTTTTTCGCTACTGACTTTTCAACCAAATCTTTCGCAGAAAGCAAAGCAATCTTCCGATAGGTTAAAATTCTATCGTCACATCTAAACCAAACAAAATTTCCATAGGACCGCAATTAATTAACCGATTTCTATTTTCTAATCATTTTTAAAATGATGTATTTCTTCATCTCGTGAATTCACGTAAAAATCTAAGCACAGATGAAAATATTTTTTCAACAGTGCAAGGGAAATAACTCCATCTTATGATAAAATATTACCTCCCTTATATTAATCCTGAAATTAGAGTAAAAAAATGTTTAATTTTTCTGTATCTATAATATATAATTATATAATTACTGTCACTGAGTGACGAATGAAAGGCACTACAATAACACAAGGGGGAATATTCTCAGGATTTTATTTATTGTGAATCTTTTGAACAATAATGCTGAAGAATGGGAAAAAGATTTTTTTTTTATCATTATCAGCAAGTTAGTATGAATAGAAAATAAAATAAACAGAAGAATTAACTAATACGAGATATCCCCTGGCATGGACAGCGGAATGAGAACAATCTATCCCCGGGGATTGAATAAAGGGTTTAGTTCAGAATTCCAAATACTGAATATGACAGCAGGGACAGTAGAAAACATGTTTGGGACGCCTCCAGGACAAAAGGGATTTTTTTATAAACTGTTGCTTTAGCAAATTAGAAACTGAACCATGAGAGAGGGATATAAAGAGTGAAAAGGTATACTGTTAAATCTTACAGGCTGTTTACATACATATACAGTGTATATGTATGTACACAGCCTGTAAGATTTAAACTCTACCACTCGACTCAGTTGAGTCAACTCTGTTTTGGGCATGTAAGTTTCTCAGCTTTCTCTATCACTAGTCGAGTTCAAAAAATAAGATCTTTTATCACATTTTTTATATTTAAAATTTTTTTTAATATTCAACTGAATATCAGGGGCGGACTGAGCAGAAATAAACACCCCAAATTTAATTTTTAATGTTAATGTATCCCCCTAAGTAACCTTTTTTTTTTGCAAAGATTGTTCACCTAGGATGAGGAAAGGTAAAACAATGAGATCAAAGTCATCATAGTTCATTACACTTTATAGGATTCTTTTCTTTTAGGCATGAGTCAATCTTCTTTGCATAAGTATTTCGGTCGAGACAAATTATTTTTTGATGAGTAAACTTTCCCTCTAACTTGACCGGTGGTCGAGTTACTTTTTAAAAAAAAAAGTTACAGGCTGAATGTAAATGTATACTTTTTGACTTCCCTCTCCCTCTGTATATGTGTGTCTGTCTCAGAAATGCCCCATGTGAAAGCAGTGATGGAGTGCTGGCTGCAGAGCACAGAGACCTCAGTTTAAATCAGGATTGCCATTTTAGCTATTTTGTGGCCAAATTTGGCCTTTTTGAAAACCGTTTGACCATATTTACTTTTCCCTTTGTTTTTAATTTTTTTTAAATCAAACAAACTGAGATGAAACAAAACCATCTCTAAGACAGAACATCTACTTAATTATTATTATTAGTAGTAGTAGTAATTTTTGTATATGCCTGGGAGTTGATGATTGCACAAAGGGGTCTAAAAAGTTTTAGGAACCCTTGCTTTAGTACTTTGAAAGAAAGGATTGATTGAGGTAAGCTAACTTTGTTGTAGAAGTATTTTTAATAAATTTTTATTTTTGGAGTGTAGTACAGTATTGCAATGTTTTATAAACAATTTTGTCAGTTGGCCATTTTTTGGCATGTTTTTGGCCAGAAACGTCTCCAACTATCTGACAACCCTGATTTAAAGACCAAGAACTGATAATGAGACACAGGGAATGTTAGTTTTTACACCCATAAATTTAGTGAAGATTGTTTTTCTAAGAACGACAAGAACAAAGTCAATTGGAGCTTGACAATTATTTATTTCTTCAACATTTTAATGTGGTTTTTATGATACAACTAACAACTATAGGTACATCATCTGACAAATCTCTGACCTGTCGGCTGGGGCATAGAATACGCCAACTGTATCCTCTGCAGAGGGGTAGGACTACCCCAGTCAGCTGGGGTCTAGAATACGCTGACTGCATGCCCTGCAGAGGGGTAAGACCCCCCGCCCCTGCCAAACAGGCGCCACCAAAGTCGCAAGACTCTAATTGAAAAAAATAACCATTTACCAAAGTCGCAAGACACTATTTTGTGGATTATAAACTGATTTCGGCATTAAATGACCTATCAAGGGTTGATATGCCGCTAAATCAATCAATCAATCAGACAAATCTTAAAGGACATGTAACTACAAACTTTCAGATTTTAATGAAAAGTGGCATGTCATGTGAGTCTTTGCTCAAGCAGCCAAAAATGAAATCCGTTTTTCAAAATTCTAATTGGGGAGGGGCTATGACCCCTCCCTAATTTTGACATTTTGGTGAACCTACCTTTTTTTTGAAAGTTCATAACTCTGATATTAATTAAGATAGAACCCTGGGGTTTGTACCTTTGGATAGAGAATACTCAGCACTATAACAATGCAGCTGTCTAGGGGGTTTGAACAAAAACTCACTTGACATGCCAATTTTCCGGGACGGTTCAGGGACAGTGGTGAAAAAAGTTCTTGTCATACAGGGCTAAGGCCAGAGAGTACAACAGCCAAAACATTGTGACTATAACAACCAAGATGAGGACAACAGTTCTAATAAATAATAATTCCTCATCTCAGAAATTCAGACAGAAAAAAAAAGATTTAATAAAAAATAAAAGCTGGAAGCAAAAATCTGACCCTCACTTTCATGGAATTAAAAATTTCATTATAAATTATCTCCTTCCTCTTACAATGTTAATGCAGTAATGAGTTTGTGCTAAATATGGCACAACAACTTCTATATAATGGTCATCTAGTTTCAAGCATTTGTTTAAAAAGCAGATTCTAAGTCTAATCAAGTATAATTCTTTTGAAATATTGTAATCTCATAATGTGCTGTATCCAAACCTGATTGGGATTTGGACAAATTGGACAAATCTCTTTGGGAAAAGCCAGAAGTCACAGGGGGGTCAAATCTTGTCTACTTGGGGGCTGACAGACCTGGCTGATGTGTGGTTTTGCCAAAAAGCACTGCACAACATGAAGACTGACTCACTCGGTCATTGCGAATGCAACGGTTACACAGTACACAAGCTCAATCAATGACATTTCACTGTTGACTGAGTTATCCGAAAGGAGATTGTCTGGTAACACATGCGCAGTAAGGGCCCCTCTGATTGGTTACCAAGTCATATCAAGGACGTGCAAACAGTTCTCGAGATATTCAAAATGGCTGGATATTTTTCCGAACAGACCAGATATGCATATACACACACATTTCATTCACTTTCTAACATTAAAAAATTCAATTTTTTTCCCATCTTATCATTAAAAATAATTATCTTCTTGCATTATGATGAAGCAAAAGTTTTACAGAAAACAAAAGGCTATTCTCCCAGCAACATTTTTACAAGCATTGAAGCCTACAAGAGTGACATTATTATGAAAATAAATACTAAACTGGAATCAACTTGTTAACTTACACCCATCTGTACTGTCGACATGTTTGTATTTTCTTTTCTGGTCTTTCAACACTTGTTGTGTATCTTTGAAGTGATGTCGTAAGCAGCCAGACAGACAGTATAATGCAGGTGCACAGGTAGACATCTTCACATAGACATTTGACAGGTAATCTCACAAGTCATACACGGACTAAATTTGACATCAATTCTACTTAATTAAAAAAAATAGTGGGAGGACAGGACACAGATTGTGAATTAGCCTAAACACACATGTGCACTCCACTCGTTGACATGCCAAGAAGCAAATGATGTTGAACAAATGATGTTCAAGTATTGATCCTATCAAAAACTGAATAGACATTGATGTGAAGGCCAAATAGCCAATTAATCAGGATACAAATGTTACATAGAGAAAATCACTAAATGGCAAAAAGCAAAAAGAGAATAATTGATTTTGCTATCAATTTTCAATAAATCACAGCATGACAGATGTTCAAATCCGGCCATGGCTGTTTGTGTTCACTTTGCATCAATGCCCTTGGGAAAGGCATGAATTCATCTCTTCTCCCCTCAGAAATCGGTAAAATAGCAAGGCAGACTGGGTTCTCTAGATTTGGTTGGCAACCAGTCTAGGAGAAGGAGAACTCTGAATTCAAAACCAGGAGCAGAATCCACTCCTCCCTGCAGCTATAGGTAAAAATAGCAAAGAAAAAAGGTGTGGCTTGCAATCCCACCCCATAAAAACCCACTTGCTAAAGATGATCGGTACGCAAACTGAAGGACTAATCAAATGCAGGATTCAGAATGACCGACTTGTGAAACAGAAAATGGTACAGGAAGCATAAGAATTAGCTAAGCTTTAAAAACAAAATCCTTCTTCAATATCAAATAGTTTATAGACAGCATTCCAAGGGAAATTATGAATCACCATCACCCATATATGCTGCATTGAGGGTGATCAATTAAAAAATTGGAAAAAGGGGTAATCAATGAATAAGTTACTTCTCGCGCCTTTTGTTGGGCTGTGATCACTAAAAAAGGTCTGAATATTCAAAAATCAAGCAGGCACAAACTAGTGACCAATTTAGCATAAACTTACATTGCATATTGAACCACCCACTAAAAGTTTATTTTGGAGGGGAATTTTCAAAGAATAAAAAGAATATTTTCCCCACTCATTGAGGAGTGTGTGTGCAAAATTTCAAGTTTCTACTATGAATGGTAAGGGCTGGGAAAAGTCCGGATACATAAATAGATACATATAAATGTCAGAACACATGAATAACTTAAACCCAGCAATAAACCAGTGTTGTGTGTAGCAGTGATTTACAGGAGATTTTATGTGTATGAATACATACACAAATATAAAACTGAAATCTTGGTAAATTGTGACTGGGAAGTATTTTAAAAATTTAGAGAATTTATTAAAAATAGTATATTTATGACTTGAATGAATTCCTGCATTAGATCATAAGAAATAGTGTGGTCCACCTACAATAGTGTGATAGTTAACAATCTTGTCAAGCAGATCAATTGGTCAGTGTAGTGAATTGGATCGTAACTGGGTTCCCCACTACTATGGTTCTATGACAGTGTAAGCTAGGCTTAGTCGTAACAAGATAAGGCATTGGATGGACCGATAATGCTAGAGACTGTCTTCCACTGTGGAAAAAATAGCGTTCCCTTTTTCTTTGTCCTGTCAGTCTTAATTTAGTTTTCACATTCCTGATGAATGTGAAAACTAAATTAAGACTGACAGGACAAAGAAAAAGGGAATGCTATTTTGGGGGGCAGACCATATAGGGAAAGGGGATATAGACAGTGCCAAAGCCACATCCACCCAGGGCTAAGCTTGTTATCCGCGCATTTTCTTACTGTTTGTTTTAGCACCAGTTTGGTGTTTTAGAAATAAGAGATCTCTCTCTCTCTGGGTTAACACAAAGAATAAATGAGAGATGTTTTTCTATACATCGTGTTTGCCTTGTTGTTCCAGCTGGGGTGTAAGATGAGTTACATCCGCAGTTTCACAACATGTATTTTTTATCCACAGCCATTTTTCTCAGCTGTACCAGTTTACCCCTAGAAGTTGCCTTCTGAAGACTCAACATCGTTTGATCTGGCTAACCGAATAACGTGGTAATGCAACATACTGAATAACAAGGAGTCCATAACCAAAATGACTTGTTTCATCTCAATTTTATACAAGAAAGATAGAATGAGTTATATAACAAAGAATTTAGAGAAGAATGAATTCGTTAAAAAAAATAAAATATTAAAAAATGGGAGCCACAATCTTTAACCCTGAAAGACAAAACACAAGTGTATAGATATTTTCTATAGTTTTGAGAAGGGTCATTAATACTGAAATGATTCTTCGGACAATTGAACTCCTTGTTATTTGTGTTATAAACAACGTTTTTGGCCGATCCATTCTTCGGCCTTCTTCAGGTGTAAAATCCGAAATTATGTTTAAAGTGTTTCTGTATCTTTGTTCTGTCGGGTTTAGATTTGTTGAGAAGTGGAAGCCACATCAGGTTGAAAGAACAAGACACAGAAACACCAGGGCCATGACTATAAGGGCTACCCCCCATTTAAACATAATTTCTGTTTAACCCATCACACTCAGATTTTACACCTGAAGAAGGCCGAAGAATGGATTGGCTGAAACGTTGTGTTTACAACACAAATAACAAGAAGGAGTTCAATCGTCCGAAGAACCATTTCAATACAAGTGTATAGGTTTACTAAGAGGGTAACATTAGAATCATAAAAGCAATTCTGCTTTAAAGTCTACAAATGTCTTACCTGAAGAACTATAATCAAGCCACAGCTGATTTACGAGTGAAGTCAAGCATTGGATATATTTTCCATAGGCTTCCTAAAGAAAAGAAAAATTAGGAAACTAGTTAACAGACAAAATGCATCACAACAAAATATCATGAAAGCTTTATAAACAAAAACAGAAAATGTTATTAAATGTTAAAATACAGCAACTACAATATCATGAACTATAAAGCACTCAGAGAGTTCATACCTCTGGCAATGCCATACACTAACTAAAAACTGAATGAAAATCAGTTCATATATAGCTACGATAAAGGGGAGGTAACTGTGTTTCGATTTACCATATATCAGACTATTATTTATTTTTTATTATGTCTCAATCGAAAACAGATCCCTGTATCCGTCCCAAAATTTAACCAATTTTTCTTTGTCCCATGGCCTACCCTTCCCAAAAATTCCATTGAGAACTTTTGGAGATAGTGTGTGGACAAACAGACAGAGAGACAGACATGAGTGAATACATATACTACTTCCAACTTTATTAGTATAGGTTAGTGGTTCCCAACCTTTTAGATTCGTTCCCCACCTTTGCCAATAAGATAACTAGCATCCCCCCTTCCATTTAAGTAAGTTGCAACAAAGAATAATTTCAAATAATCATTTTATTTTGCCTATAATTAGACAGTTTTATACTAAGAAATTTTATAATTGTACAGCTGCTGTTGTGTATATGTTACCCA
>VCCN01006878.1:573903-589168 GCA_006491835.1 Architeuthis dux | reverse complement strand
TAACGCTAAGTGTTCATTCTCCATAATGTTGACTAATACAAATGCAAGAATGTCCAATTCTTAATCTGTTGGTGTCTTATTTGTTATCATTTGACTTAAAATTAATTTTACAATGAATTTTCAATTTAATGTATATACAGTGCCCAAACTACACTGACTGTGTTTTTACCATGGTCGAGAAAAAAAAAAGGTCTCTATAATGTTATAATAGTCTTGACAACAGCAGAGGTAGTCTTTGAGTAAGGGGTTATTCAATATTTTTTTTCTTTTTAATCATTCCTTTTAAAACATTTGCTCAAACCACTTTCTATCCATAAATAGCTTTTTTTTAACCACCAAGATCTCGGCCAGTTGTTTTTTGGTAATTGTGCCCAGTTAGATCTCTTCATTTCAATTCAATGCAAACTGTCTCAACTAATCTGTTTTGTGCCTTTTTCTCTTCCATGCAGTCTTTTACCAACAACCAATTAATACATTACCCTAATCACTTGCTAAATATCATCAACCAGGCATACACACCCATTTATGTACTGTCAACTCAGTACAAAGACTTATATACTGGTGTGTGTGTGTGTGTATATATATATATTATATATATATATTAGAAAAAATGTTATTGGTTCATTACAACCTGTACAGTTAGTTTCACGATCTTCAGATGAACAGTTACTCTTGTTTAGTTAATTTCTTATATAGCTACAATTATGAATGGTGAGATTTGTTTGAGTCCATAATTGGCTGTTCCATGTTGGCCAGTCGGATAAAAGTTTTTCTGTCCTGGGCAAAGTGCTTTTTTTATGTGCCCATCTGTTTTCAGTTTAGCCTGTTTGGACATTTTTATTGCTGTGGTTCCATGTCTTGAGTCTCTGTTTTCAAGGGTTAGGTTTTCACCTCTGACCAATGGACCCTTATCAGTTTTCTTTTGTGTTAATTGCTTCTGGGGGTTTTTTATAACTGAGTATTATATATATAAAAAAACTTTTTATGTATATAATATGGGATTCGCTACAGATTGACAGTCCATTTCATTGCCACATCAATTCATCAGGCGAATGGTTTAAAAAATGTTATATGCTCTGTTTTATTGATTTATTCACTAAAATATTGAGCACTATGTACTTTTAACATATTCAACACAAAATACACACACATATCCCAGCTATGAGTAAATGTACAGGGGAGACTGGGCTCTAGCCTTGGGATGCAACTAGTCTAGGAGAAGGACAACCCTGAATTCAAAACTGTGCTCACCAGAAAATAGTGGCAACTGGTGACCTCAATTAGCCACTACCTCCCCAAAAGCAACATAACCAAACACTCATCATGGGAGGAGTTGGGAAAGACCTGTGCCACCAAGGGACCTAAAATGGTGGAAAATGATGATTAAATAAATATAAATATAATATATATTACATACTGTTCTCTCTATTACCCCTTTGTTGTTTATTCTTCTTATCATTGATACTATTTATCTACTTCTAGTCTAGTCAAAATTGGTTTGAAAGTTCTACAGAATAAATTTGGTACCGTTAATTTAGAGATAGTCCATTGGCTGAGGGTGTCCTTGTGTGCATAAGATAGGCCCTAAGTTTCTCCTTATATTCATGAACTAGACCATATGGCATAACAAAAAAGTCTGGGTAGACTTTTGGTAACCCGTCAGTAACCCCAGTAACGAGTTAGTGAGGGCTGATTTGTAATCCTGCTCAAATTTTTTGGAAGGGAGTGTTATACTTTTTGGGAATGCTCAGGCCACAAGAAAACAGAAGAAATGTTTACAATGTTTCAAATGATTTTTGTGTATTTTACAGACCAGACCAAAATACTGTTTTAAATCCCTATGCCCGAATATGGTTAAAAAATATTTTTGCGTTTTTTTTTTTTTTTTTTTTTTTACATATTCGCTCCTGTCCATCTACACGATATCTCCGAAATTTCTGAATAAATTTCAATGAAATTTTGCGGAAAGGTGGGCCATGGGGTAAGGAAGAAGTAACTAAATTTTGTAGTGGATCCAGGAATTCATTTTTGATTGAGAAATATTTTTCAATTTTAATATTTTATACATTTACTCATGTCTGTCTACACGGTATCTCCAAAAGTTTTCAGTGAATTTGAATTTTGTGGAAGATAAAAAAGATGTGATTAAATTTTGGAATTTCATCTTTGCTTTTCATTTTAACAAAAGAAAACCCCTGTTTTAATAACATTCCTTACTTTTCAATTTCAGCTAAATAAAACAATTCATTTTATTTATCATTTGTCAATATAGCCCTTATCCTAATTCCTGACCTAACAATTGTATTTTATATACACTGTGCAATTTTTTATATAAGCATTACAAAATGTTCAATTTAATTATTTTAAGATTGATCAATTAGAAATTAATTCTCTTCTTTTTTTCTTCTGTTACCCATCTACTATTTGTTTATTTATACTGGTCCCTTTTTCCATCTGAGGGGCTCTGCTACATAAATTATCGCAAAAAAAATAAATTTTAAGAGGATCATTTCTGGTTCCAATGATATTAAATTTATTTTGTAGACATTTTTTCCAGGTACCCCCATTTTTTTTCCAATATTTTGACTAGACTATTCATTGCATTTTCTATACACATCCCATATAAGTATTACCCATAACTCTATAAGGTTGGGGTTTAAGGTTAATAGAATCAAACTACACAGCAAGTCATATTTTAACTGCCATTTTCTTATATATTTTGATGTGTTTTGAATGAATACGACCTTTATTTCTTTAGGAAATGTTTTTATTATTTAGAAAAAGTTTTAAATTTAAAAATTTAAAAAGATAAAATAAAACAATATTAACAAAATTTTAGGTGAAAATGAAAAAATGATTATTTAAAACAGTAAAGGGTTAGTTCAAATTGTTTTGAAAAGAAGACAATCCAAAAGCTGTTCATGCTATCACAATAGTGTACTCAATTTTCCCTAAAAACGTAATAATTCTTGAAGAAATGAAGGGAATATTCATTCAAAACACACCAAAATACATAAGAAAAATACATTTTCATCCAAATACATACTACTTCACTAAACCAAATCTTTACCCTGATATCTTCTCACCAAAAATAAATATCAGAAATTAAAAACAGCTGGTAAGTTAGAGGATGTGTATGCATAATGAGGATTAGTAATCCTGGATTACTGTTTAATTATTTTCAAATTAGAAACTTGAATTTTTTATTTTTTATTTTCAACCTTGACTCATGATAACCTTTTGGTGTTTGTGAAAAATAATTACAGAACTAAAACAGGGCTAATAATAGATAATATGAAATGGCTGTCATTTTCAGAACTTTACCACCAACTATTTCCCAGTGAATGTTAGTCAATTCCAACCTTTACACAGAATAGGCGGATAGAATTTTAACTAGAAATATAAAAAGGAAACAAATTAATGTAGTTTGGGGGGGGGGGGCGAATAAATACCCTCTGTTCGAGTGATCAAATTAGTATTTTTAGGAAACCTTTCTTTTTTTTTTTCATAAGATACCAAATAGCTTTTTCATTTTCATGATGAATTGCTATTTCTTTTTTAGGAAAACAAATAACAATCCAACAGATGTTACCTTCCCAAGCCAGATATTTAATTAGCTTGCACACTAGAGTACTTATTTTTATTTTTTATCTTTTAACAAATAATACAAAGTAGTAATAGATTAAAAAGGGGAGGCACGGTGCAGAGTGACATAGCAGTTATGAACTTGGAAAACGGAATCGTGTTTGGGCCAAGCCTGTTTATGTTCACTTTGCACTAATGCTCTTGGGAAAAGGCATGAATCCACCCCCAGGCCCTAGCTATGAGTAAATAGCAGGGATGTTGAAGTCCTTTATCCCTGTAACGCAGCCCATCTAAGAGAAGATAACTATGGTAGAAAAAACCTTTAGGCATGATGTGGCTTCCACATAGGTGTATTGGAACTCTTGTGTTAGGGTGTCAGAGGGCTTGATTTGCCTGAAATTTTACACAGACTAAAAGCGCAAGTGTAGTACTTCCAATAAAAAGTCTTTTTATCAATCGACGATACACAATTAGTACAAATCACACAGCATGCAACTTGACAGAAATATTATTTTCCGACTTTCTTGGAAGCAAAAATATCAATTGCCCAAACTTTTGTCCCCCTGGTTCGTACGCCTAAGGGCTTCCACCTCGTAAAAACCTACTTATTACTGAAAAAGCGACTTTATACTGCACAAAGAGTGTACAGGAATAATCAAAATAGGTAATTTTGACAAATCAGGAACCAAAATCAAAGTGAAAAAAGTTATCTCCCTTTATGGCTAAAATGGCTAGATTTTCTTTTTCTTTTTCCATTACCAGCTGATTTTATAACTAAAAATATTAAGTACGCTCGAAAAATCATACGCGTGTTCATGAAATGTTAAATACCCTATTAATGTTTGAATTTTATTTTAATAAATATACTATTTATTTAAATATCATGATAAGTATACTTTTTATTTATTTTCATTATTGTGTTAATTTCTGATCAATACGTTGTATAAATTAATGTTTAAATTTTATTTTAATAGATATATTATTCAAATATCATAATAATTTTGGAGACCTTTGTATGAATTTTCGAGCGTTTTCAGGAGACTTCGTATGATTTTTCAAGCGTACTTAACATTTTTACCTATAAAGTTAGCTGGAAATGGAAAATAAAATCATGCCACTTTTAACCATTTTTAGCCATAAACGGAGATAACTTTTTTTCAATTTTATGTTTGGTTCCTGATTTGCAAATATTACCACAAAGTAAAATAAAAAAAAGGGTACATGAACAATTTCAAAAACTACTTGCTAAAATCCAAACTACACATTTGAAAGCTACGGAAATCCGACGATCAAATAAAAACTAGTAAATAATAACAAAACTTATTTTTGCAATCGTGTTTTTTAGAAATAGAAATGAACAGATCATAAACCCAGACATAAAAACTAAACTAAAAATAGTAAACAAATTGTAATTAATTGTAACGTCACTTTCCATGGATATCACTGTAATATCCATGGATATTAAAAAAGATCTATTTTAAAATGCTTTTTTGAACCAGGAAGTTCAAATATTTTGCTCATTTTGACGTTGAAGAAGATCAAGAAGAGACAATTGTTCTGTCTCTTCTCCTTGTCATTTGAAAATTCCAACATCAATTTCGTTTAATTTAGCCTCAAGAGGGACATTTTTTTTTAAATCGTTTTTCTATATTCCAATTTTATTCTAAATGAATATTGGGGAAAAACTTTTTATGTATCATAAAAAATTAAATACATATTTTTAAAAATAACTTTTTGTTTGTGACAACAAAAACGAAAGTAGAAAATAACGACTCTTTTAGAGAGAGATACTTTCAAAATACTACGATTACCTCTGACCCCTTAAGTTGCTATCTATCCATGCCACCAAAAGTAGTTCTGTTAAAAAGCCTGAAATAGCTTTCTTCTCTCTTTTTTTTTTAAACTAGGAGGTCTAATTGAACTTGTTTTCTCTAATTATTATCAATTGAATTTATTATTATAACTCACATATAGTACCCGTAAAAATGACAGGTTTTACGTAACGTATGGCTCAGCACTTCTGCCTAGGATTAATGTGGAGTATCTGTGCGATCTGCCTAAGAGTGTTACACACACACACACACACACACACACACAATGTGGTTACACATTGCGTTTTATGTGACTAACACATTCTTTATTCAAAATTAAATCAATAAATTAAAAACCGTATATTTCGAAAGTCAGCATTTTTTTTAACGAGGTAAATATTTTTTAATAAATTTCTTTTCAATCAATCGAAATATCAATCTTAGGTAGGTACCTACACGGATTTTTGACAACAAGGCGACATGTGTCGACAAAAACGCCCCAAACTTGTAGCATATCAATTGTATCGTAATAATTTTTGTTATTACTAAGAAAAAACATTGTAGAAAATCTTTTTATAACAATTATTTGTGTCTGTCTACAATACAAACCCGGAGATATTTGTGTTTACAAAGTTGTTTACATTGTCACTAAGTAAAACGATAAGGTGATAATTTGCATTCGAAAATCTTTAGGCTAAAAATACACCCAGAATTTAAAATTATACTAAAAACAAAGTAATGATCGTATTTCAATAAAATGTTCGGTACTTATTCATTTATGAATGAGTTTGTTTTTTTTTAAAAAATGGTATTTTGCAAGAAAATCTTATGGAAAGAAGTTTTTCAAGTCAATAACCCCTCCTTCATTTAATGTTATGAAATTTCGATAAATATCAAACGGTTAGCAAAATATGTTTACATTATAAAAAGATAAATCCCTGAAGAATTTAAATCAATTTAAACTTTTTTTTCTAAAAAGAAATTAGTTCGATAATGCTTAATTAATCATATGGTTTTTTTGGGGTTTTTTTTATAAACACAGCAATCAATATTTTCAAGGTAGGACTAAAAAAAATAAATTAATGTCAACGACCTTGAAAGATGTTATTAAAAACACACCAAAGGAAATTAGTTTTTTCTTCGATATTTCATTTAAAGGGGGGGGGGCAAATTTAATTCATTTTTATTTAATTTTTCCCATTTTAACGATAAAGCGAAACAAGGAACTTACTTGGATGCTATCTTTCTCGTCCATTTTTAACGCCTCAGCCACATGTTTCAGAAGGGCATTCAGATCAGCTCGTTCCATGTTGTCTCAATTAAATCCAGGGCTAGCCAAGTCCAAATGCTGAGTCTAAAACAACAGAAAATGTTCAAAATAACCGTCCCCCGAGTCTTAACCTAAACCAAAACATGCACACGGTGACGCCATGACATGAAAACGACGTGCAGTTGTTATTGAATGAAAACGAGGGTCGGTTATCAGAACGAGGCGGAAAAAAACATTTTCTATTTTTGACCGGCTTACGTCATTAATCAATAAACCAATCAATCAGCATTACTCATCATTTAAACAAACACTGGGATGACTAACTTTTACTTATGTCTATGATGTTAGTGTTATGTTTAGTATCAGAGTGGTGAAATGACAACAAAAGCATTACTTGTAAAAGCACTCAGAGATTGCAAACCTCTGCCAACGGGGCAATGCCATACACGAACTAAAAACGGAATGAAAATGGGTGTCACAGAAGTAACTCCCGATTTGTCCCAAAATTAATGCCAGTTCCAAGGGAAGCAACTATTAAATTATTATTAAATTACTATTAAATAGCTGCTTCCCTTAGATAGAACTGGCGTTAATTTTGGGACAAATTGGGCGTTACTTATGGGACAACCTTTATAGCTACGATGCAAGGAAGGTAACTGTAAGTTTCGATTATTCAATTTTCGGACTATTATGTTAATATATGAAAGAATATATCTCTTTAATCAGTCCTTGTCCATGGTACCCTTCCACAGTGTCATTGACATTCATTGAGAACTTTTGGAGATGTTGTGTGGACAGACAGACAAACATGGGTGAATACATATACCTCTTTCAACTTCATTGACAGAGGTTAGCACCAGGTGATGAGTTCAGAGTGATGAGTTAGTGATGCTCATTATCAACTGAACATAATTCAGTAAAATCTTAAGATCAATGCTTCAAATAAAGTAATGGCAATTTGAAAAGTTTGTTCGGTTTATTAAGTAAAAATAAAAGACATATAACATATTTACTGTTTTTATCTTCTGCCATCTTTCAGGCAACTTCTTTATTCCATCCTTGCAGAACTTGCACATTCACAAAGGTAACCACTTTTCACTTACACTTAGCAACTTCTCTGTGATTATTATTTATAGCAATATTCACACACTTTTTAAAAGCTCTTTTGCAAACTTATTGCAAAGATTGAATATCTTCTTTGAATGTCTAATTTTGGTTATAATTGCAAGAAAATAGCAAAAAGTTAATTGTATACACACAGTCTGTTTAAATGTCATGTTTACGTTTCTGACAACAAAAACACCAAATGCCCCATGGTTGATGAGTCAGAAAAATTGGAGTCAATTTTTAAAAATCTTTTAAAAATATAATTGACCTCATAGAAATTTGATTCAAAGAAAATTAGTTAATTTAATGATTAATTGACTGGATTTGGAAAAATGTTGCTTACTTTTTACTGAAAATATAGTGAAAATTAAATTTGTTTACTGGGCGTGTCATTTACTGGTGAACAGAGTTCTAAGATCAGCTAACAAGGCTAGTACCCTCCGCCTTTCATAAGTAATGTAGGCATGCTTTTTTAAAAAAATATGTCTCATAAGTACAGATAACCGAAAATGACAAAATTGAAATAAAACTTTCAGTACCTACTCATGAGGTCTAAATATGAATCCAAGGGGAGGTAATTCAAATAATATCTTGACATGCTTCCATAGGAATAATAAATCAGAATTCTTTTTTTTAAGTAAAGTTCATCAAATTTGGTAAAACTTTACATTTCTTGATAATTAAAACACTGTTATTACTTAATAAAAATGTTTCAAAAGTAGCATAAACATTAATAATTTAATGAAAAAAATGTTTTAAATCTGTAAAAAGATTTTTCCAGCGTATATTTTTTTTTTGTAAAACCCATAAGTGTACACTGTATTCTAATAAAAAAAAGCTTCCCAAATGAAAAATATTTTAGTTTTATTGCTGTTCTTATTTTCCAATTCAGAGCATATTTAAAAAAACTCATGTTGCACTTTTGAATAAAATTTCAACTGATTTAATTTCTCCAGGGACTTATCTTTATAGAAATGTAAATATTTTTTAGTGCATAAGATATTTTATTGAGATTTCATAAAGTTTTTAAAAAACTTATGGAATTATGTTTTTTTTCAAGTCAATCATCTCTGATTGACTTGAAAAAAAACATATTTCCATAAGTTTTTCTCATAAAAAACTTCATTCATAAATGACTAAGTAACAAAAATGTAAAAATCTGTGCATTTTGGGTTGAAATTTTCTAATGCAAATTATTAGATGGAGTGTTGCACATAACAGTGATGAGGAAAGGGATAACTATCTGGAATTATCTCCCTTGGATGCCAACCTAACGGAGGTAAGGTTCGGGAATGCGCAACGGATTGAAATAAAGTTCGCTCATGCTCTTATCATTGCATGTGAGCTCGTGTTAACATCATCTCTCTCAAGTCCTACCCGCTTTAGGTAGCGAACTATAATCACTAGTCACTCACAAGCTGAGAGACACTACATTACATTGCACTGGTTTTCTCAGTGTAAACAACTTCTCAAACACAAATATCTCTGGGCTTATATTGTTTACACAAATAATTTTTATATGAGAATTTTCTATAATCTTTCTTCTTACTAATAACACAAAGATTATTACGATAAAATTGATATTACAAGTTTAGAGCATTTTTATCGACACAAGTTGCATTGTTATTAATAGTCTGTGAACATTGCTAATTATTTATAATATCATTGGTAAAATGGATGTGACATTCTTTTTTATGATAGTTTGTATTCTTATAACACAAATTTGTCTTTTGTTTTCTTTGGCTGAGAAAGAGTATGAATGCCGTCAAAGGTCGATGAATGGGAACAAAGAACTTTTTTTTTCATCATTGTGAAGTCTCAAAACATATTTTATGCTTTCTTAAACAAACTAATTCCTAATGCATTTCATTGTTAATTCAATGAGCATCCAAGCGTTTTTTCTAGATGACCTGTGAACCATTTGTTCACCCTTTGAGAGAAATTTAGTGCAATCTGATGTGATCAGAATTTTGACGCATTTGCAAATAAATAAATATGGGAGACTACTCTATAATTAGCATTTAATAGTTATCTCCTTTGACAAATCGGTTATCATGATATAGATAGGGGTGATTTTGAATGCAGACCCCACACTATTATTAAATTGCAAATCACTCAGATCTTTTTTATTTTGCATTCTTTACATATCTCAGACCATTTTGGCTACTTTGAGGTCACCAACAGATAAACATAATCAGACTTTTAGTATTATATAGAATAAACAGAGAGTGACAAAAGTATCAAACAACAACCTTTATTCAATGATCAAAACAACTCAAGAAGATTTTATTATTCAAATTAAAATTTTGTGAATTTACCATTGGCAGATTTGAAAGTTTTTAAACTTTCAGGCATCAAATTGATCAGATCTGCTATCTTTTCTTGTGGGATAGTCGCCGAGGTGACAATGAAGCATCAAACAATTCTTCTTTTGTAGATATTTTGGGCATTTTCCATTTCACAAATCCAAAATGACCTAGGCATGTTCAATGAACATAAGAGTCACTTCATATCTATCTGGAACTGTCATTCTCAAATCTTTTTTTGCATTATAGCATAGAGTTTCATCCTGCATGAAAAAATTATAATATTAGGAGAATCCCTCCTGCAGAGTAGATATGTATTTTGGGGAATCGATATTCCCCTAGCAGTCCACAAGTTAGCTTTCAATGAATAGTGCTTCCTACACAATAACAGAAAATTTGACATGTTTAATAGTGGGCTGCATGCGATTCAAACAAAATTCTTGGCTAGGCAATCTTTACACTCATACTGATTGGCTGTTTGAAAATTCAGCAAATGAAGATCCATCTGAAAAGATGACAGAGTGTCAAAACTCCATGGGTCTGCCCCCTATTTCAAACGTCCACTTCTTTTTCTGCTAAATGTTGACAGTTTTCAGAATTGGCTTTCTTTTGGCTGCTCTGTCATAATAACCCAGGTGGTGAAAATAACCGTATTGTTGTTCTTGGGCTGATTTGGACACACTTTGCTAAATTTTTTTTCAATTTCTGATCTCATCGCACGAAGACAACTTTCTGAACGAGATGCAGTGGTTTCCTTTCCTTCATTACTGGATTGTACGATCGCAGTTGATACTATTTGATGCTAGCTCATTCCACCTTCGTATTGCCCAACAATACAGTTCCTTTTGAAATCTGACAATTCAGGAGTACGAGGCATTATAAAGTGATTAATTCTATTACGTTTTATAGTAATTTGAGACATTTGATAGTGGGCTACACACGATTCAAACAAAATTCTTGGTTAGGCAATCTTTACACTCATACTCGTTAGCTGTTAGAAAATTCAGCAAATGAAAACCCATCTGAAAAGATGACAGAGTGTCAAAACTCCAAGGGTCTGCCCACTATTTCAAACTTCTTTTTCTGCTAAATGTTGACAGTTTCATCCTGCATGAAAAGGGTGCTGTTTTGGTCCAAATAACCATCTGGAAATATACAAATATCCTTCCAAATATGCATCTTTGAAACTGGCACAGTGCTAGTCTTTATTAACCCTTTAAGCACCACCGTCGCAGAATTTAAAAAATTTCACCCCCACTGTACAAACACACACATGCACAGAGTGAGCACAAAGTCTGTCTCTGATTATGGACAATCATATCTTAAAAACATTACCTTTCTTGACTTTTTTTATTGGTGTAAACCAAGGACAAATTGTTCAATTCATCAGTTCCTGATATTTAAAGGCATAACAATTGCTTTAGCAACAGTGACTGAATAGATGTTGAAGAACACAAGGTATGAAATTGAGTATCATTTAGACATTCTCCAGGCAACAAATAGAGCACATTTTGAAGTTCACGAATAACAGAAAAAAATTTGTTTTTTTTAAGGTATAATATGCAATAAACTATATGTTTGTACCTAGCATAGGTTTCATGTAAGATATGTTTGAAATCAGGGAAAGACTTAATGCTCATTATTTAGTATTACTATATTGTCAAGAAGGCTTTTGCTTGATGAGTGAAATTTTGTATGTAGCAACACTGTTAACAGGGCTGGCCCTAGATACCAGCAACACAGGGATGACGCCCAGGGTGCCAAGTGCTAGGGAATGCTTCTCATGTGTCCAAGACAGTAGGACTTTCCAAATACAAATGGAAAAATGAATAAATTAAGCAGAAAAAAAAGTCAAAATAAGAAAATTCCCTGATTTGAAGTTAGATTTTTCAGTAATATCTGACAGGTAAATACTTTCTGCTGCAGTGAAACTAAGAGAAACAATTGGCAAAGAAAATTCTCATGACCGATGACAAGCTTAGTCAGGCTTGGCTAGTTTGGTGAGATAGAGTGCTCACAATAGCTGGGAGGGAAGTTAAGCGGGGTGAGACAAGGTTGCAAGTAAATAAATAAATGAATAAGATAATACTATACAGGAATATCTAGGACAGAAGAAATTAAAATTGACCCACACTGTGGGTCGTAAGAAGAGGGGGAGTGAGAAGGAAGGCGAGAAGAAAGGAAGGAAAACAGAAGAATGAAGGAAAGGTAGAAGGAAGGAAAGAAAGGGGAGAAAGAAGGAAAGGGGGTACAGGCTGACAAAGTAGGTGTATCCATCAAGAAAAGGTGAAGAAATTGCACATATGAATGTATGCAAAAATCTAATCCATTTCAAAAGACAGACAGAAACAGCATTGGGACAGAGTGTGTGGCAAATTCACAAACAATCAAAACACATTAATAACACATATGCAACACAGCATTAACAAATACACTTCCAATGTTGCCAAATATTTGTTATTTATAGCTAAAACTGTCTTCAAAATGACGGAAAAGTGGCTAAAAATATTATATACGTATACATACTTACTTTCGGATATTACACCTGAAGAATGGATCGGCCGAAAGATCATGTTAATAACACAAACAAGTAATTTAATCGTCCATAGAACTATTTGAATATAAATACTTATTTAAAGAATATTTAACAAATAAGATAACTATATACTAAGACCCAAAAACAAATTATGAATAAAAATTGAACATTTACTTTACAAATCAGCCAGATCTAGCCGAAAAATGGCCAATTTGGCAACCCTGCCATGGCAGTCCATTTGTAAGTACGAGTTGTCCATAACCCGGTGTGCTTGTAACCTGAGGACTCCCTGTACATCATAAATTATTTAATGTACTGTATTGTACGTGTTTATAAAGGTTTCTTTTGGGGGAGGGGGAAGCAATAACGCCCGATTAAAATTATCTCCCTTTGGCCATTGGGTGAATAATTTTTCTTTCTATTCAATTCACAGGTGAGTTCGTGAGTTCTATTGTGTTTTATTCTATTCATATACACTTTCAATTACAAGCAGTTCATGAATTTAAGAGTTAATACTAACTATTCAAAATGTCGACTAAATGCATTAGCCAGACAAGTGCGGATTTCAACCTGATGTGGCTTCCATTTTTCAACACAGAAACTTCCGGGCATGTCCTATATGGGCTACCCCCCTTTAAACATAACTTCTGTTTAGCCCATCACACTCGGATTTTACACCTGAAGAAGGCTGAAGAATGGATCGTCTTAAACGTTGTGTTTACAACACAAATAACAAGGAGTTCAATCGTCCGAAGAACCATTTGAATATTTTAAATACATATTCACCATCATTGGTGATAAATTACAAGAAGCAACAAGAAGCAAAGGGAATGTAATTTAATAAAGATTTTTCTGGTGATTAATTAAGGTATTTTGGTTCAAGGTTTAGGGTTATTCATTGATTAGAGCAATTGTTACTGGTAAAAAATAATATCTTTGCTTCACCTCTCATAATGATAAGCAAAGGCAATGTTATTTGAAAAAGCTTTTATACAGAGGTTTGTGATTATTAATTAAAGAATTTAGGGATAGGGTTATTCAGGTAGTAGGGCATTTGCATCCCGGTCATTTGTGTTCCCAGACATTTGCGTCCCTGGACATTTGCTTCTCGGTCATTTTTGTCCCGGTCATTTGCATCCTGGACATTGCGAGCCGGATATTTGCGCCCCAGGACATTTGCACCGCAAGCTACTTATAAACAAACCTCTGTCTCTCTTGCTGGCTATACTGAAAAGAGTCGTATTTAGGGTTTCTGATTAAATTACACCTTTTTAGAGATACATTCTTCTATTTTAGTAACTTTACATATCCTTTCATGACTTTAGTTTTATCAACATGAAATGATATTGCTGATACATTAAAAAAAAACATTTAAAATAAAACCTTTTTAAAGATATAGTCTTCTATTTTAATAACTTTACATAGGCTTTTGGTGATACTATTCCATTAGTAACCTTTTTGGTGAGTTTTAACGGCCTTAAACTGTGATTTGCCTGATGAAGTCGGGTAGAGATAAATAATATAATGATCAGAGTCTTTTTTAAGGTTTCTAATTAAAATCACACCTTTTTAAAAATATATTCTTCTATTTTAGTAACTTTACATAGGCTTTCGTGAGTTTTATCAACATTATGCTGCAATTTGCAGAGAGGAGATATACACGCACTTTTGAAATCTTTGACACCCTATTTTAAAAACACGATTAGATTTTTTAAAATTATTCTTAAGCCTTTTCTTGTTTTTGCTACGAAGAAACTCAAAATTCAAAACTTTAAAAAAATTATTTTTTCCATTAATTAAAACATTAAATGGGACATTTTTAAAAGTAAATGTTACTGTTTAGACTGTACTATTGGCAAAAAATTACTGAATGGAAGGAAGTGAAGAGGATTTACTGAATGGAGATGAATAATAACTGAAGGGAGTCTTATTGGGGGGGGGGGGTAAAAACTCACAAAAGCCTATGTAAAGTTGCTAAAATAGAAGAATATATCTATAAAAAGATGTAATTTAATCAGAGGACTCTCTATTCTTCAGTATATTATTTATCTCCGTTCGGTAAATCCTGTCATTAAACACTAACAATTGTTTAAAGCTGCTGCTGCTGCTAACTTATTATGGAACAAATGAAAGAAAGCAGAACACTTGAACATTTCAAACAGTTTTAAAATGAAACTGTATTTTATTAAATCTAATAACAAAGGATATAATTTAGGGTCAGTGTTAGTAGTCTTTAACGTTAGGGTTGCAATTAACAACAATCATATTTTTTACGGTAAAGATTTACGTGTCAGGATTTTTTTTTTTCAGTTTTTACGAGGAGATTCTATTTACAATGTAACTATAAATATTAAACTTTCTAGTTTTGCAGTAGATTTGAAAAAAAAAAGATTAGTATCTGACTCCAAAATATTCTCAAAGCTAAATTTTCAGTTAAAATTTGCTTAATGACAGGAACACAAATGTCCGGGGATGCAGTTGTCCAGGGACGCAAATGACCTGTCACCGGTTATTCATTGATTAGAGAAATTGTTACTGCTAATAAATGATATCTTTGCTTTGATTCTCGTATTTTACCATGACCCTATTAACCATTTCAGTTATTCAATTTCTAGTTTGTAGAGAACAATCCTCTCTTTAATTTCTCATA
>VCCN01006878.1:549181-560022 GCA_006491835.1 Architeuthis dux | reverse complement strand
ATCAGTTACAATACGTCATCCAATAATAATAAAGATTGACTTAACAAATATCATGTTACGTTTTTCTATCAACACCAATCTAAGCAGTCGTGTCAGATGTATTTTCTTTTTTATTGAATTTGATGGTATATTTATATTAAAAAAAAAAAACTTGCTTTTTACTTTATTTGAATTCTCCTCATTCATCACCCAGTTTTTAAAAAATCCTTAAGTTCTGGCCAATGTTGTGCAGGACAACGAAAGTTAGGTTTACCTTTTGAGCTGTTTTTTTGGGAAAAAGTGGTGGGGGTATTATATGCCTTCAAATACTGTATGTTAAGAACACTTAACATTCTGTTTACTTATAATTATATTAAGAAACTTATGCCATCCAAATTTCTTTGACCTCTCAGCATATACTTACCTGAAGACAAGGGTATACAGCCAAATATGACAGAGCTAACAAATGCGCTACAGAGGAGGTCAAGGCGCAAGGCCAACCATCGGGTAGCAGCAATAAATAGAAACCATGCCTCCGTGTGGATATCCTGAAAATTATCAAATTCCTCCAAGAACCTTTCTTGAGCATTGTAAGATCTGATAGAACTTAATCCTTGCAGAGAAGCATTAATCTGTGAGAAGACAGGACTACGTGCTGTAAAAAAAACAGAAAAATCAACCAACTTTGTGTTTTAATCATCATGGTGGTTTAGTTGGACTATTTTTCTCATCTTTGTTGTTCATTTTCTCACAACATTTCGGCCTTATTCCGGCCTTCCGCAGGTGTCGGTTTGTTCTGGAATATTGAAGTTCCTGTGGAGCACGTGTATCACTGCATGTACACGTCACATCCAGTTTTTGTGTCTCTATGTTTGGGTAGAGGCTCGGAGGTCAGTAGGATATCTCCAAAACACAGAGACGCAAAACCAGACACAACGTGTACACGAGGAGATGCGCTTGCTCCACAGGAACTAGTTTTGACATTCCAGCACAAACAGACACCTGAGGAAGGCCCGAGCATACATGGCTAAAAAGTTTTGAGAAAATGAACAACAAAGATGAGGAAAATAGTCTGACTTAAGCACATACAAAGATCAACTTTATATTCATCCTGCCAAGAGCCTCAGTTTAACCAGCAGTTTATACACCAATGAACTAATTATTTAACCTTTAGGGGTTCCTCTGTATTAATAAACTAGCTCTTTATGAGCCCATGATATCATGGGTAGGATTTATTAAACAAATATGTCAAAACATTCATTCACTGTAATAATGGTATAGCAATTTCTGATGGGGGGGAAATGAAACAATAATCATGGTTGTGTTTTAGCACCAATTGTATTTGAACCTGATATATGTAAGGAAGGTTTCAGCTTACTTTTCACTGCCCACTGATTATACTTGTACTCCACAGCTCCCCCCAATTAACTGTATTCATTTTTTATACTAAGAAACTAGATATTTCTGGCGGTAGACAAATAGTTTGATGAATGAATACTATATTTTTTTAAACAAAATTAAATCCTATATTTTGTAATTTTTAACTAAGATTTGTTCTAGCAGGTTATGACATTCAGTCAGTATGTTGTTCATTGAAAATCAGGAAGAAAAGGATTGTCTGAAGGTCTTTAAAATGTTTTCAGAAAAAGACTTCAGTAAAAGAAAAAAGAAAATTCCAATGTTGCCTACCAACAGTTTCGAGTCGTTTGATGCTTCTTGAAGTGTGTACATAGTATTGCCGCAGGTAAATAAACAAACACAACATGACAAAAGTAGGAATGAAGATCCAGGGATTGGCCACTCCTGTGACAAACACGACACTCATGGTTAGAAAGAAACACTACAATAAACAGAAAGGGAAAAATGGTGATAACTAAAGATATACAAACAAATCACTGGATTTTGAACAATTCAGACAATATTACACATTGCTATAATTGGACTAGTGTCCTCATCTTGGTTGTTATAGTCAGGGGCGGATCCAGCCTGTTGAGCTGCCTGTCTTCCAAAATCTTTTTTTGGTGGGGCAGGGTAATGCTCCCCCCAGAAGATTTTGAAAATTATGTATCCAACATTTTGAAAATTATGTATCCAAGATTGGCTGAAATTGCATATCAGCTACTGAAATTAAGATAAATAAAAAGTTTGGGAACAATTTTAAAGGTCTTGAAGGTTATCGTGTGTTGAAACGAAAAGATTTAAAACTTGTAAGGTGCTCAGAAAACAGTGTAAATAAAAATTTTCAGTAAAAAGTTCTGAGGGTCTGCTATGGCCGACCACATCTGGAGAGAGAAAGGCGAGCATCTTCCTCTTTGGGAGGAAGTCCATTAGCCAGACAAGTGTGGATTTCTACCCAATGTGGCTTCCACTTCTCAACAAATCTAAACCCGACAAGACAAAGACACAGAAACACCTGGGCCATGTACTATAAGGGCTACCCCCTTAATCATAACTTACGTTTAACCCATCACACTCGGATTTTACACCTGAAGAAAGCCGAAGAATGGAATGGCCGAAAAGCAACATTATGTTTAAGACTTCAAGTTTCCACCAACGTATTGTCTTGCTATACACATGGCCTAATGTTAAAGAGTGTTGGTTAAGCGTTTCTAGTAATCTGCCTGGTGGTCATGAGTTCAATCCTTGGGTCAGGTAGAGCAAAAAATTCATATACTCTGGTTCATTTGAAGAGGCAGACATGCAACATTGCAAGTAAGAATTAACTAGGAAAAATTAACTGATACAAGATATCCTCTGGCATGGACAGTAAAATGAGAACAATCTACCACCGTGGATTGAATAACGGGTTCGGTTCAAAATTCTTAGAAGGTTACTGACTATGAAAGATACCTGAAGAAGGCTGGAGGTTACAACGGCCGAAATGTTGTGACCATAACAACCAAGATAAGGACAATAGTCCTAGTAAATCTGTGTGAAATAATGATCATTCCGTAACTCAGAAATTCAGATAGAAATTTATTGGAATTCTATGCTTTGTTCCCTAACAATTGAAGACATTTTTGGTCATGTGATTCTACTTGACAAACAATTTAAACATGAAAACATTTTTTAGTTTTGAGTGAGTTTTTATTATTCCATATATTTTCATACTATTGTCTTCATCTTTGTTGATTTTAACTTTCTTTCACCTTTCACAGATGCAGGCATCAGGTCTTTAGATACAACATACACCTGTAAATGGCTGAAGAATATATCAGCTGAAACATTTTGGACAGTTGTCCAAAAAATACATGAACTATTGAAGACTCTCCATCTCAGAACTTGGTCAAAACTCTCCATCTCATATCGTGGTCAAAATACCATGTTTAGTAGTTCCCCAAAAATGCATGGAATGATGAAAACTCTCCATCTCATATCTTGGTCAAAACACTGTGTTTACTAGTCCCCCAAAATATGGAATAATGATAACACTTAATCTCTGAACTTCAGAAAACACATGTTCATTTTGCAATAATATAAAACAGGAATTAATGAACAGAGGTTTTATCAAATAGGACCATCCTTATTAATTTTTGATAAGTTTTCTTTATCTTATTGCTGATTTTCTTTTAGCTTCCAACAGGGCTTGAACTTGAACATACCATACCCTAGGAATTCAAGTCTTGTCAGAAGATACTTCTTTTTCCAACTTCACGCAATATATTCTAACAGTTGACGAGTATTCAAAAGTTGTGATAAAAAGCAACAATCAGATGGAGAAAACTAATAAAAAACTGGCATTCCAAGGGAAATATGGAACCACTGCCACCCATATATGCTGTGTTGGGGGTGATCAATTAAAAAGTTGGGAAAATGGGTAATCAATGAATAAGTTACTTCTCACACCTTTTGTTGGACACTAAAAAGTCCACATTTTCAAAAAAACAAGCATGAATGCTGCTGGGCACAAACAAAGGGATCAATTTAGTATAAACTTACTTTGAAAATTGAACCCCCCTCTAAAAACCTATTTAGATGGGGAATTTTCAAAAGAACTCAGAATTCAAACAACTTATACCTAAGACTGTCTTTTCCTTGTATTTTGCAGACTAAAAGACTAAAATAAACAGGTTTGGTTAGTCATGCAATAGAAACCGTGACCAATTAAAAAATTGGAAAAAGTGGGGTGATCAATGAATAAGTTACTTCTCTCACATTTTGTTGAGCAGTGGTCGCTAAAAGTCTGAATTTTCAAAAAGCAAACTAAGGGATCAATTTAGCATAAACTTACACTGCAAACTGAACCCCTCCTCTAAAAAAGTATTTTGTGGGGGGGGATTTTGAAAAAACAAAAAAAAAGCTTTTTTCTAGATATAAGGAGTAAATGTTGAAATTTTCAGCCCTCTAGCTCTATTGGTATGGTCTGTACACATGATAGATACATACATACATAGCCAGCCAGCTGGACCAACTCAAACACTGAAGAAAACTATTTTGACAGTTTTGGTGACAGTTTTGGTTGACGGTTTCTAATAAATACTGTTGAGCAATGGAATAATTATAAGAAAATTGTAAGAGAGTAAGTAAACACATTTTCATAAATGTTATAGTCAATATATACACAAAGCAAACAATATACAAGGTCTGTCCGGAAATTATGCAGCCATTTAATATTAACGAAAAAATAGCCTACCCAGGGAAATGACGCCTTAGTCCCCTTCTAAGTACTCCCCTTGGGATCTCACACACTTATCCCAGCATCCCTTCCACTTTTCAAAACAATCTGTAAAGTCTTTTGGGATCGCCATCTGCTGTCTCATCACGTTCTCCTTCTGGACTGTAGTGAGGCTGAAAAACCTGGGTGATGTGGGGTTTTGCCAAGAACCCTGCATGAGCCATGAACAATGGGTAGGCTCAGTCATTGTGAATGTGACCATCACACAGTACACAATCTCACTCAACAGTGTCTTGCTGCCAACAGAATAATCCCATGGGGAAAGTGTATGTTCATGCATGCGCAGTAAGGTCCCCCATGATTGGTTGCCAAGTTACATCAAGGCCAGGCAACTGGTTCTCGAGATATTCAAAATGGCTGTATACTTTTTTTGGACAGACCTTGTAGACAAAGCCAAGCAAACAATACCTGTAAAAAATCCAATCCACTGGCAGGTAACGTGTCATCAATCAATCCCATATCCTTGGAAAATCTATTCAAGATTCGACCTGAAGCAGCAAAATTGTGGAAATGGAAAATTCTTATAAACTAGCTGTTTATGTAACCCGCAGTAACATGGGCAGGATTTATTAACCAAGTATATCTAAACATTCATTCACTCTAATGAATACATATATTGTGGCATGTTACTTCTAGTGGTAGAAATGAAAGAAAAAAAAAAGAAACTAGCATTCCAAGAGAAATTATGAACCACTGCCACCCATATATGCAGTGTTGGGGGTGATCAGTTAAAAAGTTTGAAAAAGGGGTAATCAATGAAAAAGTTACTTCTCACCTAAAAAAGGTCTGAATTTTCAGAAAACAAGCGGGCAAATACTAGTCACCAATTTAGCATAAACTTACATTGCATATTGAACCCCCCCCCTCAAAAACCTATTTAGGTGGTGGAGGTGGGAGTTCAAAAACAAAAAAATCATTTTCCCTACTCATTAAGGGGAGTGTGTGCGCAAAATTTCAACTATGAACGGTTAGGGGTGGGTGAAGTCTGGATAGACACATAAATGTCAGAACACATAAATAACCTAAACCCAGCAATAAACCAGTGTTGTGGCTAGCAGTGATTAACAATAATCACAATTATATTTTAGCACCAACTGCATTTAAACCTGGTATATGTAGGCAAGGTCTCTGCTTTTCCTATAAGTGCCCACTGACTTTTCCACTACTCCCCTGCTTAACTTTTGTCATTTTCTGCACTCTGTGTGGTAAAGGAAAAACAATGATTAAGCACCAAATTTTGTATTTTGCGGATTAAAATTTGTTTTGGTCTGAGAGGGTCTGCCTGCCTTGGAAATCAACCTTCAAAATCCAAGCTTCTACATAGGCTTGAACACTGATCTCTGGCATTGGTATATGATACCCCTTTCAATAGTGAATCCTAGAAAAGGCTGCTTCTTGTGAAAAGAACAATTCTAAGCAAACCAGTGCAGGGTCATTGGGGCACCACAGATGATTCATCATGGGTGTGTCAAGGGCAAGATAGCCTGACAGAGCCCATCCCTTTTCAGGCTGCTTTGGAATTTATCCATCTCCTAGACTGGTTGCCAACCATAGCTAGGGCCCAGTCTGTCATACTATTTACTTATAGCTTGGTGGAGAAGAGATGGATTCGTGCTTTTCCCAAGGGCATTAGTACGAAGTGAACACAAACTGTCTTAGCCAGGGTTTGAACTCAGCTCGCTGATTTCATATTCAACCGCCATTAACCATTAGGCCACCCACACCTACTTCAGGAAATATCAAAGTTTAATTGACACACCATTGACACTCTATTGTCATTTTAAACAAGTTTTGGATCAAGTTTACATCAGGCACCCTGAAAATTGTCTAATCAAAAAGGGACACATTTTGCCTCGACACCAGAATGTTTGAAGTTACTTACATTCGACAAAAAATAGGGGTTTTTTTTTTACTAAGATACTTTCTGTTTTTTGTGCTTTCGATCCAACCTTCTTTTTCTATTTTTTATTACGCTAAGATGACAGTTACTGATTGACTGTAAAATTTAAACTCTAATAATCGCTATAAAAGCCCTAAACCTAGTTTTACAAAAAATAGTTGGAATGAAAGCAAAAAAAAATACTTTTTATTTTTCTGTGAGAAAGTATCTTAGTAACTTCAAAGATTTGTTAGTTTAAAATAAAAAACAACCTATTTTTTTTATCGAATGTAAGTAACTTCGAACAAATCTGGTGTCAAGGCAAAATGTGTCCCTTTTCAATTCAACAATTTTCACGGTGCCTTCAGGGTAAACTTGATCCAAAGTTTTTCTACTTACCAGCTGGATTTTCATCATAAAAAGCAATTTTTGCATGGATGATATTTTTGTACATTGAATTATGCAGAGTTTGGGAGCATTGAATGGAATTCCAGTAAAACATAAAGGCTTTAAGCAAACTGAACACGAACACCCCAAGGGTGAGTCCTGAGTAGATAGCTGTGTTGTAATTAAAATCAATTGTTGGGATCGTAACGTTTGTAAAATTGTAGCCTTCATTTTGTTCTCTGAAGGCCTCGTGGCGGCTTTGTTCCTGGTTGGACCTGAAATGCACAAATGTCACAGTAACTCAAAGTTGGATAAAACCATGGACAAGGGAAAAAAGAAATTACCTTATAAAAAAATAATCAATATTTCTGAATTTGAAATCTATTTTCTAAAACTATTGTTTCTGTCTGTCAAGTCTGGTTCCTTCCTTGGAAATTTCAGAACTCATAACTAAAGATTCTTCCTTATGATGCTCTGCAGTTTCTCCACTGAGCCAGTGTATATGTCTGCCCAGAAAGTTCTAGCCATTTAATATTAAAAAAAAAAAATAGCATTCCTACAGCAATGGCGCCTTAGTCCCCTTCAAAGTACTCACTTTGGGACCTCACACACTTATCCCAGTGTCCTTTCCACTTTTCAAAACAGTCTGTAAAGTCCCCTTTCGGGATTGCCATCAGCTGCCTCTTTAATCTCATCAATGGCGATTTTAGTTTAGAGAGTAACAGAGGGACTAACAGGGAAAAAAGTCTGTTTGCTACATATAGTACACCTGAAGAAAGCCGTAGAATGGATCCACTGAAACGTTGTGGGAACAGCAAAAACATCAAAAAGAATGTGTTCAATTGTCCGAATAAAACTCTCTGATGTTAACGACTCTTCTTAAATCATAGACAATATCTTTGCAGGCGACTTTAGGTATTAGAATTTATTAATTGGGGGCTCTTTTCAGGGTCCACCTTTTGGCTATAAAAAAATCCACTTCAAGTTAAACTTAGTAAATGGTGCAAAAATAATTGCGGTTTTTCACCATCAACTTTAAAGCAGTATATCTCAGCTTAAAATAAAAGTTATTAATCGAAATAAGAACCTTCAGAATCTACACATTTTTGGCAACTAGAAACAAGTCCATTTATTCCGGAAGCATAGAATTCTGGGGTCCTGGAACCAATGAATTCTTGAAGGCATTTTGAGCTGCTGCTTGGTTGTAGAAGACCTTCCCTTGCAGGAAGTGGTCAAAAAAGCGGTAGGTGGTTGGAGAGTGGTCTGGTGTGTAAGCTGGGTGAGGTAGAGTTCATAGTTCGTTCAATTTCTGCAGGTTCATTCACAAGACATGTGGTCAGGTGTGGTCATGGTGGAAAATTGGACCTTTTCAATTGACCAATATTGGATGTAAAAGTTGCAGTTTTTGGTGCATTTTGTTGATTTCCTGTGATGGTTTCGCCAGGATTCAAGAAGTTGTAGTGGATGATTCCACTTGCCGACCACCAAACTGTGACCATAATCTTTTTTTGATGCAGGTTTGGTTTTGGGAAGTGTTTTGGTGGTTCACTGTGCGGAACGCTGTCGATTGTTGTACAGAATACAGTTTTTGTCACATGTCACAATGCGATCAAGAAATGGATCATTTTTTGTTGCACAAAAGAAGCGCAGAGCAGATTTTGTAACATCAAATTTTTTTATTTTTGTTCAGCTCGTGCTGCACCCATTTGTCACGATTTCTTGCTTTTCGAATTTGGTGCCAATGTCGAACAACTGTTGAATGGTCAACGTTTAGTTACTCTGCAACCTCTTGAGTTGTTTTGCATAGGTCCCCCTCAATAATGGCCCTCAATTGGTATGTCGTCAATCACAGTGCAAGGCTCTGGTCTCCATTTGGACATATACTTGGTTGATATTGCAACTCATACAACAAAATTGCTCAAATTTGCTTTTTTTCCATCTTTGATTTGACAGCCTCAAATAAACCAGAATAAATAGCGAAAAGAAAATGTTCAGCTTAAATAAATAGAGCAAAATTCACACTTTAAAATGGTATAATCCATGAACATAGTTAAATAATAGTTTATTCCAAAATAAGCATCAAAGTTTAAAATTAACATAATTATTTTTATATGATAATTATAATGACATTTATTAGATGAGAACCTATATTTTCCTGAAGTCGCTGTGAGTGACTGCTAAACGAACGGCCTAAATTTTAAATGTGAATAAAGAAACAAACTCTGTGCGTGTCCACCTTGGAAGCTACCTTATATGCAGGTACTGCTCTACCGACAGCTAACAAAGGACTCATGGTAGGCAGGAGTATTTTAATCCTACACTTTGTTGGCTTCTCCATTCTCCACACAGAGTTCATTTCTTTATTAACATTTACGATTTAGGCCGCTCGTTTCACAGTTGCTCACACTGATGCCGGGCAAATATAGGTTCTCATCTAATAAATATCATTATTATCATATTCTATTGGATATAATATCATCCATCATTTGATTTCATAATTATTCTTGCACCAACCTAATAGTATGGATGAACATATGAATAAATTTGTCAATTAATGAGTTACTTACAATTAATGAGTTACTTACAATTAATGAGTTACTTACAATTAATGAGTTACTTACCATCTGGCAATCCAATAGTCAGTGCCAACATAAAACATAATGGATAGGATGAACAGGAATGCCATCAGAATACCAAACAAGAAATGAGCTCCAGCTTTCATATACTGAATGTACACATGAAATCCTACATGGCCTATATTACGTTCCTCTTCTTGGATATGAACTGCTTCCTTTAGTAAATAGAAGGAATGAGAAAGAATGAAGAAAAATGAATAAATTCTTTTGCCAGATTCTCAGAAGGTTTTTCTTAATATCAAAGTTGGTTCAATTTTTCTCCCTAAACATCAACGCATGTACGCATTAAATCGAATCTTTTTTTAAATCTGAAACACCGAACCTGATTCCTTACTTTAAGCTCTAAGCATAAAATCTGATTTTTGTTTTTTTAACTCTAAACACCAAAGCTGATACAGATTTGCCCCACTATCCTTTTGCAATAAATCCAATGAAACCCTTTTTTTTTAGTTTGTACTCACATTTTTCTACTTCTACAACATTCACAAGTTACATAAACAGCTAGTTCTTTGATAAAAATGATATAAAGATTTTCAATGAATTTTGTGTCTGCACAATCCTACATTAACCTAAAAGCGTGTCTGGTCGTTTCGGTGAACAACATGCCGCCAATATGCAGTCAGTCGACAGCAGTTTCGTTCTGCGGACAATTCGGAAACCACCTGTTTGACGAACATCACTTTTGCCGACTTGGCTTTTCACAGAGTGCCTTTTCATCAAATCCTTTTTTATTTTACCATTTAGTGGTTTACCAAATTTCTAATAACACTGGATGAACAGGATAATAAAAAAACATATATTATAAAATGAATTTTTGCGACTGACATCGATACCTTAAAAACATAGTTAAACTTGAAAAAAATTAGTTCTTGAGTTCTTTCTTGGCTTTGCTAGAAATAACTGAGAACCTCTAAGAGATATTATTTTTGTACCTGGACTTCATTGCCAATTGAACAAAGGGACATCACGGAACCGATTTGGTCTGGGAGGTTAGTCACTGAAGCAGATACTTCCACCACGTCTAGCATTGATCTTGTCTTTACTGGAATTTCTGGTTCCACTTTCTCATTGGTTCTTTTTAAGAGGCTGGCAAAATCAATGCCAGATTCGAGGAGTTCATCAAAGGTTCCGACTCCAACAGCTTTTCCCTTTTGGTAAAATAACAAAAAAATAGAAGTTGATAAATATTAAGAAATTATCACAGCAAAAAAGATATATACATATATGTACACATAAAAATATGTACACATAAAAATATACTAATTTGTAATTGCATATATATATA
>VCCN01006878.1:469488-480302 GCA_006491835.1 Architeuthis dux | reverse complement strand
TATATCTGATTCATCATCAAAACTTCAAATGCAAATAAAGAACAATACTTACCTTTCTAATTTTTCTCTTAATTTTTCTGAGCCATCTTCATTTAATACATTGTAAAGATCCTCTTTCTCTAAGTTTTGTTTGTATCCCAATGACAACAGAGGATTTAGCCACCTGAAATGACAACAAAATGAAATTAAATTTTTAAAAATTATGGATGGAAGCAAATGATTTGCCAACTCATATTAATCAAAAAGAATTTTACTGACAAATCAAAAATTAATGTGAAAAAAAATAAAATTATACATTTTAAAATTTGCATTTTAATTTCATTAGAAATATTTTCACTAATTAAAAAAAACCTGTTAAATTAGCTTCTGAAGAATTTGGTATCAATCAAAGTCACATTAAATTTGTTTCATCCTTCATAAAATGTTTTGATGATACAGGACTCAAGTACCTTCACGAAACTGTTTTACATTAAATTTTAAAAGGTGCACTCAGAATAATTATAAGATTAAATAGCGCATATAATTTTAGGGAAATACATCTTGTATTCAAATAAATGCAATTAAAAATACAAATTACTTTAGTCAGTGTGTGTTGGGGTGGGGGGAAATTTTGACTGGTGTTACATCTAAAAACCCAAAAGAGTAAAAAGAAAAGAAACTAGCATTCCAAGTTAAATTATGAATCACCCACATATGCTGTGTTGGGGGTGATTAATTAAAAAGTTGAGCTGTGCTTTCAAAAAACAAGTGGACTCAAACTAGTGACCAATTTAGCATAAACTTTACATAGCATATTGAACCCCCCTCTAATAACCTATTATGGGGGGTGTAATTTTCAAAAAACAAAAAAATATTTTCCCTATTCATTGAGTGGAGTGTGTGTGCAAAATTTCAAGTTTCTACTATGAACGGTTAGGGCCCAGCGAAGTCCGGTTACATAGATAGATACATAGATACACATAAATGTCAGAACACATGAATAACGTAAACCCAGCAATAAACCAGTATTGTGGGTAGTGGTGATTAATGATTCACAATACTTCATCTAAATAAGAAAAGATAATTGCTTCATTGTTACTACTAGTGCAGAAACAAAAACAAAAACAAAAATGGTGCTGGAGAGATTGGGATGGAGCGATGGTTTAAAGATTAGATAATGTGGAAGAGAAAGATTGAGAAAAGCGTGTTATGTCTCAAACATGTTTATTATCATGAAGAAAAATCTTTATGCATTTCGTCGTTGTAAATGACATCATCAGAAGAGATTTGAACATAGCAGAGTCGTGCATCATCGATGTTGTGTAGTATGAATAAAATGAAATAAAATGTGACACTACACACTTCACACTACACAACTTGGATGATCGCACGACTCTGCTATGTTCAAATCTTTTCTGATGACATGTTCACAACGACGAAATGCATAAAGATTTAGCTTCATGATAATAGACGTAACACGCTTTTCTCAATCTTTCTTTTCCACATTGTCTAATCATATCTACCAGAAGATCAAATCTAATCTTTAAACCATCTCATCATTTTCTTCATGATATTAAACATATTCAAGACGTAACACGCTTTTCTCAATTTTTCTTTTCCACATTGTCTAATAATATCTACCAGAAGATCAAATCTAATCTTTAAACCATCTCATCATTTTCTTCGTGATATTAAACATATTCTAGACGTAACACGCTTTTCTCAATCTTTCTTTTCGACATTGTCTAATCATATCTACCATTCTGTCGTATTCCCTTACATCCACACAACAAACATTTGATCTTCTGCCAAGCTGTAAAGCTGTCGTAGCTCAGGCAGTAAGAGCAGCTGAGCGTTTACCAGGTTTCCCTCAGCAAAAGGGGCCTGAATTCGAATCTCATTGGGTGTTTATTCTTTAATTCCAATTTGTGCTGTTTATTCACGGCTGTGGGTCGACGGCCTGAGTTAAGTTGTGATAAAAAGATGAAAGAAAATAGCAGTAAAAAATTAACAGTACTAGGTTATCATACTCGTTATCTACATTAGGATATTCTTGTCTGCAAAAGCTGCAGAGAAGGAGAAAAGTCACAGGCAGCCTATAAGATTTAACTCGACCACACGAGTCAACTCTCTCTCGGGAATGTAAGCTTCTCAACTTTCTCGACTGCTGGTCACAATAAACTATGAAAATGAAAAATATTGAAGATTATTTTCAATTTCAGTGTTCTAGACATTATAAATATTAAAATTCTAAAACTTCAAAATTTAAAAAGAAAATTCTTTTTTTTAAGTAACGTTTTTATGAATGTAGTTCGTCTTGTCTATCTGATGTACATGCAGTGTTGCCAACTCAAAAAATATTTTCGCGCTAGTTTGTCTGCCAAAAAGCGCTAGAATTTTAAAAATAGCTAAAAAAATAGCCAAAGACCACCAACAAGAGACTAGAAATGGTCAAAAATAGCCAGAAAATGGTCAAAAACTGCCGAAATGTTTTAGGCGCAAACGCGCTAATTTAGCGCTTTTTACACTGCCAAAACAAGAAACGCGCTAAATCGGCAACACTGTGTACATGTTACGGCTGTTTTATCTGTTTTGTCTTTTATCACACGGAAATAAACACTCAAATAGATTTCTCGTCGTAATGACAAAGACAACAATGTTAATGTATCCCCCTCCCTACGTAACCTTTTTACTTTGCAAAGTTTGTTCACCTAGAAAGAGGAAAGGTAAAACAATGAGATCAATGCGATTATAGTTCATTACACTTTATATGATTCTTTTCTTTTAGGCATCAGTCAATCTTCTTTGCATACGTATTTCGGTCGAGACAAATTATTTATGGACGAGTAAACTTTCCCTCTAACTCGACCGGTGGTCGAGTTACTTTTAAAAAAACAATCTTACAGATTGGTCACAGTCATAAAAGAAATGCTGACGTGAAGTTGAAACTTTAAAAGGTTTGTCAACTTTCCAAACAGACTGGCTGTCAATGGAGAATGACAACACATTACAAGAATTCATACTCAAATATACAAACTCACTTTAGTCTGGTACAAGGCCACAATTGTGGGAGGACCCAGCAAAAATCAAACTTACCAATCAATGGTTTGAGAGGCAAGATTACTAAACAGGCCTGTCGGAACGAAATTCAGGGGGGGGGGGGCTGCAAGCAAAGCGGAAACATTTTTTGAGACCACGTCCATTAGATCGCTGGAAAACACCCGTATTGTAAAAGGTGCACTATTTAATTCATGGATATATGATGATATTAAGATATCTAATTGATGAAGATAATTATGAACAAAAGGCTGCTTAGGGAATTTTAAAAAAATAAAGCTTCAAAATCTGTCAGAAATTAATGTATTTTTCAAGTCATCCACAGACTTTTTCTTTTATTAATCCTATTGACTAAAGAATTATAACTGAATTTCTAATATTCAGTTACAGCAATTTCCACTAGTTTTACTTTCTCCGAGCAATTCACTTGAGCAAAGACACTTCGATTCAAAAATTACTGATTCAAAAATTAGAAAGGAATTGATCTGACCGTAAAATGCAAAAATTTCTCTCTTCTTTAAATTGTTTTTCTGTGATCTATGCTTGCGTGCCCTTATGCGCTACATTTATTTTCTTATTCAAATCTCTGTTTGTAAATTGTCCAAAAATCTGCTTTCTATTATCTACTCCGTAAAATATATTAGCAAATTATTGGGTGAGCTGAACCCTCCCGGTTCCGATGGGCCTGCTAAACATTGCACAACAGGACCTCTATGCGTGTGTGTGTGTGTGTGTGCGTGTGCATATGTGTGTAGGTCTATACTTTTTAATCCCTGTGAAAAAATTCATGGATATATTTGAATTTCTATGAGAAAATTATTTTAAAAGAAAAGATACTATACAGCAGTGTTTCCCAACCGGGTTCCCCTGGACCCTAGGGTTCCGCAAGAGATTGCTAGGTGTTCCACGAGAAATAGGTTAATTATATGCAAATGTATTTTTTGGGTTTAATTTTATATGCGTAATTTATCATACATGCACTGCATATTCCCTAAGGTAGAGAAATCCTGACATCTGTAGGTAGTAAGAAGACCATACGTGGGGTTGACCTCTTAATAGGGAATTTTAGGGGAATTTTGTCTTAAACAAAGTCTTGGTTAAGACAAAATTTCTTAAACCTTCTTTGTGTTGTCTGATGGATTTAGTTTAGTACTGCCAAACCTTTCAAAGACAGTTTTATGATTTGTTTAATCTCTTGAGGTATTTTAATCCTTTATCTTCATCGTGGCTGCTGGGCATTAGAAGGCCACGTGAGTGATTCTCTCTCAATCACTAATTTGTGTTGCTTCTTTTTAATAAAGCATTATGTATAAAAAAAACTAAAAACTACCTACTCCACAAGGCATTTATATTGCACATTATGAAACTATAAAAAAGACTGATTGAAATTACAAAAAAAATAATAATGGTAAACATAAGTGATGCTTTTGTCTAGGAATCTGATGTGAAGGATGGTTATTTCCATAACCACACGTGGCATTTTCGGAAATCATTAAATACTTATTCTTGAGAGAGAGAGAGAGAGAGAGAGAGAGAGAGAGAGAGAGAGAGAGAGAGAGAGAGAGAGAGAATTAAAGTTGAGGTCATAAACATTTTATTTTTAGTAAACAAATCAGATCATGGGTAAAATTCCCCCTGGTGTGTGTGTGTTGTAGGGGGGACTTTTACCCATGATCAATTTAATGAATAAAAATTTATCTTTAAATAAAAACATTTTATATTTCATGGTTACTATTAATAACATATTAGATTTCTTCACAACGGCAACATCAGAAGAATTTATCAGGTTTTTTACAAACTGTCTGGTAACAGTGGCAAATCTTTGATCATGGGAGAATCCACCAAAAAAATAAAAAAAATATCATATTCTTACATGATGTAACAAAACTCGTAAAATGGCCTGAGAAATTTAATTTTTATAAATTTTGCTCTCTATTTATAAAAATAATGTAACAAATTATTTCTTTGTCTCTTTTCTTATATTTTCTTCCATAAAACCAACACCATCCCAAAGTTTTACTAAACATCTAGAATTAATAAAAATTTAGTTTAATATTTTTCTGTTTAATTTTTGAAATTTTACGGTGGGAATTTTACCCATGATACATTGCAGGGCGGAATTTTACCCATGAACCAACAAAATTTTCAAAAGACTGTTTGTGTCTTAATCTAAACTCGTCTTTAAATGTACATGACATGTCACTGTTGCTGAAAAGGTTTTGTGTGATAAACTGAAAAATAGAAATTTTTCTAACCAGGTTGATGAATCAGCTGATCATACCAATAAATGTCAAATTGTAGCTTTTGTAAGATTTGTCAATGAGTATGAAATTCAAGAAAACTTTTTCTGTTGCCAAGAATTGCCTGAGACAAGCAAAGGAATAGATATATTTGATATTTTGTCCTCATATCTGAAAACCAGAGGTCTCTCCTGGAAGAACTGTATTGGCATCTGTACTGATGGTACCTCATCAATGGTTGCCTCCATAAGGTTTTGTTTCTCTTGTAAAACAAGAAAATCTGATATTGTTTCAACACATTGCTTTCTTCACAGAGAGGTGCTGATTTCAAAATTTCTTGGAGATGAATTTAAAAATGTTTTTGATGATGCTACAAAAATGGTCAACTTTATTAAACAAAGACCAGTTCACTCCAGAATGTTTAAAAAGCTGTGTGAAAACCTGGACAAAGAGCCAATAAATCTCTTACTACATACAGAAATCCAGTGGCTGAGTAGAGGAAGAGTTCTACATAGGGTGTTTGAACTGAACAATGAATTGCAGGAATACTTACAAGAAAACAATAAGCCAAAGTTTACCAAAGGCTTTGAAGATGAAAAATGTTTGCAGAGGCTAATCTACTTAGCAGACACTTTTCGTCACATGAATCAGCTGAACAAGTCATTGCAAGGCCCTGGAGGAAATGTATTGATTTCAAGCGACAAGATTCTTGGATTATAAATCATGTTGCAAAAGGAAGTCTTGAAATGTTTCAACTACCGCTGGGGCTTAAGAGTGAAGAAGGATATCAGAAAATGTCAAGTCTTGTTGAAACCCACCTGAAAGAACTGTTGATCAAAATTAAACATTATTTTCCCTCCCTTTCAACAGAAGTGCATGATTGGGTGCAGGATCCATACTCTCAATCTTCTGCTCATCCTGAGAACTTGACTTTAAGAGAAGAGGAAGAACTTTGTGAGCTGCAGTCTGTACACTCAAGATGAGATTTACTAACCTATCCCTGGACAAAGCAATAAATATATTGCTGCAGTTTTCAACTTCTTACATATGTGAACAAGCCTTTTCTTATTTAAGCAGTATCAAGAACAAATACAGAAATCGTCTCCTTTCAGTTGAAGATGAAATCCGTGTGTGTTTAACTAAAGTTCGACCACAAATTAAATATTTGTGCACCAAAAGAAAAGCACAGGTTTCTCACTAGAAAAGCAAATTTCATTATCTAAATTGGCTTCAAAATTAACATTGCCATGACCCATATGACATATTGCCTTGATTTATCTTATGCTTCTTTCAACATTGGGAGTAAAAGATTAAGTTATTGTAGATGTTATTATCTGTTTTCGTTCTGTTTATATGTGTTATATAGGATATTGGTTATTTATGTTCATTTTTTGTGAATACCGATATGTTTCTTTTGTTTCTTGTGTGAATGAAAACCTCCTTATGAGGTCTCTTGAACAAGCAGTTTGATAACTGAGTTCGGTATTTCTGAGATGAGGTGTTAGTATAACTGATACTATTGTTCGGACTGAGATCCTCATCTTGGTTGTCATTTCCACAACGTTTCAGCCGATGTACCCTCCGGCCTTCTTCAGGTGTCAAGTTTTGTCGGTAACTTATAATAAGTTACCAACAAAACTTGACACCTGAAGAAGGCCAGAGGGTACATCGGCCGAAACGTTGTGGAAATGACAACCAAGATGAGGATCTCAGTCCGAACAATAGTATAAGCAGTTTGATTTCTGTTATTTTTTGCATTGTCAATAAACTTGGAGCAAAACCTTTAACAAGTATCGGAAAAATATATTATGTTTGCCCTATGGAATTTAACATTATGAAAGAAAAAGATTAATAAAGATATAAATCATTTTTATATAGGGGTTCCCGGAGACATGGAATTTATTTCAAGGGTTCCCCAAGGGTAAAAAGGTTGGGAAACACTGCTACACACACACACACACACACACACATTGGAGGCTATAATGAATTTGACAAAAATATCTACCTCTGTTTCTGTGGAGTTTGAGCTGTTTCTTCACATTCTCCTACTTAGATTAAGACATAATAGTTCCCTACTTCAAATCTGTTAATAGTGTAAATAGTTTTTGTTTGATTTCATCTGAGGTTTTATTAAAAAGTGACTGAACTCATTTAAGTGGAAAATTCCAGGTTTCAAATGGTGGGTAGAAGATATTTTTATTAGCAAAATTGTTACCTTTCAGTGGCACAGTCCATTGTTACAGACAGAGAAACAAACAGAAAAAGTCACACTGTTTATAATATAGATAGATCCTATCCATAAAACTAAATTTTGCATTACTAAAAATTTAGCTCAAGAGGAATTTGTGATTAATTATTATTACAACTACTGTGTGTCCAGGTGATTATATTTAGACACCCACATATTATGTAAATAATTATTACTATGGGGCTTTGCAATAGAGCTAGTCTACCAGACCATTAATACTGTAGTGAGTTTGATCCTCACCGGGTGCCCCACACTTGCGGCCTTCTGCCAGACTAAGCTAAGTGTAGTAATTAAACATATTGATTAAGCAGCTGGCATTCATCTTCCTGAATTTCACTTTCCCGAACTCAGTTTACCCAAATGTTGATTGGCTGACTTTTCGCTTCACCAACTCTTCACATTAGCAACCTTTCATTTGCTTGAAAAACAAAGGAAGACAATTTGAGTCACTGAACAGACCTTTCTTTCATACTTTATTATCTTCAAAAAACACTGGTTAACTTTTTTTCTTTCTAAAATTAGTGCAATAGGAGTATGTTAATGTTTACAATTTATGAAAAGAAAAGCATCTATTGTAAATGTGGTATTTATAATAAGATTTAGTATATACAATATATATTGTGAAATCAAATGATGGATAATTGTATATCCGATCCGACAGAATATGATAATTATAATGACATTTATTAGTGAGAGCCTATAATTGCCCGGTGTCGTAAATGTGAATAAAGAAACAAACACTGTGCGGGGATCGAACCCGCATCCACCTTGGAAGCTACCTTATACGCAGGTACTGCTCTACCGACTGAGCTAACGAAGGTCAGATGGTAGGCAGGAGTTTTTTATCCTACACTTTGTTGGCTTCTCCATTCTCACGTTCGAATTGTGTATAAGATTTATGAAGAAAAAAGAAAGGATTTTATGTACAATCGTATATATATATGTCTGTACGTGATTTATGAAGAAGAAAGGATTTATTGTTGTTGTTTGAGTATTTACAATAAAATGAATTTGATTCTCATTTTATTTCAAATATTTAGATTAACATAGGTATTTGTATGGATTAGCCATGTAAAATTGCTTTTCATTGGACGGCATTGATTATTTTAACATATTTTGGCAAAAATTTATTAAGTAAAGCAGTAACAATATCATTTATGTATTTACTTCTGTTTATCTTTCATGAATTCTCTTATTTATTTTTATATGTTTGCCATTTTTAACATCAAGTGGCAGCAGGTGTGAAAAAAATACCTTAATGAAAGCACAAACAATTATTTGTGAATTTTTTATTTTTAAAACCTCATTCAAAAAAGCAAGATTAATTATTATTTTTAAATATATCAAACTTTTTAAGAATTAAAATCTTTTTTTAATAAAATAGAAACCCCTCTAAAACCTTAGAAAATTAACTTTTTTCAAACTGACAAATTCTCTGTTGAAAGGAAGGTTTTATGGATCGAAAGCACAAAAAATTACTCGCAAAAAATGTATTTTCTATTCTTTTTAGGCAGGAACTTTTTATGTCAGAAGTGCCGTTGTTTTTTATATAATAAATTAAGTAAATTCAGTAATCAAGGAATAAATAATGAAAGTTTTATCAAATTTATAAAAATTACCATATGAAGAGGTGTACAATTTGGGATATGGACAATTGTAGAGACGAATAAAGAACAAAAGTTTTATTAAATTTATAAAATCAGAAATCAGAAATTTATTGAGATCAATATATGTAATTCAGTAGAGGTTTGTAGAAAATACTGAATTTATTTTAAATTAATTTATTATATAAAAAAAATACGGCACAAAATTAATTTATTATATAAAGTGTCAGTCAAAAAAATGAGACATAGCCCACAGGCTAGATTATAATCAGAAAAAGATCAATGACTTAACAAAGAACATGACATCATGATTTTGATTCTTTGCTAACACATCTATTTTGTGAAAGCTGATAACATTTGAATAATGATAACATTTAGCTAAGGATGTTAACATTTGAATAATGACTGTACAATTCTGCTATATCCAAAATATTTACAAATTCTTCACATCTGAATGTGAACTCATTGCCCCTCATTAGCTAAGTTTATTGTGGCTTTGTGCCAGACTTGGCTAAGCTTTGTATTCTTCATTCAATTAAGCAAATGGGAACAGTAACAACATTTAGAGTTTTCTTTTTCTTAAAAATCAAGACACTAGGGGGTCAGCAACTGCCATGTTTACCTGATTAAACTAGGGGTCAGCAACTGCAATGTTGACCTAATTCAATTAAGGGTCAGCAACTGCAATGTTGACCTAATTAAACTAGGGGTCAGCAACTGCCATGTTGATCTGATTAAAAAATCTATTTAAAGATGGATATCTGTATTGTATGAAGGAAGGAAACAGAGATAAGAAAAGGAAGAGAGAGAGAGGGTGTGGCGAGTCAAAGCGGAATTGTCCCCCCGTGACCCGGGAGCCAGAAGCCAGACCCCAGATTTTCCTAACAAGCCAATAATTCGATCCAAACAGTAAGTAAGACACTTTTACATATTTACACACATATACATTATCATCATGAAAGACTTTTAGCCCAAAACATTTTACTTACACAATATCTCAAAACCTACACGAAAACAAATATACCGGAACAAAAGACTCTTACATATTTACACACATATATACGGACAATGGATTTTTACATATACACACACGCACACATAAACATTTAACTAAATTCACACCCTTGTTTAAATAAAAAATGTTTGTCTCTTTCAAAGATTGTCTCTTTTGTTTGTCTCTCATTACTGTTTTCCTTTTTCTGCCATTGATCATATTTAAATGGAGTCAATTTTAACACACTGCTAAAAACCTGTACTATGGAGAAATCTAACATATCAAGTTGGCATGCCACAAAACCTTCCTCACAAGAAGGTCGGATTCTCATCAATAGATCCGGCTTCTTTTCCTCAACAAATTCCTGTGGACGCCGGCAAACCATCTTCCATAAGGGTGCCTGGCCATGTGGTAATGGTAGGCTATCTTGTCTAGCAGATTATTTCTACTATGTAGTGAATTGACCTTGTGCCAAAACTAAGCAAAGTCTAGTAAATAAAGAGAGAAAACGTGCTCAGCTGACAAAAGATTAATAGACTGTATTTAAAAGTCATCATCATCAGCCGTTATAAGTCCACTGCTGGACAAAGACCTTTTTCAACTCCTTCCATGATGACCTATCTTGTGCTAACCTTTGCCAAGTCTTACTGGCAGACTTTTCTATCACGTCCCTCCATCTTGTGTCTGGTCTT
>VCCN01006878.1:451738-462192 GCA_006491835.1 Architeuthis dux | reverse complement strand
GTCCCGTGACTCAGCACTCATTGCACCACACAAACTTAGGTCCCTTATGTGTTTCCACCAGTGTCCTCCATTTTGAACTTGGAAGTAGTGGTCACCCACACAGGCTACATATCTAACTACAATTGAAGAAATCTCTGTGTGTATATGTGTGTGTGTGTGTGCACTACGATTATTCGACAACTGGCCATTGTATGAATTGAAATTCGACAGATATATTAGTCAGCACACAATGCAATGCAGTGTCGAATTTGAAGTTTTTTGGATCAGAGGTTCTCGAGAAAAGTCATAAAAATAAATAGTTTACAGATTATAGATCTTTTATCTAAAATTATAAATCTAAATTTAGATAAAAAAATATCTAAATTGGCAACACTGAAGAGAAGTAACTGAAATACTTTGAAGCTGTAGTTTCATACAACGTATGTAAAATCATTTTACATGACTATTATAGCAGGCCGCTCCATACATCATAAAGGCCGGCCCCTTCCAAACATGCACCTTTGGAATGGGCACTGCCCTAGTGTGAACAAAATCTAGAATTGTACAGAGAATGCCTTATGAGAATAAAGAGAAAATCATTGCTTTTCATAGATTTATTATCAAGATGAGGAAAAGTGAAGATTTTGAAATTGGAAAAATAGGAAATATAGATGAAATTCTTCTGACATTTGATGTCCTGTCTAAGGAAACCACTGACACAAAAACAGTAACCGACAAAACATTGCCCATGAAAAAAGCCGATTATTATACAGTCATTCTCGCATGTACAGCAGATGCAAAAACGTTACCCCCTCCCTCATTTGTTAAGTTTTAAAATGAAAGTTTATCAAAGGAAAAAAATTACTTCAGGGTATTTATGTTCATGTCCATTCAAAAATGTGGACAGACCAAGAAAGGATGAAAATCTGGATGAAAAAAGAAAAAAGTGAAGGTCCCGTTGGAATGCTAAAGAAACCATTCTCATTGGTGCTCGATTATTTTAGATTTAGAAGAACCAACAAAAAACGAAAAAATGATACTGCAAAATCATGAGATAAAAATCACAGTAATTCGTGCATGACTGACTTAAATTACAACTGCAGACTTTAGTCTATGAATAGATCATTTGAAGCAGTAATTCTTGTGGCAATTGAATATATTGAGGAGGAGAGCAATTTGGAATTCGGGTGTGAAGAAAAACGAAAAGCATTCTGTGACTCAAAACTGAGTTGTGGTAAGACTTAACTGATTGATTCCAATACTATTAATTACTAATATGTTTTCATATAGTTCTTTGGAAGATTGGACTCCTTCTTCTTATTTGTGTTGTAAATACAACTTTTCGGCCGATCCATTCTTCGGTGATGGGTTAAACAGAAGTTATGTTTAAAGGGAATAATCCTTATAGCACATGGCCCGGGATTAACTTCTGTTTAACCCATCACACTCGGATGTTACACCTGAAGAAGGCTGAAGAATGGATCGGCTGAAACGTTGTGTTTAGAACACAAATAACAAGAAGAAGTTCAATCGTCTGAATATTAATGACCCTTCTCAAAACTATAGAAAATATCTTTACTAATATGTCTGTCCATCTGTTTGTATGTGACAGCCTTTTTTTTTTTGGAAATTACATTGTAAATCGGGGGGATTTACAATGTAAATATTATGTTAAACTGTACACTTTGTGTACAGCTGCTGTGACTTAAAACGCATTCATAAGTGTTCCGAGCAGTGTTGCCACTCACTTGACAATAAAAAAAACAGATTGTCTACTAAAAAATCCCAGATGAACTAAAAGAATACCTAGATCGTAGAAGAATTAGCAAGTAAATAATTTAAGTGTGTACAATGCGATAAGAACTAAACTAATCATTAATTAATACATTGCAATATATGCAGTACTACTTCAATTCTGTGGTCTGATTTGGAATGTTATCTTATTTCATAGAAATAAAAATTTCTATTTATGTCTGGTGTGCATAAAAACATTATTTTGAATAAATTTACATTAAAGAGTTGCTTCCCTTACATCTGGCATATGTAGTGGATAAAAAGTATGACCCCTCAGCAGTTAATGGGTTAAATAACTACATTAATCCCCCCTTAACAAAATGCATCCACTTTTAGGAATTCCCACTTAATAAACTCTCGCCTTAACGCAACTATCAACAAAGTGAATACACATACTTTCATTTATTTAGGTAGATGTGCCCAGACAGATAAAATCCCAGATTTCATGGATTTATGGTAATAAAAACCCAGATCCCTAGCATGGCATTTAAAAACCCAGATTTGGGTGGGATAACTCAGCAGTGGGAACACCGGGTTTCGAGATAATGTGTTCTTGAAAAAAAATTGAGAGAGAGAGAGGGTCAAAAGTGAAGGCAAACTCTTTACCTTTTAGGCGTCAGAAGTGAGGAGAAACTTTTTTTTCTTTAAGGGGTCAAAAGTGAGGAGAGAAACTTTTTTTTTCATTTAACCCATAAGAACCCACAGTGACACATACACTTTAAATGTTCTGGAAATTCCCTTATACAGCTTTATCCTTGATTTTAACTCATACTAAGTACTAAGTAACATCTACTGAACATCCTGGTGCCTGGTTACCATGTGGGAGAGAAGTAACAAATTTTTTCTAATGCATTCTATGATGTATCATTTGTTCTTCTGTTCTATATCCCCCATGATTTTCCTTCAAGCAGGTGTGTGGTCTGCTTTGAAGGAGTCAAAAGTGATTCAATTTTGGGGGCCAATCCATGTACAGTTACCTTCCCTGCATTGTAGCTATATAACCACATAACAGAATATCTCCAAAAGTTCTCAATGGATTTCAATGGAACTTTTTGGGAGAGTGGGCCATGGGATAAGGAGGGACTGATTAAATTTTTGGGTCGGATCCATGTACGGTTTACCTCTTCTGAATTGTAGCTACATCTAGTAGCTATGTCTAGACTTTTTATGATGCTATGATACAGTCAATGGTTCAAAGCTTGCATTAACACCTTCAGTGTCAACATAGATTGGTCCATCCTCAAATCATTGATTGTTATCATTGCTGGTGGTTGTATTTGAACTGCTAGAATAATCTTTAAGTTGCATTTTTGAGGCCTCAAATACTTTCAATTTCAATTTTGTATAGCAATTTGTGCAAATATATTTACTTTCAGAGTCCAAAGTATGCTTCATATCAGATTTAGCTTTCAGCTCTTCAGGTAGTATCGTTAGGGGTTTAAACTGATATGTAAAATCCCCATTCCCCTACAGTGATTTCAACTCATGGCTTAGTGATCACTAGCCGGATGTCTTACTGAGTCTTAGATATTAATGAAAATTTATCATACAAATATGCATGAACTTATTTCTAAATTCTAATAAATAAATATAGAAAAAATATATATTTCTATAATTTTTTTATTTAATATATATACAATACAAAACTTGCCGTATTCATCTTCAGTCGGAATAGAAGTCGGAGTTGAATTTGACCCTGCAGCAGCCAGTCTTGTTTCTCTTTTTTTCATTCTCTCTTCTCTGTTTTTTTTGTTCTCTTTATATATTTAGTACAGCAAAGAAATACATTGACTTACGTGGCCCACCAACTGTAAAAATGAAATGATTCGACAAAAGCATTTCAGTAGTCAATGAACAAAACTTATATCAGCATACCTACTGATGATAGACTTACTCATGACGCCTTTTTCCTTTCATCTGTCACATGTTAAAACTTTCTAGTAATAGTAAGGGCATAACAAAATATCAATTTCACATTTTTACGGCACCAAGTAAAAAAGAAATTTGTTTTTTACTCAACGCTGTTGCCTTATTGTTTTAAAATAAAACAGAAACAGCTATAGATTTTAAAATTGGGTGCATTATTTAATTTTTGTTGTCTTAAATGAGTTTAAAACGTGTTGGAATTCCTAGCTGTTAACAAAAACGGAATAGCCACATGCTTATACTTCAACAGATTTTCACTAAATATAGTAACGCTAACATGCGAGTAGACAAGGAAATTCAAGAACCGGTTCTGTGAACTTCTGTAAAACCAATGCAAACCCCTTGAATCCCATCGCTGGTTCTATCTTAATTGGGAGTTACCAACGTGTAAATATAGGGTAGTTCACTAAAATGTTGAAATAAGAGGGGGTCATAGCCTCTCCCCCAATTGGAATTTTGAAAAACGGATTTCATTTTTGGAGGTTTGAGCAAAAATTCACTTGAAATGCCAATTTTGATTAAAATCTGACAGTGTGTGGTTACATGTTCTTTATGATTTGTCAGAGAAAGCACCTAAAAAGGGATTTAAATACCAAGTACACATGCAACTGAACAGCTGCATACCCCACTGCGAAGCGACAAATTTAAAAAAATCTTTAACAAAATAGAAAAGTTAAATTTTAAATAAACTAAAAATGTTTTTAGGTTGAATTAAATTTAAATTAGATTAAATTTAGTCGTTGTTCACGATTTTGTAAACCAAAAAACTGGCTCAAAGTCAACACTGAGTTCTACATTATAGTTACATTGTAAATAGAACCCCCTTAGTAAAACCCAAGAAAGAAATGTTTTCATAAAATCTAAAAAAGTAGTTTGAGATATAATAAAAACAGGTCTGGTTAGTCACTCAATAGAAAATGTCACGTGACCAACGTCTTTTGGCAGCATGTCGTGTTGGGGGTGATTAATTAAAAAATTGGAAAAATGAATAAGTTACTTTTCTTACATTTTGTTGGGACGTGATGACTAAAAAAGTGTTTTTTTTTAAAAAGTAGACACAATCCAGTGATCAATTTAGCATAAATTTACATTGCAAATTGAACCCCCCACTAAAAACCTGTTATGGAGGGAATTTTCAACAAAAAAAAAAAGGCGTTTTTTCTAGACATAATAAGGAGTAAATGTTTGAATTTTCAGCCCTCTAGCTCCATTGGTGCAGCCTGTACGTGTGCTACATACATAGGCAGCCAGCCAGACCAACTTGAAAACTTAAAGAAACCTATGCTGGCAGTTTTGGTTGATGGATTCTAATACGTGCCCTCTCTGGATTTGGTGAGGATTGATAAAAATTACGGCCTGGGGGTCTGTGTACATACACATGAATTTTTTATCTGCTAAGCTTAATGATTTTTTTCCCATGCGCTTCGCCCTTGATCAGGAAGCTTCGGAAATTTTCCAGTGAAAAATTTGTCGGAAACTTGGAACTTTCTTGAGCTCTGTTATATAGTAGCTTTACTTAAATATAATAAATAATAATCGATCATGGACCAATTGTCATTTTTACCATTGATTGTTGCATTTAATTAAAGCATTTTTTATATACACAGTAACATCTGAGGATTAATTAATCGTGTTAATCAAGGGAAACCTCTAATTGCGTTGTTGTTACAAAATTTTGCAGAATAAAGAAATTACAAATATTTTAATAAGTGCCCTTAAGTTCATAAATCAGTATGTTTTTTTGGTACTCATACAATAATGGTTTTCAACGATTTAAGACAAAACAGTTATTCCCCTTGAATTTTTAAAAGAAATTTTTGATGTCGGACATAGACGAAAATAATCCCTTACATAAAAATTGTTTTCAATCGCACAAGACGAGGTTAGAAAACAACAAAAAAGAGAAAGATGAAAGTGCGCATCAAGTAAAAATAAATTCAAGAACTCATCACAAATAAATTTCCTTTTATTTAAGACTATTTCAAAGACAAAACTACGTAAATTCGTGGAGTAAACATAATTATAAAATGAAAATCATAACCGACACGGTTGTTCAACAGTTTTGTCACGTGACTGATCAGCCTAAAATTATTTTAATACGTACAAAACAATTAAATAACAATAATTTGATACACAATTTTATACAAAGTTATCTTATAATTTATTTTAATACAACATTGTAGCTAGTAATTATAACTAGCAAGCAACAGACTGTTCAAACAAAAAATTCAGCTATCTATGTAATATTTTTTTAAATAATACAGTTTTTATTTTATTTAAAAAAAATGTTTTGTCTTTGAAATAGTCTTAAATAAAAGGAAATTTATTTGCAATGAGCTATATGTAGTTTGTTTTTTTTACTTGATATGCACGTTAATCTCTTTTTTGTTGTTTTCTAATCTCGTCTTGCATGATTGAAAACAATTTTTATATAAGTGATTATTTGTTACAATTGTTACATTGTTTTTGCAAGGTGGTTCAATTTATAATATTTTGTATCCACCAGCTGTGACGTTGTAATAGAACTTATGACTTCATCAGAGAACATTGTGACTTCATAAGAGAATGTTGTGACTTTATAAGATAACGTTTATTCTGATAACACTTTTTGGGGAAGTTGTTTTTTTCACCTGACCTCATATTCTGCTAACACTTTTCCCCCCTTTTATGGGTCAAAATTGAGGGGAAACTTTTTTTCTTTTTAGGGGCCAAAATTTATAGGAAACTTTTTTCCCTTTTAGAAGTGAAAACTGAAAACTGAATCTTTTTTCTCTTTTACTTTTGTAGGGGTCAAAATTGAGGGGATTTTTTTCCCCCTTTTTGGGGATCAAAAGTGAGAGGGAACTTTTTCTCCTTTCTGTGAAAAATACTAATTTTATTTTCCCTTATTTTTTTGCAAATAATTATAATATTAATTCGATAAAGAAAGTGACTTGACATCGAGCTTAATGGCCAGCGAAGGCGGCCCTTGGGCGGGTATCTTTAATAATCACAAACTCCAAATAAGACTGCTCCCATCGGTACTGTATATCTATTCGGCAAATCGCACAATTAATGTCGATAAAACTCACGAAAAACTACTTAAATTAACTAAAATAGAAGAGTATATCTTTAAAAACATGTAATTTAATTCAAGACTCCCATCGGTACATTATCTCCGTCCTGCTCCAACCAGCCCCGCCCGGCAAATTAGTCTCATCAAAATCATTAAAAGTCGCCTAAGACTTGTTTCTGTGTCTTCAGTACGTTTTAATGTCACAATTAAGATTTTATTTTTTTCATGTAATAGTTTTAAGAACAAAAAAAATCATAATTAATTAATAATTAAGGGGAAAAAGATTAATTTAATGCATAATTACGGGAAAAGACAGAGACTAAATTTATTCCTATTATAACTTTATAGATTAAATATTTTTACAGATATTTATTTAGGCTTTTAAGATAAAACAAAACAAACATTGATCAATCCAGAAAGTAGAAACCCTACATCGAAAACACCAAGCACTTGACCCTCACCTTGTTTGTTTTATATAATATGTTTAAACAAACAAGGTATCATCAAAATGAATAGTACATAATTATTTGAAACTAGGTTTTCCTTATTCTGAGTCAGAATCCGAAAAAAAATACTTTAACGTATTTTTGGCAATTGACAATAATATTAAAATGATCAAGAAGGAAAAAAAGCCGGTAAATGACAAACTTAAGCCTAAATTCATTGTTGACTATTTGTTTTAGCATAGGAATTAGGTTTTAATTCATTCCACAAACATAGTCAGAATTAAGTAAGATTAAGAAAAAATAACCATGTGTCATCAAATATAATCCCTAAAATAAAGAAATTGTGGAGGCTTCAATTTTTTTAGCATTAATTTAATTTTTTTTTTATAAAAAAGGAAAACTTTTTTTTATTCTACTCAAACAGAACCGGGTTTAACCTTGTAAATATTTTTTTAAAATGGGAAAATGCCCAGGATTAAAATTAAATTTATAATAAAGTGTTCATAATAAATAATCTTTTGGGGGTAGTTAGTTCTTAAAACAGTTGTGTTTCACGAATTGAATACAAACAATTGTTTTGTTTTATTAAACATTAGTTGGTTGTCTTTTAATCACTTCATTGTGAAAAAGGCAGACAGTCGAATTGAAAACCGTGGCAATTTAGTACAATTTAGTATAAATATCAATGTTTAAAAAAACATGTTCCTGAATAAATTGATAACAATTTTAGTCTTGGGAGTTTTGCAAAAAGCCGAGCGCACACGCACTAAAAACACACTTGGTTTCAGGTTTCTCTTTTTTTACGTAACATTAACAACATTATTACATAGAATTAGAGATCGGTCAAAAAACACGCGTAAGAAGTTAAAATTAAAAAGAAAAACGTTAACTTGATTATATAATCAATTTAATAAATAAATGTAAATAAAGACTAGAAACAAATTTAAACGTTTGTATTTTTACCACGCCTAATATTGCGAATCAATCTCTTCGTAAAACTATGATTTAACCATGATGTATAGTTGAATACATATGGTTTACGTACTTGTTTTCCCTGCATATCTAAAGTACATTTTGCCGTTAAGTGACAATTAAAAACATATATCTTCCTTTATTTTTAAAAATGTACCATCGTAATAAAACAATATTTTTTACTGCATTTTGGAGTGTAACATTTGGACAATCTTGTAGTTTAACGTCCCAATTTATCACGGCTGTTGTCGTGAAGGAATTAAGTGCCACTAAGTCAATTACGAAATTTACGATATCAGTCTATTTTTTTTTTTTTGAAAGCTAATAATAATAATATTACTATCGAAAAAAAAAAGAAAGTTTTTTTTCCTAATTATTTGATAGTTTTTGTTGTCACTAATCAGACCATCAACAACAACCATGAATAATTTTGTGACGCTAAACTAGGAGACACTCCGAGACAGCCTTTGTTTTGTTTTAATTGTACACGTAAGACTTGTTTTTAAGCATAAAACTGTATAAAAAGTTTTGTTTTCTTTTAAATAAAACAAAAAAACGTGTATTCATAATATGAAACAAGGCAAAAAATGAAAATACTCCGGGTTTTTCCGTGCACTTGTTTTACTGTTTTTACATGTGTTGTGCTTAGCTCGTGTATGTTTGGTTAGTGACACTAAAGTGTGAATGTATGTGATTTACTCACCAAAAGAAAAGTTTAGAAAAACAATTGGCTCGAGCCATTGGATTAGGATTATAATGTAGCTGTGGTTCCTCCATTTCGTGCCTTCGTGTTTTAAGTAACACTATTTGGTAAATGGTCCCCGAGTGCGATCAGTAAGAGCCACAGGCAACAAAGCAGGGAGCCTCGTTCACTTTTTCACAAGAGGCACCACTATATCTTAGATCAGAGCAATTCAGCAGTAGCAGCTATGACGCGCACTCTGCTGGCGTCTGTCAACGTTGGAGAGGTTAGTCGGTCGTGTTATACCGGTTGTCCACACGATATCCCCAGAAGTTCTCAATGAATTTCAATGAAATTTCGTGGAAGGGTGGACAATGGGGGTAAGGAAGAACCGGTTAAATCTTTTAGCGGATTTATGCACATTTACCTCCCCTCCATAATAGCGTCCATGTCTGTCCACACGATATCTCCAAAAGTTCTCTATGAATGCCAATGAAGTTGTGTGGAAGGGTGGGCAATAGGTTACGGAATGAGTAATTAAATTTGATTTCCGTCCATGGGCATCGCTGCCACTTTTCCAGGTAGGGGAAAAATGATATATTCTACAAGGGGGGTGGTGGAGGCAAATAGATATATCCGGATGTTGTTTGTGAAGTAAGGGAATAGGTAGTGCCTAAGCTGTGACTCATTCTAAGCTGTCACTATTCATAGTGACCCCTTGATCCCCGGCCTCTCAATAAGGTCCAAACTTTCAAACACCCTCGCCATTGGTGAGAAGGCCTGGTCCAGGGGAGGGCAAATGCCCCATTTGCACCCCAGCGGACGCCCATACCTCCGTCATAATTATGTGTTCACACCAAATAATAACGCCAAAAGATCATGTGTGACGTTATGGTAGATATGCGAGCTGTTAATTATGTAATGAAATGCACTGTGCAGGGTGGTTTTAAGGGTTGTCATGATTTTCAAATCGCGGGCAGTTTAGAATCAGTTAGATCTGAATCCCAGGAGCGACGGGTCGGACCAGAGAGGGCTTGGCTCCACTGCTCGTTAGGGGTGAGGGGGGAGAGAAGAGGAAGAAGAAGCCTTGATTTTTTTAATTAATACCACCACTGGTAGTGATTCAGCAACGTGAACACTTGTTTAGAATTTTAACTGAAGCAGAATTCGATGCTTCAAAATGATCCGCGAACCGGCCCGGAATCGAAGCTATCGACGGAATAAAGCGAACCAGAAATTTCAATTGAAAATACTGTCCTCTTTGTCCTCTTTCTCTCCCGCCACGTGGACGAGCCTTTTCTCCGAATTTATTTCCCTCCACTGAAAGTTCGCCCACGTAAAATACAATCCAACGACGAGACGTCTCTTCCTCACATCGGCGAGAAGAAACACATATCCGTATAATACTACATAGTCGTTTTGGCGCCTGTGCTCAGGTTTCGAATAACCTAGGCTATTCGAAATGCTTTCGAACCGAAGTTTAAAACACGGAAAAACAACGTGAAAATGGTCCTGAATCCATTAGACATGATGCGACCACAATCGCGGATGGCGTCTCGAAGCGGGAACGGACGACCGACCACAAAGAAAAGGAAGAAAA
>VCCN01006878.1:441160-451169 GCA_006491835.1 Architeuthis dux | reverse complement strand
AATTACTTATTACGGAAGTCGGTATTTGTCAATAAGCAGCTGACCGACTGAGATTATTACAGCAGTTGTGTCCTCTTTGACATTATAGAAAAGTTACGTTTATGTCCATCTGTAGAAAAATATCGACCAATTAAATCACAACAACAAAAAAATCACATGGTTTCAGTTTTCATTTTTTACATATCTTTACTTATTTGAACTGATTTCACAGAAACAGAGTAAAAAATTTAATTTTTAAAAACAGTAAAAATTTTAAAATTCTCTATAAAAAAGATTTTAATGCTAAGATTATTTCTCTTTTTATGGAAAATAGCGATAATCATATTTTACCAAATGAATGAAAAATATTGGCAATTAGAGCAGTATTTTCTTTTTCGCAGTTTTAAATAATTTAAATTAAAATTCTTTTACGGAAAATCATTATAGCTTTTTCAAAAACAGAACAGAATGTTCATGGGCTTGACTTAATAATATAAAAAGATCGGAAAAAGATCCTATGAAAATAAATCAAATTTTTAAGGGGAGTTTTTTTAATCACAATGAAAAAAATATTTGTTTCCCGAAATTTGGAATACAAACTGATTTTTAAAAAAAATTCATCCGTTATTCGATAAGTATTGAAAATTTTATTAAGATCCGATCAGTAGTTGATGTATAATACATTTTTAAAATCTAGATGTTTTTTGCTCGTTGAAAAGGGGAGAAAATTTACTAGTAATTACTACGAACAGAATTTGTTTACATTTGTACGGATATTCTACACTATTTTGATTCAATAATATCTCCCGTTTTATAAGGTGCACACAAATAATTTTTATCTCATATATTTCGCCAATCTTTCAACTTACTAATGACACTCACATTTTTCAACGAAAAAATTAAGTTTTATATGAATTTGACGTTTATTTTATCAAGGTGTCAATTTTCCGTAGAAATACCTAGTGGTCGGCATGTGTAATGCTCGACAGATAAATTAGTAATTTACTGGAAATACACTTGTGGGGTTTGACTAAAACGTAAACAGATTTGTTTACGCCTAGATTGGTGGGAGTAAGACATACTCACATTTCGAAAAGTCAAGTTAGGGACGCGGTTGCTCCCTGAAGATTGCTAAAATCGCCACTGTTGATATATGTATTTTAGGTATGTGTTCAAAAAGTTAGGGACGAGTTTGATCCCAGAAGAGGGCGAAGATGGCCTCTGTTTAAATATGCAGTAGACCGTTTTTTGACTTGAAGTTAGCTGAAGACGTCGATAAGTGTTGCCTGAAATGTTGCCTCATTTGTGGGATCGATATATTTGGTTCGTTATGAAGTTAACACGTCGGACAGTCATGGCTTGCAGAACAAATATTTTTTTCTACTGCATCGTTTTTAATTTTTTTCTTTCACCAAAGTTATTTTGTACAGGACGGAAGAGTACTCCGGGTAAGGCGAGATTTTCGCCTTGTGTAATTGTTGAGATGTGCGTTCCTCTGATGATTTTATGTGGTAACATTTTGCTCGTTGAATTGTTGACTGCCGTGGGAGAGGAATAGTGTGATGTTGAGAAGTGTACTGTTCAAAGACTTTGTGATTGTGTTAATTCGGAGACGAACTGATTTGATTACATTTTCTCTTTCGGAACTGCATTTTTATGCACGAAACTGTTTGTACTCCCCCCCCCTGTCTGTGTTTCATATGCATTGATTTATTCACGTTTGTCGAAATTGTAATGGTCTCTCAGAGATGTAAAAGATGTATTTTTGTATCTGCGGAGCGGATTTGCGGGGAAACTACGAGGTGTTGAATTCTGTTGTTGAGTTAGGATGTATACAAAATGTAGCTTATATGTGTAGACATAACATTTTAGAAAACTATATACATATGCAATTTGTCTCACGATGCTGTAGGTTTTTATAGCAAATTACGGTCAAAACCAGCAGTACGAGAATTTATTGTACAATGTAGCTTATATGAGTTGAGATGGATTTTTTCAAAAATATAAATATATGTATATGCAATTAGAACGTTGTCTTTCAATGCTATATGTTTTTATAGCAAATTACGGTTTAGGATTAGGGTGTGAGAAAAATTCAGATTAAATTTTGTTTTCACAAATGGGCGTTTGTAATGAAATGCATTCTGTGTTCGTGTGTTCGCGCATTTTGGGGCGTACGTGATCAAAGGGCCATATCGTGTTACTGAGGCTGGAAAGTGGGTCAAGCGGCCGCCGAGGTCGGAACAAAAGAAAATGCGTTCAACCAACCATGGTGGTTTAAGGCCGGCGGTGATTTTCAAATCGCTGGCAGTTAAGAGGCAGTTAGATCCGAATCTCAGGGTTTTTTTTTCTTTTTTCGGGTCGGGTTTTTTTCTTTTCGCGGATGCTTGTTTAAAAAAAAACAACTTTTTTATGTGCCCTGTACTAGCATTTAGCTTTAATTATTTTTTCTCGGTGTTCGAATTGTATTCGACGCAATTTATTTCGCGATGATCAGGTTTTAAATAATGCGTCAACGATTAAGGCGACAGATTGCCTCCCAAGATTTTATCCGGTATTCCCTCCTATTATGGTGCGGACCAACGTTCCGTTGTGATTACGTTACAATCACTTACCTGTGGAAAATTGATTTTTTTATTTTTGGATTGGAAAATGGATTTCAGGCGAAAAGAGCCCTGGTCGAAAAACGATTTACGGAAATGGAGGTTTCAAACAGTTTTGCCAACTCAAAAAATATTTTCGCGCTAGTTTGACTGTAAAAAAGCGCTAAATTTGTTTAAATTGCCAAACATGGCCAAAAACCACCAAAAAGACGCTAAGAATGCTCAAAAATAGCCAGAAACGGCCAAAATGTCTTAGGTGAAAACGCGCTAATTTAGCGTTTTTTGCAATGACAAAACAAGAAACGCGCTAAATTGGCAACACTGGTACGAAAAACTTGCGGATTTCTGGCAGGCACATACAAGTAAGTTGCGCGAATGAATCGATCCCCAGATATGCATTAGAGAAGGTGTTAAATGTAATCGATAATTGAAGTTGTATTTCTTTTATGTTGTGATTTCTTTCCTTCGTGTTCTTTACTTTTTATTCCAATTTTTATGTATTTCTGTTCTCGATGCTTTGAGGTTCTAGCCGGAGACGGAGAGAGTGCGATTGATTTTAATATGTTGAAAAGAAACATTAGGTTAAACTTGTGCCCATTTACCCGAGGGTATATTTCTTCCGATTTGATTTTGTGATGGAATTTCGATCTCTGCGCCGGGGTATTAGTAATCGTTCTGATGTGGAATTTTTTGAAGGCCTTGAGGTAATGTTACTCAACTACGTGCCTATGGAAAACAAACATATTTGACTAGAGCGTCGACAATATCGTATTGCGAAGAGACAACCCCTTACTTGTGGAAACTAGAGGGTAAATAGGTTTTAGATGAAATTCTAGCGCTCATTACACAATAGTCTATGGCGTGTCGGCGTATATAGTGTTGCTTAGAGATAATCGCTTATTTGCGGAACCTAGAGAGAGACATAAGTTTTAGCTGAAGTTCTAGCACCCTAAAATATTTATAAAATGGACGGGCAAAGGTAGCCTCTGGAAGTGGAAATCTGGTGACGGTTTTGACGGAAAGGAAAATCCGAGATTCAAATTAAGGTTGAGAGAAACGCTGAGTGAAATTTTCCATTCCACTGAATCCGATCCGAGAGTGAGCCAAAAGGCGGATGAGGATTGCGTGTTTTCTTTTATATGAGATATTTTGTTATTTTCCCCTCCTTTAACTACATTATGTAAATTGTTGTTTTTTTTGTTGTGTCTAAATATAATTTAGAAAAAAGGTGCGAGCGGATGTGACGTTATGGTAGATATGCGAGCTGTTAATTAGTTTTGTTATTTAGTTTTAATTAAAGCCCGTTTTTACTGCGATTTCGACCGTAGCCGCGAGCCGTCGACGCGTCGTCAACTACGAGAACTTAGGAATTTTATAAAGTTACCCTAGGCTACGATTGATGGATACATAAGGAAAATGGACGCGCTAAGAATGTCACTTAATTAAAAGCAGATGTGCTTTGAAGAGCACAGTTATTATGGAAAAAGATAATGAAGCGGAGGTAGGGACGAAAAAAAGGCAGGTTTGACACGGATCAATGATTTGATATAGATAGAGATAGAGATATTAGTGAGGGGAGGAGCCAAAAAACACACAGCCTTAAAATAGGACCCATTTTCATTGTCAGAATAGAAAATGATTTTGCCGGCCAGTGGCTCACGTTAGCCCCGGGACGTGAAGCAAATTTAATTACCCATGACCAAAAATTCGCCTAAGTTTTTAGTCTATCTCTATCTCACTCCGTACTCAAAGTTGTAATGATACACTCTCCCTTTTCCCTCGGTGGAAGAAAGGTAAACATGTCCCCGTATGTTGAAAACTGCTAGATGTCTTCATCTGTTTGTTTACGAAAATAAACACCCATACTATACGATACACCAGACGTTTCATCCTTCGATTGCACGCTATCCTGTGCAGTTTCTGTTCTCCCTGCATCCACTAACACTATGTCTGCATGTTAATAATAACAATAACATGATTACGCAACACATGTCTGTCGGTTCCCCCACTTTTCCTTCTCCTTTCCTCACCTCCAAACATTTATTTTCCAAATATCACCAAAATCGGCTCCCACAGATTCCCGCCGTCGTGTTGAAAAAGGCGCAAACAGCCATCTGATTGCTCAACAATTATTTTGGACTTTTCGACCAATGAAATATAATTTACACCTGTGCTGCGAGCCTACCTAATTCAGATATAAGCAGTCTATACACAGATTTTCATCAGTCACGGCTTAGCTGCCGAGAAGGCACGGCTGTTCGAAAACCTTGTATCTTGTCACCTTACATCTTACCTTGGAACTTTGACGAAATCCATTCCAACGGACGACATTTCGAACGGCCACTCACCTTCCACTCACCTCTACCTATAAGAAGACGAACTATTTTAATTCTTTGTTCAGTCATAGATTTGTTTAGGCAACAAATCTATGACGGTTCCACCTTTTCCACATTTTACCACAGAGACGCGCCTCTCATTTTTATTTTCATACGTACACATACATACACACACACTCTAACAACGAAGGACTCTTTAACACTTACTAAGTACTAAACCGAACTCTTTACAAGCATTCTTTCTTCATTCAACAGATAAGAACTACCTTATTGTTATGCCTTCTTTAATAAATACACCCTTGTTATCTTACAATGTATTTGTATTCTTTATTATATTCTTTGCACTACTACTATTACAACTAGTAGCTTACTGCTACGATCCTTGTTATTGTTTACACACCGTTAGCTTTTGCATTTCACATAGAGTCAGATATGTTCAATAATAGTCCTACTTACATCAATAGTAGTTCTATTGTATGCATACAAGCAAGTAAGTCCATTTGACTCACACACATGTATATATTTGCATATACTCACTCACCTATGAATATGCTTACATATATACACATTTGCAACAACTTCTTATTGACTTTTTCATTCCAATCAAACAGAACATTTTCTTAATGCAAGAAGCATCAGACTTTCATTCTTTCATTCAATCGTTCATTGTTATTTCTTGAATAAATTATATATGTTATATACATATGTCTATTCATTTATTTTATTGAACTTTGAACAGGGTTGAATTTATAATTGTAGACAGAGAAAGATATGTACTGCCATTTTTCCTCTATGGATTGGTCCCCCTACAAAGAGTCTGTCCATGGGCGTCCGCTGCCACTTTTTTAGTGAGGTGAGGGGACAAAAAAGCATAGATGTCTCTTATGCGCATCGTTAACATTACCCTCTTTCTTTCTCTAGTTTCATCAGCACGTCATCAAAAGTGCCTACACTTTCTTTAAAATGTTTATATTTTCGGACATATAGGTCATAATCAGATACTACTTACATATCTAGATAGAGCAAAGTAAGGTCTATCAAATGACACCAATCTGAGAATACCTGCCATTGAGCACACATTTACTTAAAGAAGACACTAAACCAATAATTCCATTCCATCTATAGGTGTCTTCCCAGCTGGAAAATACCTATTGGTGCATGCAGCCGATGAGAATCCTTGCAAATACGCAATTGCAGCTCTACATGGCTGCCGCTTGAGGGCTGATGATTTAGCTAGATCGTTTGGTAGAAAGGTCCGACGACAGTTTCAGCTGAACGCAAGAAAACAATGGCCTTTAACTCCGAACGAACTGATAGAAATGCTGGGCTGTGAGACACTGCAGAGTCTCTATAATGCCATCTACTATACTATGTATAATTTTGCTGAGAAGAATGATTATGGTTGTGCTACAACACATTTCCATATTAAAGCTATAAATATTTGGTCTCTAGCAAGCGATTGGGAGAGCCTTATCACAAGCGAGCCTAGTCCAAAACAAGCAGTTATGGGGCTTGTCATTCAAAGAATGACCGGCAGCAAGGAAGTTGCAAATATGCTACACAAATGCAATCACGCCTTTTCTTAAGTCATAAGAACGCAAAACATGGCATGGTCAAAGACGCACAAAGGAGTTTGTACGCATAGTACTCTAGACAACAACGATGGAAGGCAAACGAACAATGACAAGTGCAGTCACCATACATGATACAATCAACTGAAGAAGAGAAGGAGTCTATTACTCAAATCAGGTAACAAACTTGATTGACAGTGTGCCAGCAGAGGTAGCACCGTACTGTATTGGCAAATTATAGCGACGATGAGAATACACGAGAAGAACTTGATGCATATTTCAAAATAGATGTAGCATAGTCTGACGTAGGGTCTCTGCATTTTGGATTGGATGGCGAAGAATTACCTTTACTCGGTGTGAAAGAATGGAAGGGAGCAAACTCTTGATTCGTTGATAATGAGTTTAGTCCCTTGAAAGAACGGCAGAATGTAAACAGTGGAAGATACGGTGAAGTCTCGTTATGTCCGTGAGTTGAAAGTTTTGGCGCGCGAAGGACAAAGAAAGGTTCTGTAAGATTTCCCCGGGATTTTGAATTCGGCGCCGAGACAGAGACAGAAGGAGAGTAGGAGTAGGAGTAGCAGCGGCAGCGGCAGAGGCAGTAGAGGCAGTGACAGCAGCAGCGGTGGTAGGACCGGAGAGGCTGTGAACAGATTCCGAGCGGCGGTGAGTAAGTTGGAGGCACGTTTACTACTACCAGCTCCCAGCCTAGGCGGGTTGTTTAAATCCGATGTAGGGAGACACATAGGTCATCGCCCTTTTCTTCTTTTTGCTTTTTTCTAAAGGCTGTGGGCCAAAAGTCAACATTTTTGAAACCCCAATGTTTGATTTTCCTCAAACAAGGACTATTTTTCTCTCCCCGGAATTTACCTCAACGACCAAAGGACTATTTTCCATCCCCGGAGTATTTCTTGTTTATGGTTGATAAAACTTACATCTTGCCCACAAAAAATCCCTGAGTTTGTCTTGTTTGTTTACCGTGTTTATTCAGTACGAAACATTTATTTTGATATCGTCCTGTTAATCCGTTTTTCGCGTCTCAGTGCATGATTTTGCTGTTAGCCTTAACCACTCGAATACCACGACTAGGCGCATTACGCTTCAAAGAATAGTGCGCCGTGTCACATTCGGCCCCTGGACATCTTTCAGTAAAATGGACTTCAACTGTACAACTGAGAAATGCATTCAAGAGCATTTGTCAGTAACTGCAGAGCCACCAGAATACCCTGTATGTAAAGAATACCATGATTTGTTTATGGACATTATGGTGGATCTAGATATTCCACACATATTTGTTTATTCTGATGAAGCAGCTTATTCAAAACTGTGTCATATCCTCTGGAAGAATAAAGATCTGTATCAAAACGTAATCTTGCTGGTGGGTGGATTTCACCAACTGCGTATCAGACAATAACTGTGTAATAACTCATTTCCAATCTGCAAATCTAAATATTCAGATAAATAAAATACCAAACTATCTTAAGCCCTATGGCTTCTGTTTGACGCCACTTCCTTCTAACTCTTCCATAAATACGACGACTCTCCGCCGCTCATCTTTTGATTTACATCGGTCCACGCTGGCATGTATCCCTTTCTACAGCTTAATTACTTCTTTGCCTACTAGCGTCTGTCTCCCACTTCACGGTGATAATCTGGTCGCACGACCAGGATTTGTATTTAGCTACTCTAAAGGCTAACATTAGCACTACTGCTAGGGGCGATAGTCCAGTTGCTAAACACCATAAAACTCCCTACACGGCGACTAGTGGGACGACCCTTTTTGTCGGCGATGAAGTAGATTGGTAGATTGACTTCCATCCGGCAAAGCATGTGATAACACGACGTCAACGCCAAACGGGGAATCATCAACAGTCACGATGAGTTCATACTCATGATTATAATGCACCAACGTTTTGACTGATATTAACAATCTCTTTGATTGTTCAAACGCAGATTTTCCAGCCTGTCCCCATTTCCCCGAAACTCCTTTTTGTAAAAACGTGTGTAAAGGAACTAGCACTGAACTGCGATTGTTCAAATATCGGTGATAGTAGTTTACAAGAGCTAAATAGCTACGCAGTTCCGACAGGATTCGTTGGTCCAGGCTGCACGCATCGCCTCAACTTTTATTGGAAATTTATTGCCTTCCTTTCCCTAAAATTTGTACTTACCCCGTATCAGAAAAAATACAGCTGTTAAAAATACGAACTTTTCCATTGATCAAAATTCGACCAATGGGAAGCCCCTAAAAAGGGATCATGTCATGAGATCCTAGCTGGACGAGGGAAATTCGAAACCAGCCAACAGCCTCTTTTCTCAGCCTATTTAATCGGCCCAGAAAACCAGTCCTTTTTATTACCAGAGTCAGCCAAAGAGCCAGACTCTTACAAAAGGCCAGCTATTACAAAAAAAATGCTGGCTAAAACACTCGCTTCCTATTTTATCACCACACGGCCAGAAATGTCCTAACACCAAAACAGTTGTCGGACAAACTCCACACTGGAACCCGGAAAAAGAACTTTTCGTCTCAACGATTTAAACAGACCACAAGGAACTCTACAACTTGCCCGCAATCTACTCGTCTCAACAAAGAAACCACATATCCTACTACATCTTCCAGCAAAATGAACTTTCTATACTACAAATGAACATTGAACACTTGTTAATCGGAACTGCTTCTAAACTATAAGTTCTCCGTGAATCTCCTCTATTCGCAACAGACCCACGTTTTATTCTCTCTCTCCCTACTATTTCTCTGTTCTTTACTACTGTTATTAAAAGATAGGATATAAGACCAAAACGTTGCCACACGTTCGAGTCAGGGCGACCCTAATCACGGTTAACCCCACCCCTCCAAAATCCCAATAATTTGTCTTGCGTTGGGTGAATTCCTCCAAAATCAATTCTGTTACCAAGATAAATGATGGTTTTATTTTTTTAAGCTCACATTTATCGTTTTTAAGACGCAGTCCTGCATCTTGTAACCTTTTCAACACTAGACGAAGATTATTGTTATGTTCGTTCACATTAACACCAGAGATGAGAAAGCCATTTATATAAGCAGCGGTTTTAGGTATTCCTTGAATCAACTGTTCGATAGTACGTTGGAACAATCCAGGTGATGAGACAATTCCAAAACACAACCTGGTATACACGAAGACATCTTTTCGTGTGTTTATTGTTGTCAGTTTTTGTGACTCCTCACCAAGTTGAATCTGTAGATTCATAACCCTCTTGACAAAAGGGGTTAGCTTGTTCTATTATTAAAATTGTCTAGACAGTTGACCTTGGGGTCAACACGAGCGTTCCTTTTTTTTGCCGCCTTTTTAGGCAATTCTATTCAAGTCAGAAGCAACTGGTCAGCTACGCCAGTAAGACATGTTTCTCGGTCTTCTTAATCAGCCATAAGAAGATTTCCTGAAACTTCTCAACATTAACTAATCTATTCTATTCTTCCTCTTTATCTTCTGAAGTGCTAACCACTACTAAAGGGTACTAATGCTATAAGGTACGTTCTTTTTTT
>VCCN01006878.1:400164-412765 GCA_006491835.1 Architeuthis dux | reverse complement strand
AGGCCTTCGTCCAGCAGTGGACTTATAACGGCTGATGAGATAGATAAGAGTAGGCTGAGATAAAGGTGAGATTGATAGATTCGAAGGGGTTATCAACTTGCAAAAGGCCATTTTGTTAATGGCCAAAGATCAAAGCATTGAGTGGTTAAACTATGATTTTGTATTTCGTATTTTAATACACTCTCAGCAGCAAGGTCAATGAACTATATGTAAAACAAAAATACTACTGGAGAACTAGAAAGCACTCAGAGAGCACATACCTCTGCCAATGCCATTGTCAGGGGAAGTAATTGTACATGGATCCACCCCAGAATTTAATCACTTCTTCCATATCCTATTGCTTACTGTTACACACAATTTCATTGAAATTCATTTAGAACTTTTGGAGATAGTGTGTGGACAGTTATGAGCGTATACATAAATGTGTGGGAAAAAAAATGGAAAAATATCCCTCGATCAAAGAAATATTCCTGGATCTACCCTCAAATCTAATCACTTCTTTTGTAGATTATTGCTTACTGTTACACACAATTTCATTGGAATTCATTGAGAACTTTTCAAGATAGTGTGTGGGGAGTCATGAGTGTATACATAAATGTATGGGGGAAAATGAAAACATAATCAAAGAAATATTCCTGGATCCGCCCCAAAATATAATCACCTCTTCTGTAGATTATTGCTTATTGTTACACAAAATTTCATTGGAATTCATTGAGTACTTCTGGAGATATTGTGTGGACAGACAGAGAGACAGATAGACAGACGGACACAACCAAATACATATACCTCTCCAACTTCATTGGCAGAGGTAAATTAATATAAGTCATTGTTATTCAAATAGCTCAATAGGCCTTAACCTATATTTAATTGTTAACACTCCTTTGTTATGCCAGGGTGTTACAACAAAATTCAAAACTCTAGATATGCAGGAAAAAAAAAACTAAAAAAAAACATTTTTATTTTATTAACTTTTTTATTGTTGAGTTAGCCATTATTGCGATGGTGGTATATTTGGTAGGAATAAACCAAATTGTAAGAAATAAACAAGAAATGAAAACAAAGAGAAATTTGTGTTTCTTGGATCTTTACAGGACCCACACACTAGACTTTTGGGACAGACAAAAGTTACAGGTATACTGGTAAACTAAGGAGTGTTAGAGGTAACACACCCTTTTATAAAGGAGCAGGCGATAAGGGTTTAAATGGTGAAGGGGTAGAGAAATCTAAAGGAAAATCTCATCTATGTAGAGCAGTGGGGCGCACGCCTCACATGGGGGAAATTTGATTATAAAGGGGGGCAATTAAAAAATGAGGTATTAAGAACAAATATCTCTGAATTTGTTAATATCAATGGGCAGGAAATCCTACCATCGCAAAATAAGTAGTGTATTTAATAATTTCAATGACAATTTGTCTTGGTTTGCGAAATAAAGCAAACAAATCAAAGAAACTTTGCAAGCAAGAAAACTACTGTTGCCATTCCCGTCCTCATATTTCACCGAATGTGGTTTTAGTGCTGTAAATGATTTGTTACAGAAAAAAAGAAATCGACTAGATATCACAAAACGAGGAGACTTGAGATTGAAACTGACTAAATTGGTGCCTAGAATAAAAACTCTTTGCAGTAAACATCGATGGTCAAGGTTCACACTAACCTGAGGTTTTTTATCTTGAGGTGAGCTTGATTTGTATTTATGATTTATAATAAGTAAAAAAGTTAAATTAAAAAAACCTTTTATATAAGTTCTTTTTATATGTAGGAATTCACTTCTATATTAGATTTTTCAGAACTTTATTCGTTTTTTTGTTGAAGGGGGCATAAAAATCTTTGAGGTGCTGAGGTGGGGCATGGCCCAAAAAAGGTTGGGAACCACTGATGTAGAGACAATGCCTTTTTGTAATTTTTACAACCAAATATAAAAGTGATACATAACATTATAACAAAATAAATTCATATACAAAGTACAGACTGTGTTTGGCTTAGGTGTGTGTGGGAATAGGATTGTCAGTGAAATATTTTATTAGTTGACCTCCAGTTGATCTTTAAAATAGGAGGGATCGGGAGACTTAATAGAAATGTTTAGGATTATGCATGGCTTAGAAGTAGTATACTCTGATGTATCTTTTACTGGAAGGACGTACAAGGGACTGAGAGGGCACACATTGACAGTAGAAACAAATAGAAATAGATTGAATATGAGAAATTTCTGTGGTGGGACTTTGGAATAGATTACCAGAATATGTAATGCTATCAACAGATGTAAATGATTTTAAGAAGTATTATGATGTTTATTATATCACTGCAAAGGTTTAAGGCCCTAGATATTGTGTAAATGATTGTTATGATGTGTGCTGGTATACACAAATTGTAAACTTTTTTTCACAATAAAATAAAATGTTCTTAATGTTGTTGATTGATATCTTGTATTGCCTTAATATTAATTTAGCCAAATAAAGGGATATCGATCAATGAGAGTGATAGAGACCAACTAAATGCCAGCTAATAAAATATTTCAAAGTAAAAATTATAAGTTTATATATTAATACTTGTCTTTGGGTTTTAAAAAATCTTATTTTATCAGCTATAACCTCCAGTTTGTCTGTTGTCTGTTGTATTTAAGGGTACTGTAACTACAGTCTGGCTCGTATAGTGAAGGAAAAAGGTTTAACGCTTTTTACTGGTGTACATAAACAACCTTTATTACAACATGTTAGTACAACGTTCTTAGTACAACATTACGTTCAGTACAACGTTTTGGTGCAACTTTACGTTCAGTACAACGTGAAAACGTAATTCGCCTTTGCCAGTCTGTAGCTTGTCTTAGGGATTTGGTGTCATGATTCGGAGGAAGAGAAACGTGCACTCCTGGAGGGTGATTTTGCGAGACTGCACTAATAGAGTCTCGTGGTACCTTAATATGGGCCAAGAAATGTGTGTGCGCGCTAAACACATGTTTTGGATTAACCCTGGAGTCATAAGGTCAAGTTATTCTGAACCCGGCTTCGGCGCAATCAAATCTGGGGTTGCCTTTTGCTGGGGAAAATGTCCATAAATTCACCAGGGGTGTCCCTGGAGACTTCTGGTCCTACTTAAATTCTCATTAGTGGGGACAAGGCCAGGCAAAACGACTCTGCCTATCTACCTGGAGATCGTTTCTTTATCACAAAGCACGTATGATGGCGCCTGGCCACTCCCCAACCCAACTCTTCACCCTCGGACACCTGGTTCATTGTGAATTTACTTTTCTCAAATTATCTCTGTCTGGTGTCAGCTACAGGTACACCATCCAAAACACTAAGATAAAAAAAAAACTAGCATTCCAAGGGAAATTATGAATTACTGCCACCCATATATGCTGTGTTGGGGGTAATCAATGAATAAGTTACTTCTCTCAACTTTTGTTGAGCTGTGATCACTAAAAAGGGTCTGAATTTTTAAATGACAAGCAGGCACAAACTAGTGACTAATTTAGCATAAATTTACATTGCATATTGAACCCCCCTCTAAAACCTTATTTATGGGAGGAATTTTCAAAAAAACAAAAAAAACATTTTCCCTACTCATTGAGGGAAGTGCATGTGCAAAATTTCAAGTTTCTACTATGAACGGTTAGGGCTGGGCAAAATCCGAACACATAGATAGATACATAGATCCATATAAATGTCAGACCACATGAATAACCTAAACCCAGCAATAAACCAGTAGCAGTGATTAATAAATCTATCTATATGATTAGCAGTGTGGCCTTTTGTTGCATTGTGATCACTAAAAACGGTCTGAATTTTCAAAAAACAAGGAGGCACAAACTAGTGACCAATTTAGCATAAACTTACATTGCATATTAGAAAAAAATTAGAAAAAAACCCAAAAATCATTTCCCATCCTCATTGAGGAGAATGTGTGTACAACATTTCAAGTTTCTACTATGAATGGTTATGGCTGGACAAAGTCCGGCTACATAGATAGATATATAGATAGATACATAGATAGATACATATAAATGTCAGAACACATGGATGAGCTAAACCCCGCAATGAATCAGTGTTGTGGGTAGCAGTGATTAAAAAAAACTAGAAGGCCCTCAGAGAGCGCATACCACTGCCAACACCACAAAATAAAAACAGAATGAAAATCAGTCCATATATAGCCACGATGAAGGGGAGGTAACTGCGTTTTGATTTTCCTTATTTTGGACTATTGTTTACCTGTTCTTAATGTACGAAAACAATTTCTCAATCGAAAAAAAAGTTCCTGGATCCGCCTCCAAATTCTATCAATTCTTCCTTACAACTTGGTCAACACTTCCAGAGAATGTCATTGAGAACTTTTGGAGATATTGTGTGGACAAACATGAGTGAATACATAAATATATGAATATAAATAAATTACTTTGCAAAAATATATATATAGGCAAGAGTGATAAGTAGTTAAGTAATTAATATATGTAGTTACGTTTCATAAGTAATAAATTACCTTAACAAGATGATATACTTTAATTGCAGAAATATATATGTGAGAATAATTATAATTCCTCATCTCAGAAATTCAGACAGACAGGTCTGGTTAGTCACTCAATAGAAACCATCATGTAACCAACGTCTTTGGCAGAGAGTCTATTAAACAACAAATAATGTATATGGATTTTGATATTGGACCTTTTAAAATCTTCTCCGAAAGTAAATGTTGCTAAAACTGTTGTCAATGAATATTTATCTCACATTTGTTTTTATTTTATTTTCAAGAGTATCATATCCTGTACTTTATAGAGTAGCTACCTACAGTTAAATATGTTGAGTCGCTAATAACCGAGCATGGATAAATTGTGAATTTTACCATTGATTGTTGTATTTATTTAACGCGTCTTTGATATGCGCGGTACTATCTGGGGATTAATCGCGTTAATCAAGGGGAACGTGTTCAGTTCAGTTAGGTAGATTATAGAACCCATAACATAGACCAAACACATCCCTCTAGAATGTGTGTGTATATTGCGTATGTGTATGTGTGTGTGACATTTTTGCATTGGACGTTTTGGCATTGGACATCTTTTCATTAGATGTTTTTGAATTGGACCTTTTTGCATTGGACATTTTTGTATTGGACCATTTTTCATGGGACATTTTTGCATTGGACGTTTTAGCATTGGGCATTTTTGTATTGGACCTTTTTGCATTGGACGTTTTGTTCATTGGTCGTTTTCTACATTGGACATTTTGTTTATTGGAACTTTTTGCATTGGACGTTTTGTTCATTGGACGTTTTGACTTAGCACCATGTATGCATGTATGTGTAGCGGCCACTTTCTTAAAAAAACCAAAATAAGGTTAGAAATATCAAGCTGGTTTTATCACCACGATGAAACCCGCTCTGAACCATATGAAACACGAAACTTAGAATTGGCTTCCTTTTTTCCCGTGACGTCAGCACAGCTATATAAAGCCCTTCTTTACGATTCTCAAGGCGCGCCGCTCAGCCTGTTCCCTGCCTAGTTAAACCCTTCTTCATTCACCTAGTATCATAATTGCCTGGGGCTCACTAAGTGTTTTTACATCTCCACTTTTTAATATGGGCATTTCTTTGCTTCAAAATCTTTGGTTATTTTCTCCATTGCTTTTCGCCTAGATATACGATGACCATCGATTACTTTTAGTTTCTACTAACACAGGCTAGCGACACTATGTCTTAAATTCCTCCCTGTTTAGAAACTAGCCTTTTCAATACCGGTACATATGTTTCCTTTCTGTCATATGCCTTTTTCGTTCTTAACCGATTTCTTTGCCTCGATAAACATATCTGTCGGTGCATTTATCACCAGATATCACGGTACATTTAAATAACCTCTTTATCACAGGCAAATCCATTTCGGTACTCATACAAATGTAGATCAACTGATGAAGCATTTTGTATATTTATGTGTTCTTTACAGTTATGGAAATGGGTTTGGGAACTAGGTATACAGCAACTCTGTATCTAGGAGTTATGCCTGGGGATCACAGGGATGAGCGACGTGAACCGTGCAGCTAGGGTTCTGTAAACCCACGTGGGTAATTTGACATAGGATAGCTAATAATAATTACCTCCGTTAGTAGACATTGAATATACAAAAAGCCTGGAAATTGAGAAGTAGGTATACCCCCCCCATTTCCATCATTGATTCTTTGGTTCAAACATTTCCAGGATCATTTGGGATAGTACCATGCTGATCTCCCAAATGGTTGGGAATGATCTCCCCAGGTACCCAAGGTATTCAATCTTGTGTCAAAATTGGTATAGAGTTTTGTTTGAAGTAGGTTCATGTTTCGTGCTTTACAGATTTATGCTAAATTTGACCTAGTTCAAGAAATCTCTATCACTAAATGAATTCCATATTTAAGGTCCCCTAACTGAAAGAAAAAAATGACCAAAGTTGTCCTTAGTTTAAGAGGTGCAAAATTGTTGGGAAAAAAAGAATACAAAGTCTGTTTGGATAGTATTCCAGACATTTTGAATATCTTGAGAATTGGTTGCCCAGCCTTGATGTAACTTAGCAACCAATCAGAGGGACCTTAATGCACATGCCTAAAAAGACACACTTCCATGGGGTTGCTCAGTCGGCAGGAAGACACCATTGAGTGAAATTGTGTACTGTGTTACCGTCACATTCATAATGACCAAGCCTGCCCATTCTCCATGGCTTATGCACGAATGTTTGGCAAAAAATCAAATCAAATAAAAAAAATCAAATCACTCACTGCCACCCCCTCGTCCAGATTTGGCCCCCAGAGACTTCTGGCTTTTCGCTGTTCAAACGGAGGAGGTTTCTGACCGCAGGTGAGATTAAGGAGAATGTGAAGTGGCAGCTGATGGCAATCCTGAAAGAAGACTTTGCAGACTGCTATTCAAAGTGGAAGGGATGCAGTAATAAGTGTGTGAGGTCCCCAAAGGAGTAATTTGAGAGGGACTGAGGTCCCATAAGCTATATTTTTTAAATTATGTTTAAATGGCTGGATACTGACAGACGACGTATTTGTAAACATTAATCGTAAACAGAAAATCCTATAAAATTAATCTTGTGTATTTTAGAATGTTCTTTGGATGACTCTCATTTGGGAGAAGTCCAAACTTGTTTTGTCTTGATTTTCTAGAATGTTTTACAAATGGTTGATTATGCGTGTTAATTGAACGTTCTTGTGTCCATTGAAGACGTGTTTGGCCTGTTGACAAACCCAACCACGCTTCTTGGGAACTATTCTTTTTAATGCTTCTTGGGAACTATTTATTTTAATGCTGCTTGGGAACTATTTTTTTAATGTTTTTCTATGTTGTATGATTGTGCTCTGATACTTTCTCCTCTCTTTTTTTAAAACTAAAATATTCACACTGCAAGAAACATACTTTTCTTCAATATGATTTCCAGCATTTGAAAAAAGATAGCACCATTATTCCGTATATTTTGCGGGTTATTGTCTTCATATTCGTTGTTATTAACACTATGTTTCATGTGATACATTCTTTACCTGTCCTTTGTATTGTTGAAGTAGGAGGTGGGGGGTTGGCCTAACTGCTAACAGTTATGTGTCCTGGGTTAAAAATCTGGTGTGTGCCACCAGTTTAATTACCAGTATAAGTACTGATTCAGAATTTTAAATAATAGTCAGGTCTAAAAATGAAAATTGGCCCTTCTAAAAACAGTGTAAGGCATTTTTGAGTAGAATAATTTTTACACTTGATATGACATAATTCAAGGGTGCTGATCCCAAATCTGCCAGATGACATTCTGTATTTTTTGTCATTAGCACAGGACAGACCATTTAAGTGTCCATGTAGGGGTAACCACGGACCTTTGACATCAAAGTGACGTGTCAATAAAAACGCTTATAACTTGTAACATGCTAATTATATCGTAATAATGTTTGTATCATTACTAAGAATAAAGATTGTAGAACATTCTGATATAAAAATTATTTGTGTAAACAAACTAGGCATAGCAGTGCAACGTAATCATATGATGAGGAAATTTTAAGTAGATGTGTACTTTATAGTCCACATTCTATAGATTGGAGATTTATTTTTTGATGAAGATATATACTATTGGAAAGAAAATTCCATTAGCTTTCCAACGGGTCATCAATCAATTTATATCTCTAGGGCATTAAAACTTAGAGCCACAAATGTGAAGGTAGGTATTCCAGCATTTTACAAGGAAATATTAAGTAGTCCACAGTCTATGGATTGTGGTTTTATTTCTTTGTGGGTGTAGCTTGAGATTTGGAGGCCCGAGGTGTTTGGCTCCTTGAGTGCCCCCTCCATCATTTAGTACAGTGGTTCTCAACCCGTAAGGGTCCACAAAAGTATTACTGGGGGTCCGTGGGCACATGTTTCAAAGGCCCAGCAGTGGAAATTATTAAAGGCAGTGACATAGCTGAAGATTTGTTATTGTACTCTGTTAGTAGGTATGTAATAGGTGAACTACTATTCATAAAGCTTTTGGGTGCCCCACCATTGGAAATCACCCCCAATCCATAGACTTTGGATTTTGTAAAGAATAAAAAAAAGGGTTTAGAAGTTCGTGCTTTTCTTTTCTAAATACTGTACAGTTGGGAAGTAGGACCAGCCTTCTTCGTGCGCGGTCCCTTTTTTAGGCGCTTCTCATTGGTTGAATTTCAACCAATGGCAGAGTGTTCAATTTTAACCCCTTTAATTTATTTTGGGGTAGAAAGAAAAATTGAGGAAAGGGAGACATAATAATATTTCTAATAGATTGTCTACTTGAAATTTCCTTGAAAAATGCTACATACCTAGCTTCACGTTTTTGGCTGTAACTCTTTATACTCAACAGATACAAATTGACAAGATAACCTGTTGGAAAGCCTATGGAATTCTCTCTCTAACGATATATATATATATATGTATATACTTCCATCAAGAATTAATTCTACAATCCATAGACTTTGAACTGTGTACTTGAAATATTCTCCTAAAATGCTACATACCTAACTTCATGTTTTTGGCAGTAACTTTTTATGCTCTAATCCTCTTTCCCACGATATATCATGTCAATCTATTTACTTTTATTTCTAGGTTGACCCTATTTTGCTAAACATTTCTACAGGACTATATCGGTGTGGGCACACACGCAAACACTAAACTACTATTTTTGACATTTCCTTGGGGAATTTTCAAAAACTAACTTCCTAAAAACATACCTGTTGGTCTCATTAGTATACACAGAAAATGTCATGGGTATATGTTGTGTGGTTCCTGAGTTACGCTGTCACATTCAGAATCACAGGTATACAATTTAGCATGAAAATGCAATTTTGGCTCTGATTTTGAATGTGCTCTCCTGTAATAACAACAAAAGATGGCATCTGGCAGGTTTGGAATCAGCACACTTGAATTATCCTATTTCAGACGCATAACAGATTCACTCTAAAATGCCTCGACCGGCATAGTTTATCTCAAATAGGAACTGGACTAAAACACTAAAGAAATGTTATGTAGATATCGTGAGAGATAGTTGTGACCCTAAAGTCAAGTGTTCTTCCTGTCAATATATTTTGGATGTAACATGAGCCGTTGTTTGTACACAGAGCATCAACATTTCCCTTCGATTGTTTATTAGGATGCTGGTATGTTGCCTCAGGAAGGATCATTTTCCAATCCTTCTTGCATAAATAAAGATCAAACTACGGCATGTAGTACATTATACATAGTACAGCTATATAAGTTATTTAACGTGAAACATGTAGTACATTATAGATAGTACAACGATATAGGTTATTTAACGTGAAACATGTAGTCCATTATACATAGTACAACGATATAAGTTACTTAACGTGACACATGTAGTCCATTATATATAGTACAACGATATAAGTTACTTAACGTGACATATGTAGAACATTATTCATAGTACAACGATATAAGTTATTTAACGTGACTCATGTAGTACATTATACAAAGTACCACGATATACGTTATTTAATCTAGGTTTCCAGGTTGTAGATAATCCGTCAATGGTTTTAATATAAGGATGTACAAGCTCTGGTGAATCACGTGAACTCCACTAGAGTTCATTATGGAAAAGAAAACAATAGCAGAATTGCTTTCTGAGATGTCCTGATGACTTGCATTGTGTGTGGGCTCTGCTCATAGATAGCCAACACAAAAAGGGGCTTGTAATTGTAGATTAGTCCAAACATCTCATGTTATGGTGACAATGACTCATCTCAAAATCTCTGATTAGCGAAACTATTTGACCTGGATTATAAGAGGGATGTCTGAAAAGTAAAGTACAAACATTTATTAATACAACATGTCTATTACTACACAAATAAAACATTGTGCATATGTTACCAGCACTATGGGGCTACTTTCCCACGTAGTCGCCATCGAGATTGATGCACGTGTCCCATCGGTGCATGAGAGCATACATACACTCCTCGAAGAACGTGGCGACAAGCGATTGGAGCCACCCTTGCACCTGCAACAACAGCATCATCTGTGTGGAACGGTATGGGGGGGGCTGATGTGGATTTTCTGGAGCACATGATTATAGGAGACAAAGGTTGATTCCATGACCTCGATGTATCCATTGTCATTGACCCCCCCCCCCAAGTTCAACAGTAAGCGAAGAAATTGATGGCAACTGTTTTCTAGGGAGCAAAAGTGTGCTGCTCGTGGACACCATACCGCATGGTCAGACAGTTAACGCAGTCAGATACTGTGAAACACAGGACAGACTGAGGGAAGCTGTTCGTTGAAAGAGACCAGGACGTTTACATAAAGGGTGTCATCCTGCTGCACGACAACGCCACCCCACACACGGCCAACCTGACAAAAGAGTGGCTCCAGCGATATGGTTGGGATGTTTTACTGCATCCACCGCATAGTCCTGACTTGGCACCTTCAGATTATCATCTGTTTGGGCTCCTCAAATGACATTTACCCGATTGATGCCACCTTCTTCGAGGAAGGTATTTATGCGCTCGTGCACCGATGGGACAAGTGAATCAATCTCGCTGGCGATACATGAAAAGGTAGCATAGTAGTGCTGGTAACATATGCACAATATTTTATTTGTATAGTAATAAACATGTTGGATTATTAAATGTTTGTACCTTACTTCTCAGACATCCCACGTATCTATACTAATATTTCAGCCTTTTGTTTATTTGTCCATTCCTCTTTCACACTAAAACTACAAGGCCTATCGACCTAATATCCGGCATGTAGATTCACAAGAGGTCAACTTGTGACATAGGCTATGTGAGGTTGACCTCAGAGGTCATTCGAGTTCACCAAAAGTCATTTCTCCGGCCCTAAACAATCGAAACAGATTTTAGGTCAGAATTTCTCCAACCATTATATGATTGGTGGTAAGAACTCTGACAAAATATTTTTCATTTAAGTTTTGTGCGTTTTTCGTCTTATATTGACGAAAATTAAGCGTCAATAAAAGAGAAGAGTAATAGTTGTTAAAGTACTATTTATGTTTCACTGTGAAAGCCTTTGAATTCTTCCCTTCTTTTTTCGTTTTTTAAGTAAAGTTGAAAGTAATTACAGATACTCCCCGACTTACGATTTTATAACTTACAACATTTCTTCAAAGTTAAGATCATATTTTTTTCTTTTAAATTGTGAATAAAACTAAATAAACAGCTATAATCTATTTCAGGCTACAAGGAAATTTACAATGTACTCCAGTTATGATTTTTTACTTACGATCTCATTTTCGGTCCCTAAACCTATCGTATGTCGGAGACCATTTGTATTTTATTTTTTATTAGATGAAGTATTGTAAACCTTTATTATTAATATTTGACTACTCTTTACCATCATCTTAATCTTTTTTATGGTTCGTTTTATCAGTAAAAGCTGAAAACCGTATTCTTGTGCTCTCAATCAATATGACCTCCGTTACAATTGGAAAAGTGTCAGTTTTGAAAAATATTTTTTTGCCGGAATCTGTTTACCATGTAACTATACTGCTGACACTGGACCCGTTATTTCTGTCCGTGGTACGATCGTCCGAAATCATTTTTGCAAAACACGAAAATTTATCTGAACATAATTAAAAATGAAAAATCTCTTCGCAATGGAAGTAAACGAAAAACTTCAAAGCAATAGTTTCGCAGAAAGTTAGGGTCCAGTTCAGCATTATATTTATATTATAAATAGAAATAGAAACCCCCCGCCCCTCAATAAATACATTTTTTCATTAAAAATACATTTTTTTTACACGAATGCCACTTCTTCATAGGTAATGGAGGTCTTATTTATTGAATGTACACAAAAATACTTCGGGAAAAAATTCATTTTACCGTTTTCGACATTATGAAATCGAGGAATGGATAATTATTTTATCCGACAGAATATGATAATTATAAAGACATGCACAGCGCTCATTTCTTTATTCATTTATATGATATAGGCTGCCTGTTTAGCAATTGCAAACACCGAGTCCGGCTGATATGGGTTCCAATTAATCAATGTCTTTATAATTATCACACACACACATATATATATATATAGTAAGTGGTTACAAGTATACGTCACAAATCTGCATAAGTATTGGACAACACGAAACAGCCAATTACGGACATGAAAAGATTTCAC
>VCCN01006878.1:355777-368001 GCA_006491835.1 Architeuthis dux | reverse complement strand
CGTTAAACCAATCAATCAACCCTGCACCTCCAAAACTAACCTTTGCTGTAACCTAAAAACCTTTACCTTCCTTCATGAATGCATAAAATTCTTTCAAAACTCATAATTTCTGAAGCATGTATCGTTCAGATCACACACACTAATGGCAATAATAAATTTAAAAACAAATCCCTATGGAATTTTGATTTTAATCACATGAAAATGAAACGTTTTTACAATGCATGGAAGTTAACATTTCCTTAATAAAAGAAAAACCAAAAGAAAGAATTATACTTCATCTATGATAAAATCCCTGATTTTAGTGATTTAAAAAAAATAAAAATTAAAAATTAAAAACTGCACATTCATATTGATAGCTTGATCATTTGATAATAATTTTCAATCTCAGTAAAACTACATGTGCTCTGCCAGTTGGAAATTCTGCTTCCTTTAAAAATACACTGCAAAGTAATAAAATTAATGTGAATATGCTGGTTATGAAATGTACCTCAGAAGCAACATTTTTTTAGCAAAGTATATACTGCGGGAGTGATTTGTTCAAAATTTCTTTTTGTTCAAACCAACATACCATCCTTGTCACTTAGGGCTCTGTCAAGACCTTCTCTTAAAAACCTGTTTGATTCAATAAGTTTTTTTATTTGTGTATTATGTTCATATTTTTTTAATTCTAAACCGTAGAGTCAATATTATAATTATTTTCCTTTTCTGGCTTTTTAGATAAAGTTATTGCATCCATCACAACTCGTGGTTTATGCAGGTATGACGGGTCACAAGAAAGCAATAAGTTGTCTCCTGTTCCATCCTGAAAACCCAACATGGCTGTTCAGTGGCTCTGAAGACCGCAGAATAATTCTGTGGGACATTGGCATTCCTGATTTTACAGACTACAGCACTAAACACAGTCAGCTTCTTGTGTTGGAGTGTGATGAAGGGATACTCAACATTATTTTCTCAGAGAGTCTTGGATGGTTGCTGGCTGGAACCGAGGATGGATGCTTTGGGTGGAAAATGAATGGGGCTAAAGTGGTTGGTGAGTACCCCGTTTGTTTTTCTTTTTAAACAATAACTGATACATTTTTCAATAACCACATACTACACTCTGATCCTAGGCAGAGGGCCTGGGAAATGACAATTTGATCCTAGGCAGAGCACACAGATACTCCGGCAGAAGTGCCCATCCATACTTAAATAATCCTGTCATCTCTGGCAGAAGGGTACTATATATAGATGTGTGTATTAAAATTTAGGGCAGCAATCTTTAAAATGGTTCAATAGGAGGTCATGTGTTTTATGTTTAACTTTAAAATTTCTGGTAAGAGACCAGATTCCCAAATCTCTGAGCCACAGGGCCAAACAAAATGGCTGGTAAAGCATTTTTTCCAAAAATATATAAAAAGAATTTGGCACACATACAACTGTGGAGTTCAAAGATTTAAGACAAAAGTTATTTCCCTTGAATATACAGACATAGGTGAAAATAATCCCATATTTAAAAATTGTTTTCCATCGCACAAGATAAGGTTAGAAAACAAGAGATGAAAGTGCGTATCAAGTAAACAAAAACTTCATATAGCTCATCGCAAATAAATTTCCCTTTATTAAGACTATTTAAAAAATTTTTTTAGATGTTTAAAAACTTGCAAATGGTATGCCATAAAAAAAAAAAAAAATTTATTTTTAAATTTCCAAAAATTGCCAAAAACATTTTAGTAGAGTAAGCATGCGAATTTGTAAGGTCCCAATGCTATGTCGGGTAGCTCTTTTTAAAATCCCCAGATAAACAAAAGAATTTTTTTTTTTTTTTTTCAAATTTCTAAATATCTGAAGAAATCTTTTTAGATGTCTAGTGGAGTAGTCTTGCGAATTTGCAAGGTTCTAGGCCAAATGGTTTGTCCAGTAGCACTGACACAACAAAAGTGAAAAGGGAAGAATACCTTGCCACCTTGCTTGTTTGGTTGGGTCGGTGATCTTGGCTATAGTGATTAAATTATTTTATAATCCTACGTCAAGTACTTCATTATCTCAATGAAAAAAATGTCTTTAACTGTTACTTCATTTTTGAAGTGTAAATGAAAAAACAATGGTGCTTCCTCACAGAATTATTTAAAGATAATGGATGGAACTCTAATGGTTCTATTTTAACATGGCTGAAATGTGTGTGTCTGGCCAAAACTCTACGGAATGATTTCATTATCTTTCTATGCAGCAAAAATCTGGTACACATACAACAGTGGAGTTCAAAGATTTAAGACAAAAAAAGTTATTCACAGAAATACACGGACATGCATGACGGGTTTAGAAAAAAATTTTGTATTAAAATAAACTATTAAAATAACTTTGTATAAAATTGTGTATCAAATCATTATTTAATTGTTTTGTACATATTAAAATAATTTTAGGATGATCAGTTGCGTGACACAAAACTGTCAAACTGTCTGTTAGGATTTTTGTTTTAAAATTATTTTTAATCCACAAATTTACTTAGTTTTGTCATTGAAATAGTCTTAAATAAAAGAAAATTTAATTGTGATGCGTTATAAGATTTAAAAAAATTTAATATGCACTTTTATCTTTTTTTTTTTTTTTTTTTTTTTTTTTTTTTTCTAACCTCGTCCTGCACGATTGAAAACGATTTTTACATAAGGAATTATTTTCATCTATGTCCGTGTATTCAAGAGAAATAACTTTTTTGTCTTAAATCTTTGGACCCCGCTGTTGTATGTGTACTGAAAATATAAATAAATTTTTGTTTAATGTACTTATCCCTTTAATCTCACTCACTATTGTCCTGATCACATAACATCTGCCATGAGTTGATCTGATTGTAAAATTCAGTATTCGTTTATCCTCCATCTTATCCTAACAGTTACCTCCCTCTTATTTTATTGCTTGGTCTTCACTCAACAACAGGCGCCCAAGTAGTGATTTTAAATAAAGGCCAGATCTGTTATACAGGGTGTCCCGTAATTATCTCCTTTCTGTACATTGTAAGGAGTAACTTTGTATTGACTAGGCACTAGGTATTCAATTTCTCCACGATAGAGCCTAGTCAATAAAAAGTTTCTTACCCTTACAACTTGTACAGAAATAATTACAAGACACCCTGTAGTATAGTAGTAAATATCTCCTTCCTGTCACAGGAAGATCAGGGTTCGACTCCTCACTGGGGAAGCACAATCAATTATAGACATTTACTTTCTTTTAAAAAAAAAAAAAAATGGATACACAAAGATTTTTCAAAAACACAATAGTTAATGTCAAAGTTATTGGTCGAATACTATTTTCACTGAGAGGATTTTAAACAATCTGATTAAATAAGTTGTCACAGTAAAGTTTGGACCCCTCTTTTCCTGGACAACGGTAATCCTCACCGGTTTGAGTACTAAGTGACCACCTCGTATGAGCTATATGGAGGAAAAGAGAAGGGAGTGAACTCTTGCCTAGCGATTAGCACAACATTTCTCAGATGAATGTGAAAAAGAAAGAAAATGTTATCAATAGAATTCGGACATAATAAATCAAATAGAAATTAAACTTTTATCGATATTTACTAAGCTTAGCTTATTACAGCCCATGGTCAAATGGAGGTAGAAAGATTGTGTTGTGTCAGTCTTCCAAATGAGATGGCTTGCCTGCCTTGAAAATCAGCATTTGAAATCCTGCTTTTTACTTGGGTTTGAACCCTGACCCCTGGTACCAGTGAGACATCTCGGCAACAAGGCAGTCCCAAGTTCAAGCTGTTATTTTGCTAAAAGTTATTGTAATCCAATCCTGGACAGGAATTGTGTTGTTTTATAAGGTCTGTCCGGAAAGTATCCAGCCAGTTACGGGTGCCTTAGTCCCTTTCAAAGTACCACATTTGGGACATCACACGCTTATCCCAGTGTTCATTTCACTTTTCAAAGTCTGCAAAGTCCTCTTTTGGCATCGTCATTAACCTGCCTCATTGTGTTCCCCTTAACATCCACTGCTCTGAAATCTCTTGGGGGGGGGAGCCTGAAATTGTAGTGGAGTTGTCCCCAGTGATTAAGGGTTGGTTCCCTGATCCCACACACGGCCTTGTAACAACGGCCAATGAATGACCAGCAATTAATCACGTGACAGGCGCAAGATTTGAATCAGCCTCCTTTTTCTCCAATCTTCGAAACGAACGGACATATTTTTCACGGTTCTGTTCCCACCTGAATTCTGCTCGTCTGACACACCTTACAAAGTAAGCAAATACCCTTTACACACATTTTTGCTATATCTTAATACACAAAACAAATCTTTTACACACATTTTGAATACGCTGAACTATTTCACACACCAAACGAATAGATCCAAACAAAGGACTGAACATATTTACACACACACACACACACACACACACACACTGACAATGGACTCTTAAATATGCACACACGCACAAACTAGATTTCAACCCGTAAATAATTAAAAATGCTTGTCTCTTTCAAAGTTGCCTTTTGTCTTTCGTCCGTCTCTCTTGTTAATTCCTTTTCAGCCATTGATCGCTAAGAAAATGGAGTCAAATTCAACCCATTTTTTATCACCAGCACTATGGAGAAACAAAGCATTCACGCCGGCGCACCACCAAATAATTACCCTCCACGAGAAGGTCCAATTCTCATACGATGGATTCAGCGTCTTCCCCACAACAAATTCCGGGCGCCGGCAACAAGCTGGACCCTCCATAAAGTCGCAGGCAGCCAAATTGTGTGTGAGTGTGAGAGTTTTGCCAAAAAATCCCGGCACGAGATGTGAATAATGACTCGCTTGGTCATTGTGAATGCGACGGTCACACAGCACACAAGCCCACTCGATGACCTCCTCACTGCCGACTGAGTAACCTCACGGAAGAGTGTTCACTCATGCGCAGTAAAGGTCCCCTTTGATTGGTTGCCAAGATGCATCAAGGCTGCACAACCTTTCCGGACAAACTTTGTATAAGATAGAATAGAATATAATATAAGGGAGGTAACTCTTAAAGCTGTTGCAATTCAATCTTGGATTAGAATCTTCTTATGCTAGTATAATGCAGGGGCTCACCACATAATTCATAAAAAATTTACATTTTGATTTTGTTATGGTTCATTACAGCTTGTAAATAAATTATTAAATACATAATCTTGTAGATTAATAAATTATTAAATAGATACATTATAATCTTGTAGATAAATAATTGAATAAATAAATTATAATCTGTCATTTCATACTGTTATGGTTCATATATTTTTCTTATTAATTTTAATAAATTCTTAATCTTTTTCTAACCAAAAAATTACTGTATTTACTTGTGTACAATGCAAGAAATTTAATATTAAAAATCAGGGTCAAAATTGGTGCATAACATATTCGAGTGTAAAATAACATAATATATTACAAATCTTTAACTACAAAGATCGCATTGTACTCAAGTAAATTGGTTAATACGAAACTAACAAATGTTAGCTTGTTTAGCAGTGATGGGTCAAATCAATCCCAAAGATCGGATCCATTTTTAATGGCAGACTTGTTAAACTTTGCCCAATTTTTTTTTTTATTCGATGTAAAAATTTAATTTTAAAAGTTTTTTTAATAGTAAATTTTCGTTTTTGCTTTTAGGTAAGTCAAGGCGTCCAGCTGCCAAGTTTCAACTGCCTCAGCTTTCCAGCAATGAAGAATGCATGGATGGCCTTGTTTTGCTTGATGACCACACGGTGGCCTGCAAATATGTTGAAGAGTCCTTTATCTACATTTGGAACTTGCAGGAATACATTCCGTCAAAAGTTGAACAGTCAAAAATGTTCTCTATGAAAGTTGAACCACTTGCTCTCCTGAAATACATTAATATTGATGAACCCTACGTTTATCTTTCGGGCAACAAGAACCGACTTGTAGTTGGGGATTCCGAGGGCAGAATCTTTATCTACAATGTGAAAAATCTGCGGAAGAAGAGTGCCTCAGATCAGCTGTACATACCTTCTCGGATTCTTGACTGGCCAGATGTAGAGTATCCCAAATCGGAAGATATTGACGACCGTCCAATTATTAATACGGTCATTATTAATGAGGAGGGAACTCATGTTGTTGCCACAACGGACCATAATATTATCTGTGTTTGGAAGAATCAAGACTGCTGAAAAAAAACCTTATTCTTGCCGAATGCTGGAGTGCTTGCGGTACAGTAGGGTGGTCCTTATTTTGCAAGTTTCGAAAGAATGGAACTGGTGAACCCTGAAAGTATTCCATATTAGTTTTAAAAAAAAGAAACGGCAAAATTTTTTTTCCCCAATCCATTAATATTTAGGGTTTGCTCAGTGACCTTGAATTTTAGTAAAGCTAAAGATGTTTTTCTAGGTGTAATTTTTTAATGGATTCTACCCCCATAACAAGAACCAGGAGGGATTTTTTGGTTTTTTGCATTTTTGCCGGACATTTTTCTTTACTGGGGGTAAAAATCGACCCCTAAAATTCCTTAATATAATGATATCATCAAATATAGTCATGTTATACATCATTTTATAGCAAATTTTGTGGGGATCAAAATTCATATGAAACAAGGGTCAATGAACCCAAGTAAAGGGATCTAATTACTTTACCATCCATATTTTCCAACATCAATGTCATAAAAGTTCTCTACTTTTTTATTTAAAGTGGCATTTTTAAACAAAATAGGGATTTCAGACCCTTTAGCTTTATTAACATTCGAGGTCACTGAGCATACCCTAAATATTAACAGATTAGAAAGATTTTTTTAATAAAGCTAATTTTTGTTGTCTCTCTTCAATGCAATGCTTTCAGGGTGTGCTGTTCCATTTTTTAATTTTTTTTTTAATTTAAAAAAAAATTTTTTTTATAACTTGCAAAATAAGGATCACCCTACTGTACAAGCTTTCACACCTCCTTATAATAACATTTTTTCACTTCTCGATCCGGACTAAATGAGATGTCCTGACATAACAATTCTTCAAAATAAACTGCGACCAGCTCAATATCAAAATTATCACAATATGGATAATATTTGCTAGAGGTATGATCGAGTTGCAAGGCTGTAATATGTACAAGTCTGTATAGAATAGTAATTTTTCCTCTGCCCGTTCTCTCTATTTTCTTGTTTCCACTTGACATATATGCATCCGTGTATGTGTCGTGTGTAACTCTTCCCCTCTCTCTGCGCATGTTTGTGTACATTTATTCGTGTACAAACATACACATAATTTATAATGCGTATTGAGGCAGAACGATCAATTTTAAACAAGTTAAATTACACATGACAGATGATGTCTTTTCTTTTTTTTTTATATATAAAGGCTGACTTTCACTCGTATAGCTCTCAAAAAATCAGGATTCAGTTTGCGTAGAAGTTCAGGGCTTCTGCAAATAAGACTGCTACATCAGTAATTAAAAGACATTATATATACACTGATGAGCCAAAACATTATGGTCTTATGGTAAGAATGACAGCTACTGTCTCGTAACAACTGCGCATTTCAGAATTGGGCTTTGTGAATATCTATTCGGAACCTGCTTGGTGGCTGAAGTAGTTGCATATTTCTCACTTGTGCTAGTGATTGCTATTCAAGTCCAGGTAAAAAGCTAGGATTTTGAAGGCAAGCAAACTCCCTTTGCTTGGAATATTGGAGCAACACAATCTTCCTGATAAATTTAGAACTGATTTTTTAATTTTTTTATGAATTGCTCTTTTCATGGCACACATTTTGGTTTCTTGAATTTTTATATGAAGTATTTTAAATTTGAAAAATGTTTTTGTTGTTTGTCAGTGCACCTAGCTTCACCCCCTCACATTTTAAAAAAAAAAAAAAGAAAAAAAAGTGCAGCCCTGCATTGACTTGCATCCGGGTTACATTCTAAAAGTATGGATGTAACTCGATCTGGGCATAAGTCGACCATTATAGAGTAAAGTGAAATATATAATTAATGCCAGTTCTAAGGGAAGCAACTATTAAATTATTATTAAAAGCAACTATTAAATAGTTGCTTCCCTTAGATAGAACTGGCGTTAATTTTTGGACAAATTGGGTGTTATTTACTGGACACCCTATGTACTGCACAACATATATCATGGCACATACAGATTTACCTAAAACTCTATATTGTACCTGTCTATACCATAGTTAAATATAAATATTTTACAGTACCTATAAACATACACAGGTAATAATAGTAATAAGATTATGCATTCATATTTTTATTTAAAAAAAAATTCTTTTTCTACATTTTAAAATTTAACTTAATACACACTTCACTTAATAAGAGAAGGTGGATCATCCACATGACCATCCTACATTATATCTTCCCTTGGAATTGCTTCAAATGTACCCCATTGTTGTCATCAACAAATACCAGTGTCACCACACCTTAAGGACCTGGCTGAGGCTCTTCTGTGGGAGATGGTTTTTCAGGAACATGTCTACTGTAGTTTGCCTCTTTTCATCATAAATTTTCCTACAGCAAGCAATTGCATCATTTATTTTCCTCTCAACTAAAGGATAACATTTGATCTATGTCTTCTACCTGTTTCATTACTCTAGTAAAGGTTGAAAACATATCTAGTAGACCAGACGTGGGCAAACGTTTCTCTCTGAGGGCCACATGGAACATCTGTAAGGTTTCTAGCATGGCCGCATTTGACAAAAAAATAAATTTACTAAAAAAAATAAAAATACAATTCAAAGTAACAGATAAGATTGAATTGAATATTATGTTTCATAAATGTTACTGAACAGTTACTCAAACTCTTAATGAGAATTATGCAATTGCACAATTTGAAATAAGATATATTAAAAGACTTTAAAATACTCCATCCTTTGCTATCATGTTTCTGTTTACAACATGGCTATGAAATCTCACTGTAGTCCAGTTAGGCGTGTTATTCTATATGAGAATGTCTGGGATCACACAAATTGACATCACTGTGCAAGAACGTTCACAGGCTGCACAAATAATTTTTTGTGGCTCCTCGTCTTCTGCAACACACTGCTCTTCCAGTTCAAGCAACTCTTCATTCGTCAATTCCTCAGGAATGGTTTCTAGTTGTCAACTATAGATTTGTTTATTTTAGCCAATTCCTTTTTTCTCAAAATCTCCTAAAGTCATCCACATGGTGTGGTGACTCTATCGCAGGCCAAAGCAATTTTCGTAATGGCCTGGTAAATATTGGATTCTTTCTGTCTCTTTCTGGTACCTTCCTCAGTTGTGCTAATTGCATAATAGGTTTTAAAAACTGCAATATCTCCTTGATCCATGGAATGGCGAAACACCACTTTTCTGTTTCAATGTGTCATTCAAAATAGCCAATTGCTCGCTGTAGCATTGCACAGTAAGTTTGCCCAGGTTCCAGTAATTTATAATAAAGAATTTCCTTTGAATCCCACCAGACATGGTGAAGACCATGCCCCCACTAGATTCTGTTTAGGTTGATGTTGAAGTCTGTCCTAGGTCTAGGTAACCATTTTTCATTGCTAGTGACTATCTTGGAAAGCCCCCCCCCCCCTCCAAACAAACTGTTTTCTGTGTTTAGCTGGTAAGAGAGAGACAAGTGATTAAACGCTGACCAATGTTTAGTCCCATAAGTTCATGTGAAATCCATTTTCTTAACTTCAGAATTTCTCCGTAAGCTTGTAAACAACATACTCGAGTGTCGTAGAATGACTGCCTGCGTTAAGGTGTGACTAAAAACGTACAACATTCATTTTGCCATCAAAACCCAGAAAGTGTATAACATTTGCAATAGTGATGTAAATTTTCCTGTTTTAGAAAAATGATTTCTGACGGACGGAAAGTAAGTGTCCAGTTCAGCATTATAGTGACATCGACCCCCCCCACCCCCGGCCACCATGAACAAAATCATTCAGAAAACAAATTTTTTAATGCGTAATTAGATTTTACTGGTCAAAGGAATCATAAGAAAAAAAAACAAACGAGATTTGTATTCATAAGATCAATGAATAGCATTGATGCATTAAACAATAAGCACCAATAGGAGCAAATATTTGTATAGAGATACAAATAAGAAACAACTCTAGTTACATATTTATTCTAGGAAAAAAATATATTCTAATAATTTTGCAAACCCCAATAAGCTTTACAACAAATAATCTGATAACAATCTTACTAAAACAACATGAAAAAATTGACCTCGTTAACGGGAAGTGTGGTAAACATTTGAATAGGATGCCTGTAAGTTTCAGGCCCCATACCTATGAAATTGACGATGAGGTTTTTGTCAATGTAAAATGAGTCGGGTGAACTATGAATTAGCTAGAATTAGAAAAAAACCTTTATTGCCAAAAAAGCGATTTTCGTGAGAGGAATGATAGACGAAACTTCCTGGTATAAAAATTAATTTTATCTGATGTTTAGAACCAAAGATTGGCTCGGGAATGATCTCCAAAGTTAGCCCATGTGGGAAGTCGATTCTTATTGATTCTTCATGCAGAATATTAAGTCGATAACCCTAGTAGTTTTTGCGGAGAAGAGGCATGGACAAGCAGAGGGCTCCAGTATTAGTAAAGATTATATTGAAATTTAGTATGTCCAATGTCTTTGAGACTGTTTTCAAGAGAGTCTTATTGGAGGTAACTGGATTTTCACTAAGTAGATTCCACTGATTTGCCACTAGCAGAAAAGAAATTTGTGAGCTGAGGGAGAGCAGGAACATCTGTTTTGTTGGACAATGGCAGTAGCAGCTTTGATCAAGTGTTTGTTTGTCATGATTCTATGTGTTTCCAACAGGTTCGCCCATGTTTGCCTGTATTCAAGGGAATCTGTGTTTAGGTGCTCCAATCTATCAGTGTATGGTAGATGACTGATGTTTTTTAACCAGTTTTGTTGCTCTCCGCTGACCCCTTTCAATTTATATTTGAACCGAGAAGACCATATACATGAGGCAGATTCCAGATGTGGCCCTATGAGTACAGGAGCAGGAAGGAGTCAGTTCATTTCTTTAAATGTATGTTTGAGATATCCCAATGTTTTGTTGGCAGTATTCACTTTTTGTTGAATGTGGTCTTTGAATGTGAGTTTATAGTCAATGTCTCCGCCTAGATTCTTCACTACTTCAGTTGTTTAAAGTATGTGTGGCTGCCCATCGCCTTTCATCATGATGTAAGAATATTTTGGATTGTTGCGACCTAAATGCATGACTTTGCACTTGGTGAGATGAAACTGCATCTGCATGGAATCTGCCCACTTTTGTAGTTTGATGAGATCTTCTGCCAGTGTTCTTGTGTTGCATTTAAATGTGTATATAGCTTTGTGTCATTTTCTGTCTGCGACCATTGTAGAAGCTTCTGATCCAAGTTAGAGCTTATCCCCCATTCCCAAACTTTGTACTTGTTCTAGTAGTCTCATGTTTGATACATAGTCAAATGCCTTTCGATAATCTAATATGACCTCTACAGGAACTGGTATCCGTCCAGATATTGGAGACTTCTAGGATGTTGGTTGCGACACTTTTACCAGTGGCGAAGCCATGCTGCTGAGAACACGCATATCCATTTTCTTTGATGTGATCTTTCATTTGTGTAACAATAATTCGTTCTATTATTTTACATATGATAGATGTCAACCTGACTAGTTTGTAGTTGCCTTTGTCGGTCCCTTTCTTGTATATGGGACTAGGGCATTTGCATCCTGGACAACTACATCCCAGTCATCGGCATCCCTGTACATTTGCATCCCACTATATGTAACTACTAGCAGGGCTATCCGGCGTTGCCCAGTGGAAAATAACTTCAAATATGAAAACAAATAAAATTTTATAGAGATTTCATGAAAAAGGGAAAAACAAAGTTTCCCCTCGATTTTGACCCGTAAAAGGGTAAAATAAGCTTCCGATTTTGACCCCTAAAAAGGGTAAAAAAATTCCCTCCAATTTTGACAATTAAAAAGAGAAAATATCCCCCACCCTCGGTTCAGATCCTTAGAAGGGAAAAAATCCCTCCGATTCTCACCCTGAAACGTAACCTCCCGGAAAAATGTCTTCCTTTTGACCCCTAAAAGGGAAAAACAAAAGTGCAAACCCGATTTGACATTAAATGAATTTTTACGATGTTGTCTGCTTTTGTAAGAAAGAAAAAAAAAACATGGGTAGGTAAAATGCGAAGAGAAAAACAAGCACATATAAACATTTTATTTCATTCTCCCGTGCATAACGTTTTCTATTCTATACGAATATTTTTGAACACTTACGGACGCTTACTACGTTACAATTCTACTGG
>VCCN01006878.1:136026-164258 GCA_006491835.1 Architeuthis dux | reverse complement strand
AATTACATTTAATTGTCATCAAGAATTTGGTGCCGGGTCAGTGACCATCCTGATCAATGGAGACGTGAGAGAGCAGCGTTTTGATGGCATTACCAGAATTGCAGCAATTCTAAAAGATGGTTGTTCAAGATGTAGTGTCATGTAGCAGAAGCGATGTATTGAATCGCATGATGAACGGCGAAATTCCGAGCGTTCCAATTATTACACTGGCAGGAGTGTCAAGCCTTACGGACCTATTGCCCGAGCTGCCCCTGCCAACGCCACTTTCTCCCGCTATGCACAATAAAAGTCTTCTGTTTAATCCGAAAATCGCCAGTGAAGCACAAAGAATCCTCGACAGCAGTGACGAAACCTTAGCCCAGCAGCTCGCTAATGCTCTAAAACAGACCTCAACTGACCACATTGAACTAAAGGATAGCCTAGCAAGTGATGCCATAGAGGGAGATATTCCGGACCTGTTGAAAATGGTTCTGCAACAGGATCCTTTGGTTTTTCAGACTAAGACTAGCAACAGCACTGCCACTGCTACTGGTAACATGACTACAACTACTACTACTACCAGTACTGGTGGCACTAGTTGTAGTAGTAGTAGTAGCAGCAGTAGTAGTAGTAAGGGCTTTGATGGTCGGCAAACACGTCAGAGTCTTTCTCAGCAGCAGCAACAGGCGGCGAATTTTAATATGACGAATCCACCACAAATTGCACAACAGCCCCAACCTCCACAGGAATTACTGCAGCAAGGCCCTATTTCACAATATCATTCATCTCATTTTGCATCTTATCATATGAATCAAAACAATAACTCAACGGTACAGCAACAACCCACTTCATTACAATATCCTGCGAACAGTCAGTATTCTACCCATACAAACTTTCACCCAGCGACTAGATATCAACAACAGCTCCAACAACAGCCACAACGTTTCCCCCCTAATGCGAACACAGGATCCCCAGCCTTGGCCGCTGTTGCCGAGCCCATCCTTAATGTAAACATCTCATCCCCTCCGGAGTCTGCATACCCTAGCAGAAGACGATCCAGCAGTGCCAAACCCTCATCACAAACTCCTAATCGTGGTGAGGTTTCCTCCTCCTCCTCCTCTGAGGCCAAATCCTCATCCACTGACCGGGGGAAGGGCTCCCAGGAATTTTCCGGACGTAGAAACAGTGGGTCATCAGACAAACATTCACAACAGCCTGGTCAGTGGAAAGATTCTCACTCAGGTCGAGGAGATTCCTCGAGGGGAAGTGCCCGACAATCTTCGGCCACCACTGCTGGTTCTTCTCCCTCCATGGAATCAGAAGCAGAACCGCGAAGTCGTCGAGGTAGTAGAAACCAGGCGACCGAAAAGCCAGAAAAGTCCAGCAAGCCACAAGCAGCAGCATCGTCGTCATCATCATCATCGTCATCATCCTCACAACAACAGCAACAAAAAAACATTGAAGAAGATGAAGGATTATCTTTTAGCAAAGAACTCGATCTATTAGTGGCCAAGAACTCCAAGCCGATGGTTGTACTTGAACTTTTAGATGCCAAAACCTTAAAGTCTATTATGTCTGGTGGAAGAATTAAAACCGCCAGTCAGACAATAAAAAGGCCAATGAAGAGACCGCTGTCCAGCGATGAGAATGATGATGATGATGATGGGCCGTTGTCCAAGAAGAAACGAAGAAAGCGCCACAAGCGCTTGAACCAGAGACATTTGTCTATTGAGGAGCTGCTGGACAGTGCAACCTTCAAAAAATTTGCCCAGTCTATTGAGTATGTGTTTGACACGGCCGAAGAAATAGACTTTGGCTCTCTTGATCCGAATGATGATGAAACTGAATGTCCACCAGAATCATTGATCTCAAAGCAGGTTTTATCGGAGATCTGTGGGGAGGCGGCCAAATTAAAAACACAGAAGGTTATGAACCAGGTCCCTGCTGATAAGCTGGTGAAGCTGCTCACCATCCTCCAGTGGAATGTGCGTGATGGTGTGAAGCTGACCCCTAACATGAAACCAGATGACGACGACGAAGACGACGACGATGATGATGATGAAGAAACAATGATGTGGCGGGAGTTAGCTATGGAGAGAGTACTGAAGAGTATGGATGCCTCCCTGGCTGCTCTTTACATAATGACCGCTCCTGATATGCCGAAGCAGGTCTACCTGGATGACGTCATCGAAAGGATCATACTTTTTGGCAAGTGGCAGCTCCAGAACACAGTTTTTCCAGAATTTGATCCCGTGTACAAAATAGACCCTCAGTCCAAAGGGAGCTACCAGGGGAACTTGAAGTCTAAGCGCGCTCGAGCCCATACCGTTAAGCACAAGTCAACCATTATGCTTTACAACAAACTGTGTGAGCTCATTGGCGCACTTGGTGAACTTCTCGACATTCAAGAACTCACCGACACGGTTATTTTGCAATTGTCCACACTGGGCGTTTCACCGTTTTTTGTTGAGAACATCAGCGAGATGCAGTTGAACTCTATGAAGCTTGTCACTAGCATTTTCTCCAAGTATGACAAGCACCGGCAACTTATTTTGGAAGATATATTTGCTTCACTGGCTCGTCTGCCCTCCACCAAACGCAATCTGCGTAATTATCGCCTAAATGCTGGTGAATCGATTCAAATGGTGACTGCCCTTGCCTTGCAGTTGATCCAATGTGTCATAAAACTGCCTGTAGCCAAGCAGAAGGAGCTTGAAATGCCAACCGATGAGAAACCAAATCCTGAAAAAGCGGCCGCAGAGAAAAAGAAAAAGGAAGATAAAAAGAAATCAGATGGGGATGTAATAATCGTGACTTCATACGAGACTGCAATGCGAACTGGCTATAATTTTTTGTCGGTGTTCCTGAAAAAGTGTACGGCCAAGAGTGAGGATGACTACCGTCCACTGTTTGAGAATTTTGTGCAAGATTTATTGTCGACTGTTAATAAGCCGGAGTGGCCAGCCTCGGAGCTTCTATTGAGTCTTCTTGGCCGGATTCTCGTGAAGCAGTTCAGCAACAAGTCGACCGACATGTCCCTGAGAGTGGCATCGCTGGAATACCTCGGCATCGTTGCCGCTAGGCTTCGTAGTGATGCCGTATCTAGTCAGATGAACCAGGAGATGATTGACGAGATTGTGGAAAAGGCAGACGCATGCAACAGCCAGGATGACGACAAAAAGAAGGACAAGAAAAAAGAGGACGAAAGCCCCGATACAAAGCAGACCAAGAGTCTGCAATTGGGCATGTTGAATTACTTGGCCGAGAATACCCAGAGTGATCCCGCGCTGTTGTTTGCTCGTCAGTTCTACGTCGCCCAATGGTACAGGGACATCAGTGTCGGAGCTGAAAAGGCACAGAAAAAGGCTGATAAAGCAGAAAGGGATGATGATGATGAAGAAGTGGAACGGATAAATAAATCTCTTCAGGTTTCAGATAGCGGGAAAGAGTTCTTGTTGTCTGTGGCGGAGATTCAAAGAAAACATGTTGGTACTATGAGAGTGTCACACAGTCCGCTGGATTCCGAAGATGCTTGCCTTGTGGCTCGGTATCTAAGTTCAAAACGTCCCTTTGCTCAAAGTTTTGATATCTATCTAACCCAGATCCTACGAGTTCTCAGTGAGACAGCGGTGGCTGTGCGAACGAAGGCAATGAAGTGTTTATCAGCTGTGGTAGAGGCAGATCCAGGGATTTTAGCTAGGGACGACATGCAGCGCGGTGTGCATGGACGTTTCCTTGATCAGTCTACTTCGGTTCGAGAAGCTGCCGTTGAGCTGGTCGGAAAGTTTATTCTGATTCGACCAGAACTGATTCCTAAGTACTATGATATGTTGTGTGATCGGATCCTCGATACTGGTATTAGTGTACGAAAGAGAGTCATAAAAATTTTCAAGGATATCTGCCTGGAGCAACCAGATTTTTCTAAAATTCCTGAAATGTGTGTCAAGATGATCCGCAGGGTCAATGATGAAGAAGGCATTAAAAAATTGGTCAATGAAGTTTTCCAGTTGATGTGGTTCTCACCGTTACGTGGCAAGGACATGTCAAAGATGGTGCGTCGAGTTCTTAACATCACAGAGGTTGTGTCGGCTTGTAAAGATTCTGGAATGGAATTCTTTGAGCATCTCTTGGAGAACCTGCTCAAGAAGGACGAAGAGGGGAACTTCAATAAAACTGCATTGCAGGCATCCAAGCAGATTGTGGATTGTCTAGTTGAGAACGTCCTCTCGTTAGAGGAGAGATCTGCCGATGGGGAGAGTACCACAAGCCCTCAGCGCCTAATCGCTTGCCTCACTACATTGTTCCTATTCAGCCGTATAAAGGCGGATCTCATGCTGCCCCATGCCATGACATTGCAGCCGTACCTCGATATCAAGTGCAACTCGCAGGTTGATGTGATGGTACTCCATAACGTCGCCCGTATCTTGGAGCTGGTAGTGCCTCTAATGGATCACCCCAGCGAGTCGTTTTTAATGCAGCTTGAAGAAGACATGATGAAATTGATTCTGAAACATGGGATGATGGTGTTGCAAAGTTGTGTAAGCTGTCTAGGAGCAGTCGTCAACAAAGTCAGTCACAACTACCGTCTTGTCAAAGATTGCTTCCAGAAGTTCTTTGGGGTCATATCAAGACTGATGGCAGACCACAAGGCAAATCCGAACAATCCGGACCTGGTGCATAGGCGCCCAACCCTTCTCCGTTCCCTCTTCACAGTTGGTCTTTTGTGCCGGCATTTTGATTTTGATTCGAAAGAAATGGGCGAGAGCAAAGTGAAGTCGTCCATAAAGGACCGTATCTTTGATGTCCTGTCCTATTTTATTGAGCACGAGGATGAAGAAGTGAGGATCAAGGCCCTGACAGGTATCGGATTCATGTGTGTGCGCCACTATGAGTACATGCTTGGCAGGACGATGAAAGAACTCTATTACTATTTGCTGACCGACTACACTGCATCGGTCAAGCTTAAAATTCAGGCATTAAAAAATCTGCAGTGCTACCTCGTTGAAGAGGAAGTCAAGATGATTAAGGCAGATGCTGAGTGGCGGAAGAAGTGCAAAGCTGAAGATCTGAGAGACATGGGTGACGTTCAGTCCGGCATGGCTAGCACAATAATTCAGGTGTACCTTAAACAAGTTCTCGAGTCTTTCATCAGTGCTAACAATCAGGTGCGTCAGGCTGCTCTTGAAATCATCCAAATCGTCCTCCGCCAGGGACTGATTCATCCCGTTCAATGTGTTCCTTATCTAATAACCATGGGGACAGAGCTTGATCCCAACATTAGAGTGAAATCCGACCAGCAGCTACAAGATATAGATAAAAAATATCCTGGTTTCATACATATGAAGGCTTTGCAAGGTTTAAAGATGTCATACAAGTTACAGAGTATAATTCAAAATCCTTCAGAGCCGATCCGTGGCCTTAGAACCCAGGATGGGATCAACCATAGTTTGAATGCATTCCTTTACACTATTCTCCGGGGTAACCGGATCCACCGGAGAGCGTTCCTAACCTCATTGTTAAATTTGTTTGATGATTCTGCTCGTGCTTCCCTCGAGGAACTTTTGTATATAGCTGATAACCTTGCCTTCTTCTCTTACCAATCTCAAGATGAGTCCCTCTTTGTCATTCATCAGATCGACATCATCGTGTCTGTCTCAGGGTCTAATTTACTGCAGTCTTTCAAGGAAAACCTAATGCCAGGTAAAGGTGTGGCGAAAAAGAACGATGCGTATGATGAGGATGACGAAGAGGAAATCGATAACCTGTTAGAGAGGCTGCCCGAAAACATCGCCCCTTTGCTGGATGTTTGTCGCATCTCGCAGGGTTGTGTGCTGCTTCTTGTTCTGAAACAACACCTCAAAGAGCTGTACGGCTTCACTGATAGCAAAATCCATCGGTACTCACCATCTGAAGGGGCCAAGATGTACGATAAGCCAGTGAGTCGAAAGTTTGCCACCGACTTCAACCCCTCGTCAACTCTGGATCTCATAAAGCAAGGTCCACCGAAAGAGGTTGATGAAAGTGTCAAGCGAAAACTGATTGAAGAATATCTTGATTTTAAGCAGCTCATGATAAGTATCGACCCACCCGATGAGGATGATGAGTCTGATGATAACGCAAAGGGGGTATCTCCAAATGCCAAGAAGCAACGTTCAGGGGCCGATGAGGGTCAGGCCGTAGATACGGGAGGTAAAGAGTCTGAGGGTCAGGACTCCTCTGTGATGAACATTCCGGACAAGGTATCTGATGGCAGTGATGGTATAAAGCCTCGTAGCCAGCCACATACCCCGCGCAGTCACCATTACGCTGCCTTGTTTGAGAAGAAAAAGAGAGTTCGTCTCACACCGAAGGCTACTCCGCCGCCGAAGGCACCCAAAAAGAAAGGTCGTAAAAGGAAGCGACGTCTGAGTGACAGTGAAGAAGACGTGGACAGTGAGGATGATCCGGACTTTGTTGTTTGATGAGGATTTTTTGTTGGTTTGTTATAGAAAATGTTTGTCGAGTGGGGCTGGGTTTGGTTTGGGGGATAATGGACCTGGGTCTTGGGTTGGGTCAGTGGTCTTTTTATTGATTTTGGAGATATGAACTAATGAATTGAGTGAAACAAACAAAAAAAAAATGAAAATAGGGGCTAAAAAAAAACATTGTGGGGGGTGGAAAATATTTTTTGTGAAAAAACTGAGCAAGAAAGATAAAAAAAAAAAAAATTACAGAGTATCATTTTTGGAGAATTACAAAGAAAATTTGCAAAACTTTCTTACAAAGAAAACAAAAAAAACCCAAAATTGATTCCCACTCTTCCTTTTTGTTTCAATGGTTTAAAAAAAAAAAGGCAGAAGGGAGACAACCATTTTGTGTTCGTTTTTTTTTTTCATGTCATTTCAAACCAGATTTTATAGCAACTGTTCACATCCATTGAAAATGGCACATACGAAAAAGAGTAAAATAAAAAAAACTCAGTAAAAACATAAATCAGAATATATAAATTAAGGAGACATTTTCTTATCTATTTTTTTTCATCATTTTTGCAACAATTTCAAATTTCTACATACGTTTGTGTGCATACTTACATTCTATGTTTATATTTACGTATGTAATGATGCAAGTATCTGCCTGTGCACATTTATATATAAACTTAAAAAAAAAAAGAAAACAAATTTCCTCTTTCCATCACACAAAATGAAAAAAATTTATATAAAGAAAAAAAATGAGACATTTACAAAACAATTCATCACACATCTGTTGTAAACTTTTATCGTACTCGAGATCAATATTCTAGGACGCTTGATCTCGGTTAGTAATAAAATTTTGCATATGATTTTTTTTTTTTTTTCCCTCATTGATTGCCTTTTCCAATCTATGGTTCAATTTTTTTTTGTTTTTGTTTTAATGAATTGATAAAACTGCCACAACTGTTTCTTTTCCTTTTCAATTTCTCTTAGATTTTATAATTTTTTTTGTTACATTGTGTCTGTCTGTGTACTTGAAAATCCATCAAGTATGAGAAATAGTATATTTTTAGGAGGGAAATATTAGCTTTCGTCTTGTGACAGTAATTTTGGAATAGTCCTGCAGGAGTACATGTAGCCTGTTTCCGTCCTGAGCCATGGGCTCCAAAGCATGAAAAAAGTAAGGGCGGGATGGCTCTAAAACAAAATGGATTAGAAAGTAAATTGAAATATACTGTCCATCAAGAAGTAGTAACAAGATGGAATTCGAAGCTTACTATGCTAGAGACTAATCTAGATCAATATAGTAACGTCGATGAATTGATGGAAGAAAGAGATTTGAACCACTTAGAGAACATTTCAAAAGGCAGTCTTGAAGAGTTAGTATGTTTTTTAAATTTAAAGTTGCCAGTGATGCACTAGAAAGTGAAAAATCTTCACCTCTACTGTTAGTGTTGCTTTATCATTAGAAACTAGTTAAACATTTGAACGTTTCTGAAAATGACACAATAAATATAAAAACCTTGAAAGAACATGCAAAAGAATTTCTTCATGCTAAATATAAAGTGTTGCCTATTCATAAAAGTTTTCTATTTGTATGGCCTAAATTTCGTCAGCTGACATTGGGCGTGCAGAAGTGCTGACAAGTATTTGTGAGAAAATTCATGTTGACTTTATGGACAATGAGAAAGTAACTGATGAGCCTGAAAGAGCTTGATCATTTCTGAAAAGAGTAAAGACTTCAGAATTTGATGGATGGGAAGACATACAATGTCATAATGAGGAATCTCAAAGGTTGGTTTCTTCTAAAGAAATTGAGTAGTACATGAGCTGCAAAATTGATGAGGAAAGTTCTTCAGTTTTGGAAAACTGAATTAATGTTCCCATTGTTTGCTGAAATGGCTAGGAAATATTTCTGCATCCAGCGAAGGGAACTTTAGTGCTGCGGGAATTACACGGGGGGGGGGGGACTAATTTAAAAAGTGATTTACACTTGCACGGGGGAGAACTAATTTAAAAAGAGAATTACATTTGCACAGAGGTTTCTGCATTGGAATTTTAAAACCTACATCAATTCAATGAGTACAAAACTAAATAATTTTACTATCTATTTAATTTTCATAGTTATATTTTTTAAAGAAGTACCTAATTAATTACCAACAAAAATATTACTGGTTGTGAATATCCTAAACTTAAATACACATGTAGGTTTAGGTTCCAAAACAAAGTAAATCAGAGCCTCGGTTACGGGCAGGCCCCAAAGCATGAAAAACATTACGGACTGATTACAGGGGTGTTATATAAAAAGCTTACCGTTATGGGCTGCAAAATATTGGCCCCTGCAGGTCTCTAATGTCCGCAACTTAATCTTTCAAGTTTTACCAGTTTTAAGGTAACTCAAATCTGAGCTATCTACACAAGTTAACTCTTCTATACCTTATATATTCTGGTAAGATTATGCTTGATCTATATGGTAGAGGCATCTTTACTCCTAAATATCTGGTTTTGGTAGTTTCCATGGAAATCAAATGCACTAAGATTGCCGAAAAATGCAAAATGTATTTTAAATATAACTGTATCAAGGATATAGTTGTAACAATCATGTCTCCGAATCATTTATCATTAATTCTAATAAAACAATAATAACCCCCACTTCAAACTCTTTATCAGTCAAGAATGGCCTCCTGGACATTTATAAGTCTATGCCTGGATGTCAAAATTCAATCATATCGCTAATTTCAAAACATATTGCTGTTACATGGAAGCCACCAGCCTGATTCAATAGCATATACCCCGCTATGACAAATTGATATCATTAGATTTGATTGTAAACAAACGCACATGCTTGGCCACTCCATCTGGAAAAGGTTAATGTACTTTTGTCTGTTTAGTCTAAATAGCTAACATTTGAAAGCGAAGTGAATAATGCATTTATAAGTGTAAAAATGTGCTTTGAATCATTGGAATGGAACTTGCATTAATTAGGTTTATGTTCAAATGGTTCTTCAGACGATTGAACTCCTTCTTGTTGTTTGTGTTGTAAACATGACGTTTCGGCCAATCCATTCTTTGGCCTTCTTCAGGTGTAAAATCCGAGTGTGATGGGTTAAACAGAAATTATTTAGAAGCAGAGAAAAATCAAAGAGGCAGCTCACATCAAAATGTCGACTAAATGCCAGACGTGTGGATTTCAACCTGATGTGGCTTCCACTTCTCAACAAATCTAAATCTGACAAGACAAAGATACACAAACACCCGGGCCATGCGCTATAAGGGCTACCCCCCCCCTCCCTTTAAACATAATTTCTGTTTAACCCATCACACCTGGATTTTCCACCTGAAGAAGGCCGAATGGATCAGCTGAAACGTGTTTACAACACAAATAACAAGGAGTTCAATTGTCCGAAGAACCATTTGAATATTAATGACCCTTCTCAAAACTATAGAAAATATCTAGGTTTATATTGCTAATTGTTTACTGATTCAGTATGGCATATAAAAACCTTGTGATGAAGGTGACTTCTTCTTTGTTCCATGTCCCTTCAGGACGTGGGTGATCATGGCTCTCCACAGCTTCCTTTCCCATATCACTCTCAGAAACTCCCTCTCATATAAGCCTTCCAGTATTCTTTCTGCCATCCATCTGCTCAAACCCTTCAAGTAGGTTACTCACTGCGATGGAGGTGATTTACTTTTTGCATAAAATCTTGTTTTATTGTATGCTCCTACCTAGTAACATTTCTTCCCAGGGGGTTTGAATGTTATAAGACAAGAAATCATACTTTTAGTAATAGTTGAAGGTTTTCTTCTTTTTTTCAATACCTCAAAAGATACACAGACATATTCACCCACAATTTCAAAACTATTACTCCTAGAGCCCTAAATTTGTTTTGTTTTTCATTGCACTAAATTGTCTCACTAACACTAAATAAAAAGCAAACCTATATTGAAGCTTTATATCCACTACACAACAAAACTAGCGCTACACAAACCAGTGTTTACCATTGGATTCTGTGCAAATTTTCTGTTTAAGGTAGCAAGGATGAAATATTTACCTCTTATAAAATACTAAACTTGCAAACTTAAATCCATGTTCGCAAATTTTATCGCCCACAGCAATCACCATCCCCTCCCCGCCGAGAATATGAAGAAATGCAATTGTTAGCAGTTTTCCAGAAAGAGATAAACCTTGTGAATAAGAAACAACAGTTTGGGATTTAATGTTATTTTCAAAAGATTATAGAGAAATAAGTGTCTTTGTATTTTTTTGCGGTACATATACCTATAAGTCCTAACGATTGTTTTGGTGCCTGTTGAAGAGTAGTTGTTAGCAATCTAGTCTTGTAGATTTAGCTAGAGTAATGAGTTCATTCCTCCTTGGCTCTCCCACTGTTAGCCTTGTACCAGACTAGGCCAACTGATCCTTAATAATTATTTTAAATACACGTGTAAAGCTTAGAGAGGCCATACATATATGGTAGAAGTAGATTGAATATCAGAAAATTCTTTTTTAGCAATAGTGGTGAGACTTTGGAATATGTTGTGCTATCAACAGACGTAAATGATTTTCAGAAGAATTATGATGTTTATTACACCACTGCAAAGGTTTAAGGCTCTAGATATTGTGTAAATGTGATTATATATTAGTATAAGGGAGGGTATAACCCGTAATTAAAAATACTGCTGGAATACAGGTATTTTAAGAATACTTTTGAAATATACATAGTTTTTAAATACTATTGAAATACAGGTATTTTTAAAATAATTCCATATTAGAGAAAATGATTTTTACTGGAATGCTCTGCTCAAATATTATTTATTGATTTTCGTAATTTTTATAATTTTAAATTTATATCTGTTAGTCTTGCAAGCAAATGCTCCACTACATCAAAACGGAAGCAAATTTTTTCTGATTCTATAAATCTCCATGAAAAAATTCATGGATATATTTTAATTTCTTTGAGATTATTTTTTTAGAAAAGAAAATACTAAAGACGTTTTAGTAGAAGCGTCTATTGTTTCAAGTAGTTTGTACGAGATATTTTTATCAGCAAAATTGTTACCTTTATGTGGAAGAGTCCATTGTTACAGAGAAACATAAAAAGTCACACTGTTAATTATGTAAGTAGAAGATAGCAAAGTGTAGAAAAATTATTCTTGTCTCTGATTTTACCTCTGTCTAACTAAAATATCGGATGAAAAAAGTTTCACTCTTTTTACTTGCCAGACAGGTCTCACAAAGTTGGCTAGGTCCTGAGTAATGATTACTCTAAAATGGATTCTCAGAAATACCAATGAAATTTGGAGCCTATTTTGACATCTTTTTCTGAAAATAAATGATACCCACCAGCAATCACCATCCCCTCCCTGCCGAGACTATGAAGAAATGCAATTGTTAGCAGTTTTCCAGAAAGAGATAAACCTTGTGAATAAGATTAAGAAACAACAGTTTGGGATTTAATGTTATTTTCAAAAGATTATAGAACAATAAGTGTCTTTGTATTTTTTTTGCGGTACATATACCTGTAAGTCCTAACGATTCTTTTGGTGCCTGATGCTTTCTAGAACTAGGCTGATAACATTTTTGGAATCTACATATAAAGTTGACCCTGAGAACAAACAAACTCATAACTTTATTGGGCTTGCATTTTTTTTAAATCATAAAGAGTTATTAGGAATAAAAAGGGATTTGACCATAACCACTTGATGTATTGCTTTGACATATCTTCATCAGTATTTGTGGTGTTAGATCAGTCATTTACTGTCACAGGCCTGGAGATAAACAGTAAGATGCGAAAGAAATGGTTCCACCTTCTCTAAATCTTAAGCCTATATTGTGCATGTGGAGGTGTTGGATTTGCTATGGGGATTGGACCTGTCCAGTTTGTCATTAAGTAAACATTTACCTGAGTAGGTGATATTAAAGGGTCCACAATTTGCTATTCAATTCACTTAATAATCCACCCAGTATTGCTAGAAGTATGGAACATATACAAAGCATCAACCACTAACTATTAATCTTATTCAAAGTGATCAGTCATTCATTGTTAAATCTCATGAAAAATACATTCATAATTTATTTATAGTTTAAAAAAAAAAAAAAAAGTAATAAGTGAAGATATTTTTTTGTATAAAAAAGAAAAGAAAAAAGCCCTTCAAAGTTTTAGGTGACATTTTGTAGAGTTTGTTGTCAGCATTACTCAAACTATCTGATCTTGACAAGATTTTTTTCCCAATGTGTCAGGAACTGGTGCCAAATTATTATTTGTACATGATCAATAACATACATCTATTCCATGGGCCAGACCAGATATCGGTACCACCCAAGGTGCCATTTCTTATACCAACAGAAGTCATTTTTCTTTCAGGAAACCTGTTCATGCACCTATTGCAATCACATGTATTTATCTGAACATTCCAACACCTCTGCTATTAATCGAGACAATGAATAGTTTACAAAATGTATGTTTGTCCCCATGGCATGTATTTCATGCATATTCTTGCATTTATTCACGCTTGTTATTCAATTTCAGTGACTTAGCACCAATCTTCTTCCAGACATAACTATCTGTTTTCCTTCTGTTTCTGGCAGCTTGTTTGCTCATGATCTTTTACTGACAGGCAAGGCAAGTATTGGTGGTTCTGTATTATTTTTGTCTTCTATCTGTTCAGTGAAGATATCTAAAGTGCTAACTTTACCCTCAATATCTCGTTTATGTACCTGCTAAAATGATCAGTTAAGTTAGTCAAGATGAATTTGACTCTTTATCAATGTTAGTTTTGCTTTTGGCTTGTATCTTTCTGCTGCCATCAATGTGGAACCCTAGTACTGACAGAATAATTCAGGTGTTGCATCGGAGTAATGATGATTACTGATTGTAAGTTGCAGGTGAAAACTGACTGAAGATGGCCACCAGTGAACAAGCAAGTAACAACCCACTACCAAAGCAATCACTGTTGGAGTGCATCATCCACTTTTTGCCAAAATATGTTAAAATAATCTATGCCGTCCACTGAACAATGATTCCACGTGGCTGAACTATAAAATTACCTATATTAATCCAAATAATACCTGAAATGAAAATAAAATTCCTTTTATTGTAAATACTTAATCGACAACAATAAATCCTTTTTCTACTTTTCATAAATCACATACAGACACATACGATCGTAAATAAAATCCCTTTTTTTCTTCTTCATAAATCTTATACACAATGTATATTATAAATACTAAATCTTATTGTAAATAAATACCAGATTTACCATAGATGCTTTTGTTTTCATAAATGGTAAATATTAACATACCCCCATCGCAGTAATTTTAGAAAAAAAACAGTTAACCAGTGCTTTTGGTATATAATACTCTGAAAAAAAAATGACCAACCAACCAACTTCGGCAAGCTAATTTTTGGTAAGATGAACGGGGCCCGTGGAATATATCTATGCCAAATTATGATTTGTACATGATCAGTGAAATATTAATTGAACATTCGTAGTAATGTTAAACTTTAAAGGAAAAATATAATGAATATGTTCTTCTTCTTTTGATATGTTGAAGGTGCGCTCCTCAACGTCATCTTCACGAATCTCAACCACGTTGAGTACAGTACAGTATGCTGTTGTTTATGGATGTGGATCCAGGTATCAGTGGGTTGTCTGTGATCAGCTCAAGAAATTTTCCCAAAGTCTTGAATTTTTTCAATTTATATTGTTTTTGTAAACAAGTAATATAACATTACAAAATAGATAAAAGAATAATTGAAAAGAAACAAACCTAGCAAAAATATTAAAAACATGTTAATAAGTAATAAAAAGACAAATTATAATGAGTAAAGTAGATTAAAAACAATAGATATAGGCATGTTTCTAATGCGAAAGATGAGTCTGCTTATCTAATCTTGGATCAATTGAAGACAATGCCACACCCAATTGTGAATAAATATCCATTGTATTTCTGTATTTTGTCTTCATGGCTGAGAAGTCACGCAGATAGGAAATTTTTCAAATCTAGGAGATAAACATAACAAAGTCATTTAAGCGTTATAGGAGCTATATATAGTTTTTCTGTTGTAAAATAAAGTCCAAGCGTGGCCAAAAATGTTATACTTTAAATGTCATCAAATATTTCTGCGACCCCCAATAATCTTTAAGGGTTTCCCAATTCCTACTTTGAGAAGCTCTGTGGTAGCATATCTGTACCAATGCTTGCTGTCAAAGTAAGGAATCAAAAGACACGCTATTATTGACATTAGCTAAAGCAAATGTTTCTTTCAGATAAATAGTATATAAATTAGATGTTTAGAGGATTTATTTTCTTTTTAAAGTCTATGAAATAATCGTAACCAAGTCACATCATTTAGGCATTATAGGAGCTTTAAGTAGATATTCTCTATAGTTTTGAGAAGGGTCATTATATTCAAATGGTTCTTCAGACAATTGAACTTCTTCTTGTTTGTGTTGTAAACACAATGTTTCGGCTGATCAATTCTTCCGCCTTCTTCAGGTGTAAAATCCGAGTGTGATGGCTTCTGTTTACCCCATCGCACACCCGGATTTTACACCTGAAGAAGGCCGAAGAATGGATCGGCCAAAACGTTGTGTTTACAACACAAACAACAAGGAGTTCATTCGTCCGAAGAATCATTTGAGCTTTATAGAGTTTCTCTATTGTAAAATAATGCTCAAGTGTCCAGTAATGTATGCTTTAAATGTCATTTGAAAACAATCCACCTACCAGCAGGCTGTGGTTTGTGTACCAGCACAGGTATGTGTACCATACTTTGAGAAGCCCTGGTCTATGCCATGTTCTCCTGGTGACCTTTTTGCTTACTTTGTTTTGCTGTAGCAATTTTTTTTTGTACTTTGTTATCTGTATACCACTCATTGTACCTTGTTCCTCAATTCCGGTGATCAGCACATCTGTTCCGCTATTTGTGTTAACCCCTGTGTCGGGGGCGACAAAATTATATTGATGGTGTAAAACTGTAACCCAACCTGTTAATAGCTCCCTACCAGCTCCTTCTCCTCCATGTTGTGTTTTGTTTCTTTTGAAGAAGGGTTCGTCCTTTTGGTCTGAGCTACAGAAGGATTTACATCAAAACAATGAAGTGATACAAATCGGATCAGGAATGAACGAGGAGCAACCGCTGAATCAACTGTTAGTCCTGTTTTATTTTGTGCAGATACAAATTAATTTTCTTTTTTTTATTTTATTTGTTCTATGGCAAAACTCTGGTAGAAGAATGTGACTTTTCAAATTCTTAGAGCGATGTTATTTCCTTTCTATGTCTCTGATGCCAAAATATGAGAGTTTTCTCCTTTTTCCAGACACAGACCGGTCAGACCACTATGAAAGGATACACAAAAAGATGAGTTTGACTGTCTCAAAACCAACACCCAATGAAAAAAATCATAATTTTTGTTTCATAAATCCTATTGTTCTGATACATTCCATATTGTTCATGTGTGTCATTGTTCTTAGTTGTGTGCTAATATCTGAAAGAAAAATTATCTCTACATTTTTTTTTTTATTTAAAGCAACTAATAAATTTAGATGAAAGTAGGCATAAAATTAAAATTATCTCTGTTCATGAAATGAAAAATTTTCACTCAAAGATTTTTTTTTTTTTATACTAGTACCGTTTTTATCCTTAAAATAAAGTGTTGCATTGAAAGGCAACAGGGTACAAATTAAGTAGTGTGGTCCCTAAAAAGAAGTGCAGCTCCTCCTAGGGAGCTAGTAGGATTGCTTATTTTCACATCCCATACTCGAATGACTGTGGTCCCAATTTTAAACAGTTTAAGGTGTTACAATTAAAATGAATTCCAAGCAGTAATTAATAATTCATTTTTAATACAATTCAAGGTGTAACATACCTTTGAGAAGAATGCAACAATATACAGTCAAAACATTGTCGACATTCCTGTTGTACCATGTTAGGGTTAGGTAATTCGGGACCACAGTCATTGGAGTATGAGAAGCAAAAATAAAGCAATGCTACTATCTCTGTAAGAGCGGCTGCACTTCTGTTAAGGGACCACACTACTTAATTTGTACTCTGTTGCCTTTCATTGCAACACTTTATTACTAGAACTTCTTAAGGAAACAAGTGAAGTCAGTTGTTCTCGATTCTTGTCTCATAATTGGAAAGTATTTTTAACTTAGATATTGTCTATAATTTTGAGAAGGGTCATTAACATTCAAAGAGTTTTTCGGCCAATCCATTCTATGGTCTTGTTCTGGTGTAAAACACCTGCATCCTACATTATAAACGTTGCTGCTATTGAAAAAAAAAAATTTCCGTTTACTTCCATTACATTTGGATAGTACACCTGGAGAATGGATCAGCCAAAACATTGTCAAAAAAACACTGGATATTTTAAACTTATTTTTATCTGTCAATTCGAAAAAATGATCCATCTTCATACAGTATATATAGTATGTATGTATATGATATATACACACACACAACTGTTAGTCATAAAGTCTTGCCCCAGTTTTAAATTTTAAAAGATTTACATTATACAGGTTGAACCTCACTAATCTGGCAGCTTCGATGGTTTGGGAAGGTGATTTGAATCTGGCATTGGGTGGGAAATCAACACCTGAGGAAAAAACCCCAAACAAACTTGTATATAAGTTCATTTTATCCTCAAAATCTTTGTGCCATTAGTAAGAAGAAAGAGTGGAGAAAAATCTGACATGAAAATTATTTGTGTACACCCAATGGAATTAGATATTTTTGAAAAGTGATTGTGGGAAAAGGTTTTCCCCTGTAAATTAAAAAAATAATAATTTGCATTAGCAAATTTTCAGGTGAAAAACACCTCCAATTTTAAAAATACATCAAAAATAATAAATTAATAAATTTTTCGGTGGGGTCAAATAGGTATATATAAAAATTTTTTATTTCTGCTGCCCCCTACAGAAAATGGTGTTACCTAGGAAACTTCTTATTGCATTTTGACATTGTATTAGTTGAGCACAATAATCAATTACATTTTAATTTATCATTAAAACTATGGTTGTGAGAACGGGTTTTATTTTTTTTTTTTTTTTAAATGAATAAATCCATTTTACCCCACATATCTTTTTTCCATTAATATATTATTGGCTTACCTGAGAAAAAAGACTGATTGAATTCTTTTTGACTTGGATGATATTCTTAAATAAAAACAATTATTTTTAATGTCTGTATAGTGGACTAAATAAAAAAAAATCTTTTCTTTAATATGTCAAATTTGTCTCATAAAGAGCTATAATTGCCAAATTTGAACAAGATCCGTGATGGTCATGGTATTTTTGCTTAAAAGATTTGTTGATTTGTCATGGCATGGCCTACGTATTACTTTTTGACAGCTATACCCATTTGACCCCACAGCATATATTTCAATTTTTTAGGAAAACTATTAAGGGTAGCTTTATCAAACTTGGGCTGAAAATACACCTATACCTTGCCCATTAAATCCTGTAAACCAAATTTATCTACCTCTTTTCTGCTAGAATGAAGTCTGTGGAGCGATCATTTTAAGAAACTTTTATTTTATAAAATGGCTCAAAAAGGTTTTGTTTTACAGTTGATACTTCAACAGAACATTTATTAGTCTTTATTGCTGTGAATCAGATTTTTTAAAAATGATAAGGGAGTTATCAATGAAAAACCAAAATATACCAATTTGACCTCACTCTACCCTACTTATTTAATAATGTTTATGTAATGTTTTATAGATATCAGTAGTCCTATTTTACTTGCCTTTTCTACTAATCTATTTATTTTTGTCTCCCAGTACTGTGTACTTGTGCTACAGGACTAGAACTTTGTCATGAAGAAGTCCAGTAAGCCTGAGCTAGGTCTATGCCTATAAGTAAGTTGTTTCAGTATAAGTAATACAGTACAGTATATGCATTATTTTTCCATTTTTTTTTTTTTTTTTTTTTTTTACTGTCAGCTTCATTGGTTCACAAAATCCGCTACTCCAGCACCTGTCTTGTCCCAAGCTTGCTGGATTAGTGAGATTCAACCTGTACAAAGTATTAAACTATTTTAGTAATAATTATATTTAATAAAATGTTTACGTATCACCTTTCAATATGGCTATCATCATTGTTGATCCATCTGTCAAGCCAATTCTCAAACTCCATAAATATATTGCATAATTAATGCACTGATAAAGCTCAAACTGCTTGAGTTATATATTATGTATAAATAAATTTAATGTTGTTCTAGGCAGGAAACTTTAGTCACCTGCCACACTCCTCACCTGGAACCACTATGTAGTTTCAAGGCCTTTATATAGTTTTATTATACCCAGAGGTATAATGCCAAATGCTTGATTTTGGTTATAATTCAGAAAACTGTCATTTTCCTTTTTAGTCTATACTTTTCTATTATTTAATTTGCTTTTCTTTTAACTTGAAAAATTATATCTCCTAATCAAATATCATGAATCTTTTTGAATTTTGTAAGTCTTTCTTCTTTTTTTTTTTTTTTTTTTTTTTTTTTTTTTTTTTCTAAGATGAAAAGTCATTATCTCTGGAATTTCTTCAAACTCTTTCATCTATTTTTTATTTTTATTTTGACTTATCTCGACAATTTGTGCTGAATGTTTTCTACTTGTTATTATGCGGTGCTGATTATAACCCAAAAGACAATCCTGAATGCCATTATCCTGAAATCCTGAAAAAAGGCTAAATAAGAGCGGTAGATGCTCTGTGGTTGTTTATAGAGATCGTTCTTTGCTTGATACTGTATTTAAGGTTTTCAACTTTTTTATGTCGTTCTTTCTGTATTCCCTACAACACAATGGAATACAATAAAGTTAAGGTTTAAGGTTTTTACAAAAAAGATTTCTAGTAAAAGTGTTTTTATGTTTCTCAAATAAATCCCATTTTAAAACTAAATGTCTTAAGAACTCTTGTTTTTGTTTTTTTAGTATTTTTTCCTGAATTATATTTTTGATCTTATGGGATTGTGGTTTTTTAGGGTTTCTGATCTTTCAGGAATTCAACATTCGAGATTATGGCATTTGGGTTTGTCATTCGGGATTATAACCCAAACCTGTTTTTATGTAACATACTTTACACATTTCTAAATCTACAATTATTCTTTTGTTAGTGTTCTTGTTGGAAAAGAAGCCATAAATACCATTTGGGGGGGAAAAAAATCATTTTTGCATTAAAAATAGTTGAATTTTGGGACCATATAGGGATTAGGCACCCCAGAATTGCTTGAATTAAAAAAGAATGCATTTAGACTCTACCGGATGACGTCACCAGTCTTACAAACATAAAAAAATACGATTTGTTTAATTCATTTTAAATCTTAATTTATTTTTAATATTGGATGAAATATTGTAACACCATATTTTTATTATTAATTTTGACTAGTTTTTACCTTCATCTTAATTTTTATTTGCATTTTATCTGAACTTTGACCTGGATCATAATTCTACCACAACCAGTATTTATTTCTGATTGTGCTGCCGTCAAAATTAATAAAAATACAATTTAGTTTTAACTTTTATTTTTAAAAAATTGTCACTTTCAAATTCAGTGAGAAATGTTAAATTTCTGTTTGACTACAAGCTTGTTGTATTCCGGAGACATATGTGAAGTCGATACTTTCAAAATATCTTCCAAATGTTCATCTGTTAAAGAAAAAACGTTGCTTGCATTCATGTTCATGACGAAGATGGTTTGTTCACATATGGATCTTCAACCAGTTTCAACAGTTACCAAACTGACCACTTTAATGCTCTTAATATGTGAATCCAATTTAGCAAGAATAGGATGTTAAAGTTTCAAAGTGCCACCTCAAATTATATTCCTTCCTATATTTATTAACTCTTAAAATTGGATTTATCTGTTTTCCATCTTTTCTTTTTTTAGGGTTAAAGGGAATTAATTAGGCACCAAAACAGTATAAAGCATTGGTTGAATGAAGACATGTTTCAACAAAATGATTTTTTTGCATGCAATCAGTCACTTTTCTTTTCTTAAGAGCACAAACAAATTTTGAAAAGCTCTTGCGGGTCATATGGTGTGCAGGCCTGGTCTTGGCATTCCATAAATGTTTTTTTTGTTTTTTTTGTTTTTTAAATTTCAAAAACTTATTTGATTAAGACTTAAGATATGCAAAATCAAATATAAACTGCTGATTATATATATATATATATATATATATATATACACACACACACCGTATATTTCGGTGGACCTTAAAATAAGACACGACTCGATCTGAATTTCATGGTTTTAGCTCATTCAGGTCAGTTTTTGTAACTGGCCTATAAGATAACTCAATTTTTGTATGTGTCAAGTGTTGTTTTATTCACTGAAATATACAGTGTGTCTGTGTTTATATATATATAATGCAGGAAATTCATACTCAAGTTCTTACTCTTCATGGAAATGTAAATATTAAAATGTATATTATCTGGTAAGTAGATATTTTTCATAAGTGGCTGTCAAGGATATTTTAAATGTGATAGTGAACACTATGAGAAAATGCTTCTTCTCTGCCCCCACCTTTTAGTTTTTTCAATGAGAGTCATCAATCATTATCTCATTCGAGGATGTGAGATAATAAGCCAGACATTTTATTTGTCGGTCCTTTTCTCTGCACATAAATGAACAGCTGTTGAAAGTTTCAATTTAAGAGATTTTATATTGATTAATTCAAAGAAATATCCTTATACAAAGTAAGTCGCTTATTGCGATCACTTTGGGACAGGATCTTCTAGATAACAATAACCAGCAGATAACATTAAACCTTATAGCACTGTCAGACCGATATATCGGACTCGATAACGTAGCCAAAAACACTACACTGGCGATATATCAGTCTAAAAATGTAATTAAATACTTGAAGCATCCATAATTAAAAAAAGTGTATTTTGCTATATAGTCAAAACCGCCATAGCACTAAAAGGTTTAAGCCAGTGGTTCTCAATGTGAGTGCTAGCGCCTCGGGGTGGGGGTCATTGGTTCATTTCAAAGGGGCATTATGGAAATTCCATAAATATCTATAATTCTCATTTACAAATGGCTGTTTAGTAATATCTGCTTACAAACAAGAAGGAATTAGTATTAGGCCGTTATTAAATGCTAACTTTGCCAACCATTTTTTTCTATATAAGTAACTGGCAAGTGGCGAATTATTTTACTCGATACCCTGTAGTGTTACTTAAATTATCTCCCTTGCTATTGTTTTCAAACAAAGAATACCGTATGTATCTGAAGTCACTGAAAAATGATTTTGAGAAACACTTTGTAGATCGGATTGATATGAATATTCCTGTCTAGGTTCAGAATCCATTCATTCGCAAGGTTGAAGAACAAGAAATCGACTTGCAGGAAGAAATCATTGTTTAATCATTATTTGAACTACAAGGGTCATTTCCATGTAGCTAGGTGTCATTGAGAAACACTCGGTTAAGCAAAGGATATAAAAATTGGAACAATTTACACTCATTGCACTGGTGTGAATGACTGCTAAATGAGTGGCCTAAATCGTAAATGTGAATAAAGAAATGAGTGTCGTTCACACCGGTGCCGGGCACATATAGGTTCTCAACTAATAAATGTCTTTATAATTATCATATTCTGTCGGGAAAATTATCCATCATTTGATTTCATTCATTATTAAGTAAAATGAAATGTATTGATATTTTATAATTCATTTTAAATAAAGTGTTTGGAACCAACAGAAACAATAACCTGCTTATAACATTATCCGTGATTATAATAAATGGAAGCCATTTATTATAATCACGGATAATGTTATAAGCAAAATTGTACATTATGTATAATTTTGCATCGGATTTTTCTTATCAAACCAACAAATTTACTCTATAATACTAGTATTATTACTGGATGAAGCAATTGTAACTCATTACTCTAATTAAATTTGACTAGTTTTTACCTTCATCTTAATTTCCATGAAGTCTCCATGGCCGATTGGTAAAAGCAGCTAGACATAAACTAGACTCCCTCAGCAATGAAGGTGTGAGTTTGATTCTCACCGAAGGCTTATTCTTTATTATCCGACTGTGCTGTTATTCGTTGCCGAAGAAACAACAGCCCGAATTGAAAGTTGTATATAAAACAAAAATTAAGATGAAGGTAAAAACTAGTCAAATTTAATTAAAGTAATGAAGTTCACTATAGTTAGAAAGAAATCGTTTATATGTTGGAAACAATAACTCTGTATACTTAACTCTGGTAGCAGGAGTTGGACTTGGTACCTCTCTTTTGATATGAAATCAACAAAATCAATTTGCTATTATATACCCTATAAAAGTGGTTGCTAAATAATTACATATCTATCTTCTATCTATATAATAAACGGCGTGACTTTATCTGTTTGTTTCTCTGTCCATAATGGACTCTTTCATATAAAGGTAACATTTTTGCTGATAAAAAATCTCCTACCCACTGTTTGAAACAATGGATTCTTCCACTTGAATGAGTTCTGTCACTTTTTTGAAATTGATAATATGTAAACATTTATTTACACTACTATCAAGAGCTTTGAAGTGGTGAACTAGTAAGTCATAAAGTAAAATAATGGGAAGAAACTGCTGGAACTCCACAGAAGCATGAGTAGATATTTTGACTAAACTCATTTAAATGGAAGAGTCTATTATTTCCAAAGATGGTAGGAGATATTTTTATCAGCAAAATTGTTACCATTATTTCATTATATAGATATATTTATAAAAAGCAGACAAAATATTATTTCTATATCCATAGACACGAAATAACAACTCTGCAATGATTACCTCCCTTGATTCGCATGCCTAATCAAAGGTTACTTCCCTTCCGTTGTCAGCCATATTGTTTATTGGGATTTCTTTTTCTTTTTTTTAATCCCAATATATTTTTTATAAAAATATATTTCTTTCCCTATACTACTGTATCTTTCAGTTTTAAATAAGTGTAAACAAAACAGAACAAAATAACAATATTAAAATGCTGCACACTGGGTTTACAGTACAATAAAATGAGTGTCCGTCGTGGCTCCGTGCACTTAAGAGTCTATTCTTTATTAATTGAAATTTTTCTGAGTCACTAAAAGAAAAGGAAAAACATTCTAGAAATACCACTAACTAAATTACAAAATGATTGCTTGAAATGTGATTTTTGTTTAACTTACATTTATAGTTACATTGTATATGTATATACAATGTAAATATAATGTTAAACTAAACCCTTATTTATCGTCCTTGAGTACGAAACTGCGGCTGTGAAGTATTCGGTTACTTTCTTTATTACCCTCATGGAGTCTACCCCCACCCCTTGTGAAGGTTATTCAAGCCATTTATTTTTAATTTAATTGTTTTACTAAGACGATGAAAAAGCAGTTTGAGTTCTAGCTTATATACAAAAATCAGTGCTAGATTGTATATTTTGTCCCAAGCGTTGGTACGAAAGTGCAATTTTCTCTCAACGATTAACATGTTTTATTTTCGTAGAAAATGCCAAGACTCAAAATCTAGAAAATTCACATCATTTCTTGAGTTAAGGCCTAAAGAAAGGGGGGAGTTCCCAAACGGCCAATTTTGTAGGAAAAATCTTTTTTTAAAGTAATTCTATGTGCTTTCCCTCTCAATAATCGATAAGACCTTCGTTTCTTCCGAATTCTTTAAACGATTATTCGTTGTTCAGACACTGACCAAAGTAAACTTTATTCGAATAATTATTTGAAAACGTGTTGACAAACTGAAACAACATGGTTGTTGTTTCACTGAGTTGAGAGCAGTCTTGATGTCTGTTGTTTCATTTCATCGGCTCAGAAGAGAGAAAGGAGGAACAAGCCGTAAATATTTATTTCGATTTTTGAGAAATAAAAAGTCTACTTTAGAAAATCATTCGGCAAAATTAGATTTTTAACTTTTTTTTCTGTAAAAGAAATGATTCTTTTTTGATGATTGAATTGTGCGAATGTTCTTGCCTCAATATTTTCCCGTTTTTAAGTCGTTTTTTTTTTTTTTACATTAACAAAATTACTAATATTATCAAGAATACTTTTTTTGCAATGTCGAGGTTATTTCCCTTGTATTCATAGGACTGATGATGGGTTACTTCCCTTTATAGTTAGAAATGTGTACCTCCTCACAGCAGTGTTGCCAATTTGACGCGTTTCGCGCTAGATTCACCGCGTTTCTTGTTTTGGAAGTGCAAAAAGCGCTAAATTAGCGCGTTTGCCCCTAAAATATTTTGGCCATTTTCTGGCTATTTTTGACCAATTTTAGTGACTTTTCGGTGATTTCTAGCCATTTTTGTCTATTTAAAACAAAATTTTGGCAGTCAAACTAGCGCGAAATTTTTTTTTTGAGTTGGCAACACTGTCTCACAGTTTGCCGACACTCCCTTACACAGAGTGCACAGCTTCATTTAATTTCATGGGAAAGAAAAAAATGTTTGAACTATTTGACCTTTGATTCTTGTGTGTATCAACGTATGGGAAGTGCCTCCATTGCCAGGCCCTGCAGTCAAGGTTCCTCCTCTTGTCTGAGTGTACAATAATTAGCTCAGTTAATTTCCCACAGGAAAAAAAAAACCCCCAAAAACCTTGTTCTTTCACACTTGTAACTCCTTATCTTTCTATGGGAGTTTTCTAAATACGAGTCACGGTTATTTTGTATCCATTTTTTTCTAGAGTTAGAAACAAAGAAACATTAATATCACTGGTGTGCTGATCAGAATTTTCATTTTTACTTCCACAAACAAAGTTTGGAAGAGGTATATGTATTCACTCAAGTTTGCCTGTCTGTCAGTCCACACAATATCTCCAAAGGTTCTCAATGAATTTCATTTACATTTTGGTGTGTAACCAGGAATGTTTTTTGATTGAGAGATATTTTTTTCATATATTAAGACAATAATCCGAAACATATAAATTGAAACTTAGTTACCTCCCCTGCACCATAGCTATATATGAACTGGTTTTCATTCAGTTTTTAGTTAATGTATGGCGTTGGCAGAGGTATACATCCTCTGATCTGAGTGCTTTCTAGTTAAAAATGATTTTGATATTCCACAATCTCTTTGAATCCTGCTAATTGTTTCAATTTCCCATTTGTTAATAGCATCAAATCACTCCTGAGTGTAGTCCTAAATGAGCTGTACTTGCAGGACATTAATAGTGAAATTAATCCTCTCTCTCTCTCACTCTGTTGCTCTCTCTCTCTCTGAGCGTTTTATCAGGTTCTCCCGAGGCAAAAGGGACGTGTGTTCGAATCTCACCGAGAGCTTATCCTTTATTTCCGATCCGTGCTGTTTTCTCACTGCCGTAGATTGATTCACTGACTTATAATGTGATAGTAGTAAAAAAATCAATAATAATTTTATCTTCATCTATCCAGATTGTTTTGATATATATTAAGCTTACCTCAGTATGGTACAAAGCAGAATGCAGAGAAATAGAAAATTTAGGAAGATTGTGTTGTGTCAATCTTGTGATTGGGATGGACCTGCCTGCCTTTGAAATGAGCATTCAAAATTGTGGCTTTTATCTAGATTTGAACACTGGCCCCAGCATATGCAACTATCTCAGCCACTTTGCTTTTGCTATTGCCATTTTTAAGACAGGTGCACAATCTCTTGTTCAAAATTCTGAAAACTGAAAAGCCCTGAAAACCGAACATTTTTCCATGGATGTCGCCTGCACACCAAAGCTCACACTTGGCACCAAACATGACCCAATGCTACCTAAGCTCGATAAAAGTAGTCTTCACCTTCATCCTAATTTTAGTTGCTTTTATACAACTTATTAATTCGGGCCACTATTTCTATGGCAACGAATAACAGCACAATCAGAAATAAAAAGTAAGCCTTCGGTGAGAATCGAACTCACACCCTCATTGCCAGAGGGAGACTAGTTTACGCCAAGCTGCTTTTACCAATCGGTCACAAAGACTTCATGGATTAGCAGAAGCTGATTTACACTTATAAACTCACTCTCTACAATCAATTCTGCGCCATATTTATGTTGTTTTAGATATGAGACCTGGTAGTCTTTTTTTATAAATCAATCTTTATTATTATTGGATGAAGTATTGTAATACACTTTTTTATTAAATTTGACTAGTTTTTACCTTCATCCTAAATTTAGTTGCTTTTATACAACTTATTAATTTCTATGCTGTTATTCGTTGCCATAGAAATAGTGGCCCGAATTAATAAGTTGTATAAAAGCAACTAAAATTAGGATGAAGGTAAAAACTAGTCAAATTTAATAAAAAACGTGTATTACAATACTTCATCCAATAATAATAAAGATTTATAAAAGTAGTCTTGTTTACTTCTGCTATGCTTTACCAGGCCTTGTAGAGCACAGCAGAAGTTGTTATTTTGTGATGGCTGTGGCTCAAATTGTGTCACACTGTTGTCTCAGTGCTCCTCTTAGTCAGACATGCCTCTACTACTCACAGATATTTTTATTTATTTATTTTTTTTCACTTTGAAGACTCTGAAAATGTTAAAAAAAAGAGCTGCAGAATCCCCTATGGTTAACAGTAAGAAGCAGAAAAGGAAGCATCTTTCATTATTGATAGCCCATTCTGAAATCCGAAAAGTATCTGGTTGCAAAGGTTTTGTAAGAGATTGTATTTCTTCAACATCTGAGAACATTCTCTCAGAATTCAACACACTTTTAACAAATCTCTGATGTCCATGGTGATTATGGAACAATCTGACAGGTTGGATATATGAAAATACTGTGGCACATCTGAATTCACTGTCATTTCATGCTAATACCTTTTGGTAAAGGCATAATCTTTAAAATTCTAGCCCACATAACACACCACTGATAGTTGATTCCAAATTAAAACTAGTCAGTACAGTGAAAGCTGCTTATTATAATCATGGATAATGTTATCAAATGGTAATTGTTATTAAAATCAGTTGGTCCCAAACACTTCATTAAAAATGAATTAAAAATTTCATATTAAATTTTTATAATGCAAAGTTTATAACAATGTATTTAAATTCCTAACGATGAATGTAAATTGTTCCAATTTTTATATACTTTGCTTAATGTTATCAGCTGGTTATTGTTATCTAAATGACACGGTGCCAAAGCAATCACAATAAGCGGCTTCCTCTAGTACCTCAATTGGTAGAGCAGTTGCTGTACATAGATGGGCTTCTTGAGGTAAGAAGGATGTGAGTTTGAGTCTTGCCAGGAGCTTATCCTTTACTTCCAATCTGCCCTGTTTACTCACTGCCATAGACTGATGCCATCAGTGATGGTCTGAGGAAGTTACACTGAAAAGCAACTAAAATTAATTTGAAAGAAATATTACTCAAAAATGAATACCAGGACTAGGTTAGCAAAAATCTGCCATTATGAAAAATGGCACTAAAACTGTTTTGCAACTGATCTGGAATGTCTAACCAAGATATTCTTACTCACTGAAGGTCCCTCTAGCCTTTGCAATTGGTTTCATTAGTTTCTATTACAGCACATAATAATGGTTAATAAGGGCAAGAGAGAATAAGCTAACCAGGTAGAGGCATCAAAATGCACTGATTTTGAACATTGGAGGCGAGGCTACATGCTGAAACTTTGCCTGTAGCTAAGCAGCCACACCTTCATCTACCACTGTTTTAGCATGTGGCCTTGCCCTTACCTGATATAATTCATAGTAATAAGATCATTTTTTTAATCAAATAAGTAATAATTTCATTTACTTAATTTATAGTATTAAAAAAAGGTAATAACAAAAATTTTTTTAAAACCGAAAACCAGCCAAATATGGGTGGAAAAAATGGACCAAAGAATAGCCCAGGGCCATTAT
>VCCN01006877.1:105941-121021 GCA_006491835.1 Architeuthis dux | reverse complement strand
GGCTGTGAAATAGATTATATGAAGATAAGAAAGTAATATTTCTCTAGGTTAGCAGTTGACAGGCACTTCTTTTTTAGTTATTTCTGATCCACTGTGACCCATCCCTGGTACACAGTGAATCATCGCCCGGGGCACAGTGAATCAACATAAGATTGAATGGTTCAAAGAAATTCCAGAGTGGAACCAGCTACCCATGTTATTGAAGTATTGTTGAATTGGAGGATATGTTGCAAAATGTGATCATAAAGATCTCTCAAAAATCTTTCATAAAAATCACTCAAACATTCATTGGCAAAAGTTAGGCACAGTAAAGGAAACATTTAACATAAAATCACATTTACACAGTCTCATAAGCAATTTAAGAAAAGAAAAACGAATGATACAAAAGTAAAATTAAAATGTTTGACAGGGTTTTTAATTAAAAGAATTGAATTTTTATCTTATCAGGGATTCAGAATATTTTCTCATATCGACAGGGGATTCATAGTGGTGCGCCACACATGCTGTTTTGAATAGGCTTTGTTAAGATGCCTGCTATGTGCTCGAACAGAATTTCTGCAATGTCCTCTACCTGAAGAAACACAAAAGATTAAGTCTTTGGTTTTTCCCGCCTTAAAAACTTCACATTAAAAGAAGTGTCATTTCTATCTGGGTCGTGTGAGATGCTAATGATCTGGCTGATAGTTTTCTTTTCTGTACAACTAAATCCAAATCGTGTGGGTGAGCATTCTTGTGAAAACTTGCTACAGTGAATCACCAACCGGGTCACAGTGGTTCAGTCCCAGAAGTGATCCACTGTGTCCCGCCCGATTCACTGTGCCACATGGAGAAAGATAACTTTACATCTCTCTAAAGTGCAAGCGCAGTGATTGCAATTTGGACAAGTAATAATTCTAATACAATCTTAATGTCACCCCCTCATATAGCACAATTAGAAAATTCTGAATAGTTGTGGCTCTTTAGTGAAAGTAAGAGTACTTCGGAATATTACGTTTGGCTTATAATTAGGTCCCCTAGCTTACACACAGCAGACACGTCTTTCACACAAAAAAGTAGCAGCCGTCATTTTCAGTTTTCTCATTTGATCCTAACACCACTCTCCGATTTCACATATAACACCAAAATGTATTACACACACGTGCCCAGCTTTCTTATATAGTAAAAAGTTAGGTAAATCCAACGAGAAGAAGGTGGATATTTAAAAAGGGGGGAATTCAGCAAATGTATTTATAATTATTATTTATTATTTTCATAATAACACGTGTTTCAGCTCTTTTGAGAGCCTCATCAAGTTCATATTTTCTTTGGGGGGATGGTATTTTAAAGAAAAAATATGTAAGTATATTTTAACTTTGTAAGTTCTTATGAGGGCTTGTTAAATAGTACATCTTCATTTCAAGTTAGTTAGTAACTTGTAGTCAAGAAACTAATGAGTAGATGAGTGTAGTCGGCAGCTGCTATCCTTCATTTGAGTTTATAAAGGGGTAAGCTTCCACTTTTGGGGGAGATTTTTGTGACCTGTGACCTTGGATGTAGTGGTTAGAGGATTCATTTTTGTTTGGTTGTTTGGTCTCCCCGGACCATAGCAATTGTTTGGTCTCCCCGGACCATAGCAATTGTTTGGTCTCCCCGGACCATAGCAAGTGGTCTTGGTCTCACATATACATCTTCATTTCAATAGCAAGTGGTCTTGGTCTCCCCGGACCATAGCAATTGTTTGGTCTCCCCGGACCATAGCAAGTGGTCTTGGTCTCCCCGGACCATAGCAATTGTTTGGTCTCCCCGGACCATAGCAATTGGTCTTCTTTCTCTTTGATTGTTCTTCTTTGATTTGCAGAGTTGCATGTGTCCGCTTAGTAGGCATTATTTTGAGATTCTTGTTACTGCATTGGAAAATGTGTTTTGATACATATAGGTTTCTGTTTTTTGCAATGTTTATGTTACTTTTATGTAGTGATGTTCTGTTGTTCAATTACTGAGTACATCTAATATAATTATCATGACATAGCATGTTATCACATATATAACATCTTTTGAGTTGCATGTAAAATCAGGGAGTGGTGTTAGGATCAAAAGAGAAAACTGAAAATTATCATCGTTATCCTGATGGAATATTAAGCCATTTCTGTTAACTAATTCTGAACCGACGAATGCTTTTCGTAGATTGTTGACTTCAGTTGGTCTAATTGGGAGCAGTACTTGTTCGAATCAATCATTTGGTTATCCGGAAATGGATCATTGTTGAGAACTTCCTTTCAACGCCATCACCATCTTTGTTATTGGTGGTTCATTTCGCTTTCCCAACGATCCCTTGCGTTTGACGTTTTGTAAATAGTCCATGAGCCAGTAGGGTTGGTCGGTATGCATCTCTAGAGTTAGAAAATATGTGATAGCATTGCACCAGTGGTAGCTTTCTGTGTGCTATAATGTATTTTATAACACTACCCTCAAATAAACATTTCTGAAAAGTGGCCAATATAAAGTACAACATATATATTCAACCTAATAGTATTTTGTCATCAGTGACCCATCAACATTGATATTGTTACAATGATAGCTGAGTTCAAGCACTTTTTCATAAATTCTACATTGAATACTGTGTCAATGGTGGCTCTCGCAGTACAGTGCCCAATTTCAGTAGAGTTAATGATTTCATTTTTAGAAAAATATTTGTCTCTTGTTTATTGTGGCAAAGTCAATAAGAACACTAGGATACATACAGGTGCATCTAAAAAAATTAGATTATCGTGGAAGAGTTAAATATTCTTTGTCAGTTATCCAAGAAAGTGAAAATTGTATATATTCTATAGACTCATTACATGTAAACTAAAATGTTTCAAGCAATTTTAATTTTAATTTTGCTAATTACGTCCTACAGCTCAAACAAATAGAAAAAAACGTATCTCAGAATATTAGAATACTCCATTTCGAGTTTGAGTACATCACTATTTATGCAGAATAAATACCACGAATCTCTCAGTCTGGTTCAGTACACACAGCCACAATCATGGGGAAGGCTGCTGACTTGACAGTTGTCCAGAACACACTCATTGACACCCTCCACAAAGAGGGTAATCTTCAGAAGAGCGTTGCTGAAAGGACTGTCTGTTTGCAAAGTGCTGTATCAAAGCATATTTATGGAAAGTTGACTGGAAGGGAAAGTTGTCGTAAGAAATGGTGCACAAGCAAGAGGGATGCCACAGCCTTGAGGGGATTGTCAAGTAAAGCCGATTCAAGAACATGGGGGAGCTTCACAAGGAGTGGACTGGGGCTGGAGTCAGTGCATCAAGAGCCACCATGACGTGTCCGGGAAATGGGCTACAAGTGTCGCATTCTTAGTGTCAAGCCACTCCTGAACCAGAGACAATGCCAGAAGCGTCTTACCTGGGCTAAGGAGAAAAAGAACTGAACCGTTGCTCAGTGGTCTAAAGTCTTCTTTTCAGATGAAAGTAAATTTTGCATTTCATTTGGAAATCAAGGTCCCAGAGTCTGGAGGAAGAGTGAAAAGGCACAGAATCCAAATTGCTTGAAGTCCAGTGTGAAGTTGCCACAGTCAGTGATGATTTGGGGTGCCATGTCATCTAGTGTTGGTCCACTGTGTCCAAAGTCAACGAAGCCGCCTACCAGGAAATGTTAAAGCACTTCTGGCTTCCATCTGCTGACAAGCTTTATGTAGATGCTGATTTCCTTTTCTAGCAGTATTTGGCACCTGCCCGCAGTGCCAAAACTACTAGTAACTGGCTTGCTCACCAAGGTATTACTGTGCTTGATTAGCCAGCCAACTCGCCTGGGTTATTGTCAAGAGGAAGATGAGAGACACCAGACCCAAGAATACAGATAAGCTGAAGGCCGCTATCAAAGCAAACAGGGCTTCCATAACACCTCTGCAGTGCCACGCCGCATTGATGCATACTTTTTAGAAGTTCGTCATTTCTGTATTATAAATCCCTTTTTCTATTGAGCTTATGAAATATTCTAATATTTTGAGATAGTGGATTTTTGATTTTCATTTTTCATTAATCATCAAAATTAAAACAAAATAAGGCTTGGAATATTCCACTTTATGTGTAATGAATCTAGAATATATGAAAGTTTCACTTTTTGAATTAAATTACAGAAAAAAGGTTTTCCACGATATTCTAATTCTTTGAGACGCACATTATACAGATTGTTATGGATTTTATGAATAAACACCGGTAGTCCACAACTTTGGCTACTTAGGCACTGAATGGTTATATAAAACAATACTTCAAATAATAATAATAACAGGTCTGGTTAGTCACTCAATAGAAACAGCCACGTGACCAATGTCTTTTGACAGCATGCCATGTTGGCGATTGTCAATTAAAACATTGGGGAAACAGGGGTGATCAACGAATAAGTTGCTTCTCTTGGACAGTGATCACTAAAAAGTCTGGTTTTAAAAAAAACAAGCGTGAATGCTCATGGACACAAACTAAGGGACCAATTTAGCATAAACTTACATTGTAAATCGAACCCCCACTAAAAACTATTTTTGTGGGGAACTTTGAAGAAACATAAAAACGTTTTTTCTATGAGTAAATGTTTAAAATTACTGCCCTCTGTCTCCATTGAAGCGGCATGTGCGCGCGACACATACATAGATAACCAGCTAGATCAACTTAAAAACTGAAGAAACCTATGTTGACAGTTGACGGTTTCTAACAATAATTCAAATGTGGAGTTCAACACGGCCAAAACCTGGGTCTCATTTGGTTGTAAAGTGAAAGACTGATTTCCAATCTTAGATTTACATACTTTCATAACCTAATAATCATAATAATCCAATCACTGTAGCAGAGTTTCCTGGGAGTTGCTCTTCTACTGCTATATCTTTCTGCAAGGTTGTGGTCAAAGTAGCTGTATTTGTCTTTCGCAGCAATCCGACTGGTGTGGACAGGGCCTAGGGCAATGGGCCAAGGGGATGAGAAATGATATCCACCATACGTAGACTGCGCCATAAGAGAGGTCTTTGTAGTAGATTATTCAACTTCTGTTGGTTCAAGTCACTGGTCATGTCTAAGAATGATTCGATAATCCCATTCCTCTCTGGAACGTTGTCCTCAACCCATGTGAGTCAGCAGTGCTTTATAGATGTACTTGTGGACCCTGACAGTAACACTGTAGTGTTTACCATTAAGGACTCCATTGATGTGCTCCTCTGCGACGATTCAAGACTCTATGAACATGTCCTTTAGACCAGCATCCCCAAATCGCTTTCCTAGGAGGGATAAGGCATCAAATTAAAAACGGAAATCCCTTACTTCGTTTTTCTTACTTCTCAGCCTGGTTGATGACACCTTCTCGAAATAGCTATTGTTTTTGCCTTTTTATTTGCAGGATCTTTTTCTTCCGAATGAAATTTTAGCAGCTTTCTTTCACTGTGACTCTGCCGATTACTGCGCCACCACACGGTCAGGCTAGGTTATTCTGAGGCCAGTTTGTCTACCCATGTCTTGATTTCAAAAGTGATGGAATCTTTTATCGCAAATAAAATTGCGGATGCGCAGTTTAGAGGCAACACTGCTATGAACCTCCGAGCATTATTTGGCGGATTCCAAGGGGTCCGTGAATCCTAGTTTCGAAACCACTGACTCCTTTAGTGCCCAGGGAATCATTTGAGATTCAGCTTGATACTGTAAGTCAATCTTTTCTATCAATTAAAAGCTAATAAACATAATATTTTTAATTGCGCCTAGTAGAATTATTACTACTTTGAAACAATGTTTCCCAGCGAGCTAGCATTACATGGATGTTACCTACGGATCCGTCTGGATGTTTGATTTCCACTAATACCGGATGCCCCGCTCTAGTTTAAAAATTAATCTCGCGAGAACTCGTCAAATACGGACTGTGCCGTGGACCCTTTGACAGGTCCGTCGGGATATGTTTATAAATGGTGATTACAGGTTATCCTGTGCCTCATACTTACACTATATTTAGTTTATTGAATTTCGTAATAGATTTCCTTTGAATATATGTATGTAAAACATTTTGTGTTACATAATTCATGGAAACAGAAGTACATCGTATGTAATGTATAGTCCCTGTGTTGTAACCTCCAGTAATAGATAACATTTGTAGAGATACTAATTTTAACAACCTTTCTGGAAAGCATATAGCCTCAGTAATATCCCCACAAAATATCAAAGAGAAAGGATCAATAATTATATAAAACCATCAATTTGAAGTAGAATACTTTATTCTGGCTACCACTGCTGCAATGCTAATACATATTTTCTAGCACTGGGGTGTATACCTTGTCAAAATCACTATGAGAATTATTCCCCCCAGATGATACAGGTGGCCAAAATGTTGGGTCCTGGCTCATGGTGGTCTATAAGTGGTTCCATACAATTATAGTAAAGTCAGCAGCCAAGAATCCAGAAAGATGAGGAAGCGGTTAAGCAGTGGTGAATCTCATACATGGATGGGTCAACGAGGAGGACTTCATTAGCAAAGACAGTCCCCAAGAAAATTGCCTCCGACCTGATGAAGGCATATAAGATTGTATACTTCAGTATAAATTGAGTTATTATTTTCCAACACGGTGTGTCACGGGATAGAACTGTAATCTACTATTACAGTTTTATATAAACTTTATTTTTAACCATTGGCAAGAACACTACTCGGGCGTGATGTTTATACTGATATGAATTACTCTTTCAAAAAATATTAATTTCTTGTTTCAGCGGTGACATTGCATATAAAAAAAGAAAAAGCATAACAGCGTTCCCTGGTTGAAAAGAAAATATATATAACTGTTTTCCTTTGTCACACACACACACACACACACACACACACACACACAAATAACAACATATAAAAAATGTATATATATATAACTTTCCCCAGATTTATTTCTTGTGTAATTTTCTTTTAATATATAATATTATGCAGATACCCAATTGTAACGAATCTGTCGCGGCTGCGTCGATAGCAGGGATAACACAATTTTGTATTTCAGATCCTGCGCTGTGGTACGCTCAAATCGAAAAGTCTTTAACTATTAAAAACATCACAGCACAGACAAACACGTTTGCTTACGTGGTATCAGCTTTACCTCCGGAAATAGCCACTGAAGTAAGAGACCTTATTTTAAATCCTCCAGATTTTAGCCCTTACGACAAATTGAAAGCCGAGATCGTGTTACGTACAACAATTTCCGAAAAAAAAGAAACTACAACAGTTATTAATCACAGAAAATCTAGGAGATAAAAAACCATCTCAACTTTTGCGCAGATTAAGACTCCTATCAAGAAAATATCAGGACGACGGAATCCTAAAACATATTTTTCTACAAAGATTACCCTCGGAAACTCAACCGGTTTTTTTTCAGCTTTAGACAAACAACTAGATATTACGCCGTGCAGTACTAATATAGCCAGCGCTACTATAACCGAAAAATGGGTCTAATACAAGAAAACACACGACAAATTCAAGTTTTGTCGAGTTAAATTGACAAAATGAAAAACAAACAATATCAAAACCATCGAAAGTTCTCGTAGTCGATCGAAAACTCCGGATTCTTACTGTTATTATCACAGAAAGTTTGGCACCAAGGCACACAAATGTATTAAACCTTGTAGTTTTAATACATCACAGGGAAAAGAATAAGCCAGCAAGCTTTAAAGACTGGGTTTGTTAGCGAATTGAAAAAGGGTCGTTCTTTGCACATTTTTGATAAAACAACAGGTTATCATTTTCTGGAGGACAGAGGTGCCCGAATCTCTGTTGTTCCTTCTTCAGCTAAAGACAAGTATAGAGAGGCAGACAAACTTACAAGCAGTGTATACATCTACAATTAACACGTATTGAGTTTAACATTGAATTAAGACGCTCTTATTTCCTGGGTATTTGTTGTGGCTGATGTATTTACCCATATTTTAGGAGCAAATCTTTTACACCATTTTGGTCTATTAGTCTATATAAAACGACAACAGTTAATTGACACAGAAAGCAACCTGGCGTCAAAAGGTACTTTACAGTCAGCAACCATACTGAGAACTAGAGTTGCAGCTACAAAAGAAGAAAAGAAAATTCCCGTTTTTCTAGGATTCTTACAGATTTCCCGGACATCACAAAACCTAACTTCAACCAACTCACAACAAAACATAACATAACCCATTATATTGTCACTTCAGGACCTTCAGTTTCAGCTCGACCCAGACGTTTATCACCACAAAAAGAATTAAAATAGCACGAGATGAGTTCGACATTATGTTGAAACTTGGAATTATCCGACCTTCGGACAGCAACTGGTCAAGTCCTCTACATTTAGTTAAAAAGAAATCCGGTTCTTGGCGTCCATGTGGTGATTTTAGAGCTTTAAATAATATTTCAAAAGCAGACTGTAATCCTATCTCACATATACACGATGTTACCTCGGAGCTACAAGGTAAATCAATGTTTACTAAGCTCGATCGTATTAGAGCGTATCATCAGATCCCTGTTGAACCTTCAGATGTACCAAAAACTGTCATAATCACTCCTTTCGGTCTTTATGAATTTCTACGACTGCCTTTCGGTTTAGGAAATCCTGCTCAATCTTTCCAGAGGTTTATGGATCATGTCCTGCATGGTTTAGATTTCGTTTTTGATTATATTGATGACGTTTTAATTGCTAATTATTCTCCTAACGAACACGAACGACACGTACGTGCAGTGTTTGCCGTTTCCGAAAGTTCGGAATTGTTATAAATCCTACCAAATGTGAGTTTGGTGTCACTGGAGTCAATTTCCTCTGACACAAAATCAGCAATTCCTATGACTGACATACGTGCTGAAACAGTAGCACGCAATTTTCTTACAGGGTGGATATCGCGTTTCGGAGTTCCCAAATTATCACTACAGACAGAGGTACGCAATTCGAAGTTGTGTTATGTGCTCATCTGGATCACATTCATTGGCTTGACTACCTACCTTTGGTTCTTTTTGGCTTAAGAGCCGTTTTCAAAGCTGTTCATGAACTGTTTATTCGATGAACTAATGTATGGAACTACCTTACGACTACCGGGACAACTAGTGGTTAAAGAACCCATTAAAGATTTCGACTTGACTTCTTTCGTCGATAAATTACGGCTTAAAATGTCTACATTAGCCCCTACTTCACCTAGGAGTTATGTATAGCTTTTTCATAACTCCTAGGTGAAGTAGGGGCTAATGTAGACATGTGCCCCACGCTTTAAAAGATTGTACGCACGCATTGATAAGAGATTTGGTCGTCAAACACCCACTACAAACTGCATGTAAGTGTCCACTCAAAGTAGTGAGAAAACAACACAAATATTTCACTTTGGTTGTTAAAAACAAGGGACCAAATGTCTCTTTGGACACCACTAAAACCTGCAAATGTGGATACAAATCAAGAAAATATTTCTGTCGTAGATCACAAATCTACTATTGAGAATATTTCTAATGATAAAACACCCACAATGATTACACGTTCAGGAAGACGAGTACATTTCCCCAAATACGTACACTAAAATATTGTACTTAAACAATAATATAAAAATATTACTTTAAATAACTATCCTATTTTTCCTATTTATCCCCTCTTTTTCTCACACCTCTAAAAAAGAGAGTGAAGTACAGAATTTTCTGTCAATTCAGACATATGAATATGAATAATCTCTTTCACAGGAACATTATGGACTAAATCTTGTTATATCCGTTGGATATTTTAATCGAAACAAATATGTATAATACAACGTTCTGTATATATATATATTTTTACCATCAACATTTTGTTCTGTATTGATTTTACCTAAACCATTATAGGGAGTGAGTACAATGTAGTGTTCTTGCCAATGGTTAAAAATAAAGTTTACATAAAACTGAAATAGTAGATTAGAGTTCTCTCCCTTGCACTGTATTTATAAAAGCAAACGGGACACATCGTGTTGGAAAATAATAACACTATTTATTACATATAAATATGTGTTAAACAATCAATTGCTGAAGTTTACCAAAAAGATGTTATGATATTTTATAACGTACTCACAGAACAATATGTGGCTGCAAAAAATATTTAAGTTTTCAGTTCGTGCGATTACACGACATTACTGTCTAACAGACACTGGAAATCATGTACAATTAATACATGGGGAAAAGAAAATTACGTATTCTCGCTCGTACTATTATAGTTATTAGTCAAGTAGGCCGATTGGCTGATAGATTAATTATCTTAGTTATAGGAGCGTAAAATGTATGAATACGTAATATTTCTTTAGAATTAAAGAAATGACTGCATTTGACGAAGGGTAATGCCAAATGAGTGAAGATAACCGCTTTCTACTGTTGATATAATCGTTGCTTAGAAATTAGCTTTTGCTAATTTTATATTTAAAAGAATACTGTTGCAACGTATTCATATTTAAAATCCAAGTAAATCAGCGTTTTATAATTTTTTGCTGTACTGATGCTAATATGGAATTCATACAAAAAGTAATTGGTTATTTCAATTTCTGATTAAATTCTTTATAAATCCATCTGATTATATGTGTCCTAGTGTTTTTATTGAATTTTCCACAATAAACAAGAGACAAATATTTTTCTAAAAATGAAATCATTAACTCTACCGAAATTGGGCAATCTACTGCGAATTTTATAACAACATTTGATGAAAAGTGTCTAAACTCGGATATCATTGTGACAATATCAATGGTATGGGTTCACTTGATGACAAAATACTATTAGGTTGAATGTATATGTTGTACTGTATTGTACTGTATTGGCCACTTTTCAGAAATGTTTATTTGAGGGTAATGTTATAAAATGCCTGATAGCACACAGAAAGCTGCTACTGCTGCAATGCTATCACAGATCTTCTAGCACTAGAAAAAGGATCAATATGAGAATTATTCCCCCCAGATGATACAGGTGGTCCACACTTTTGGTCTTGGCTCATGGACTAAAAGTATCCACACTGCCAATCACAATTTGTTTAAAAACAGATCATTTCAATACGGTCCAATAGATATTTCTCTTAACTTATGTGGAAGTCTCACATCAAAGTGACTAACATAACCAAGCTGGTGCACGTGATTTTCAACATTCGATTTGGATATTTTGAGTTGACTATCTCCCGTTCCGTATAAACTTGATTATTCTCAAGTAATGTCTCGATTTCATTGCCACCAAACTCAACTGGTCTACTCGGCCGTGGAGCATCATTCAGCGAAAGATATACTCCTATTTTCTTTAATGTGAGAATCAATAAACAAAGATACGCCAATTTTTATACTTTTTTAAATACACGCTGATTTAACAGTTGCCACAATACAATCAAATGTAATCTTTGAATTAAATTAGTTGGAACTAAACATTTCGAATATCATCAAACCACAAGGAATTAACTTTTTGGCCAACCCAATATATACATGTAAATACATCTCTATAAACTTTCGCATTTGTATATCATCATGCATGTGTATATGCTTCTACACACTTAGAAGTTTGTTAACGTGCATGCATATGATGTATGCTGTGTGTGTGTGTGTGTGTGTGTGTGTGTGTGTGTGTGTGTGTGTGTGTGTGTGTGAATGTTTGATACCCTTGAGAAGCAGGTACATTACTCTCTACTGAACAAAAAGTGCTGGTGTATTTCATAATCGTTTGATTATAAATTTGGTAGATATTCTCTTTATTTTGAAGAAACAATTTACTTTCATTTAGAACAATATCGCAGATTTTTCGTTAATGCAATTGTTTTTCGACTTGTTTTTCGATATGTAATGATTTTTTACATTTTATAACATTTTAAATAATCTTTTGTTTACATTTCATGATTTCGATTACTCTAACAGAGATGGCCAGCTAGATGCCTACCTAGGAGATTATCCTATCCTTGACTACGCCCGCGCCAAGTTAGACCCAAACTGCCAGCTAAAACTGGTGGGACAAACCTACGGAGAGGACGGTTACGGGATTGGTTTGCCAAAGAATTCGACAATACGAGTAAGTAAAATTTAAAAAACACACCCAAATCGAAAGCCGAGATATTTCGGCTGTGCTTAATATCGACTGTGTCCAACAAACACTAAAAGAAAAGTTTGATATTTAACCCAAATGATTTTTTTTACTGAATACTCAGGACCGAAAAAACGAATTAAAGGTCTTAAACGTTATGTGTTTTCTTTATGTTATTACAAAAAGAGATGACGTTTGATATTTTATAAATGCGTAGTTACCTTTGTTAACTCTCATATAATATTAGGAAAAGTAATATCCAAAATACAAGATATGTTACATACAATAAACAATGAATAAACAATAAACAACTACAATTGTTTAAACTCACGAAATAAAAATACGCACTTTCATACCTACACACACACACTTTCGTAAACTATTTTCTCGCAAACACCATTCAGTAGCCACACTGGTGAGTCGTATAAACGACGAAACACAGCGCTGTCTGTGGATTTGTGTGTGTGTGTGTATAAATTCAAAAGTCACAAATGGATAAATCAAAAAGTGTAATTGCAAATCGTTTCGAAATTCTGAGAAAACAATTGTTTTTGACGGATGTAATCAAACTTTGTTCATTGATTATATATTCTTTATTTGAAATCTGACAACCAAGGAAAACCGACGTTGTTTCTAAGCTTAAATAAGCTAATGTTTTTAACGGACATGATCAAAATTCAAGGTTCTCTTGATCCTGGTACCATGTAAACCTGTTCCATGGTCGAGTGATCGTTGACTAAACCGACTCCCCCGCCCCACTTCCATGTGGATGAGGAGGGTGGCTAGCAACCCAGTAGGAATAAAAGATTAAGGCGGCCGAACTCCAAGAATCAACGGTAGAGGTGGTGTCTTGATAAAAGCACCGTAGAGAAGCCAACGGGAAACCACTTCACTATCACTTACGTGAACAATTACGGCATTGCACAGTTTATTGATATTAGACAACCTATTCCTTTCCCAGTTTCTGACCGACATCCAGCGACTGTCCGCAACAAGGATAAGATCAAAATCGGAACATGGAATGTCAGAACGCTGAATCAATGTGGAAACTATGGAACGACTGAAGATTAACCTTCTAAGAGGATGCAAAACAAGATGAAAGGAGAATGGAGATTTTGAAATCGATGATGGATAGCGCATGTAACAAATGAAGAAGTTTTAAGGAGAGTACGAACTACAAGGAAACCGTTGCTAACAATAAGAAATAATGAGGATGGAAGGTTTGGGAATTCAACGCTCCCAGGGCACATATAAGACAAGAGAAGCAGACGTAGGCTGCGGGTAAACTACTTGAAAAGTTTGAGCAAATGACTAGTATCAGAAAGCGTTAAGGAGAATGAATTGCTAAAAGGGAGGAAACTGTGGAGAGCCATAATCGCCTACATGTGCCATGGCACACAAAGAAGAAGATTTGCAAATCTTTCAGTGTATTTTCTCTTCTGTAATCGTTTGATTTGTTTGACTTTGAAATTTCTACTCCGCATTTTTCGTGAGGAATAGAAAACTTTCAAACGTGTGTATTAATATAACACCGGGAACATTTTTGTTCCTGCCCTCAGGTTTCTCACTATCTTTGTCTATATGCTTATCAATTCCTTCACTCTCAAACTCTTCACTTTAAAGTGAAGAAATCTTTACAGGCACTTACATTATCTCGAATGTTAATATTGGACAAAACCAGTTTTAGTACGACGCCACATTCATGGAGCACCTAGTGAGCATCGAACTCACTGGTTTATGGGCTGCAAGACTAACATGTTAGCCCTGTTGCTGCAGAACCTAAAGAAATATTTTTCTCGTTTTCTATTTCGAGTTCACTTGCGTTTTTTGGGGGTTTTTTGTTGTTTTTTTTCTTTGTTTTACTTGCAGTTATATCAGTAATAGTCAATACACGGATATAACTATTTGACTTTTGCTGAAAAGCAAAACTGATGAGGCCTAAATATGGCCTTTGTCACCAATAAGAAATCAAAACTGTTTTTAGGGGTACTTTAATTCAATACCTGCCACATGGCAAATTCCGATAAACGGAATCAGACTTTTAGTATTAGATAGATAATTATTATTATCGAAGTGAGCGCGAACGCAGACTATTATTATTCAGATCACTCAGACTTTTTTGCATTCTTTAAGTTAGTGCACTTTATGGGTACCTTAATTCAATACCTCTGCTAAAATGAAACATTTCCGCTACTTAGAGGTCACATACAGATAAACAGAATCAGACTTTTAGTAGTATATAGATAGATAGATAGATGATAGATAGAAATCAGATCATTATTATCGGACTGAGCGCGAATGCTGACCCCTCACTATAATTTTCTTTTTGAATTTTCAAAAACTAACATGCTAAAAGGCACCTATTAGAACACACAAAAGATTTCATGGGGATATTTTGTGTGGTTCCTTTGTTACGCTGTCATATATGGACAGACATTAGCATATATCCATGTATAAGAGAGAAGGAAACACACATAGAAAGCCTCTTTGGGGTGAAATATATACAAAATTGGATAAATTTGCCAAGTAAACAAATATTTTCTTTGAATTTCATCTTTTGTATCTGTTGCTATACGTACACTGATTTACTCGGACTAGTGTAAAAAAATCGGGTTTATTACACAAATATATATAGTTGCACCGAGAATATTACAAATCATAAAAGAAAACACAACAGAAAATCACCAAAACAACACAAACACCCCAAACCCTCACCTGTAACTGCAGAAATAAACCTGAATTCCCATTAAACGGTAACTAACTACAAACTAACGTCGTATACCAAGCCACCGTAAAATCCAAAGGTAAATCAGACAAAATATATATTGGGGAGACCGAAGGTCCAGGGAAACAAATGAATTATGCACACAACACATCCTTTAACAACACAAAATACGCGCATAGCACAACACTATCAACATACATATCAGATGTTAAAAAACAAACCAAAGAACACCCGAAATAACATGGAAAATAAGAAAAACAGCACCAACTTACAACAACACTTCAAAACACTGCACACTCTGCTTGAAAGAGAAAAATCGCCACCAGCAACATAAACTGTTTAACAAAAGATCAGAGCTCATATC